>VXAZ01001519.1:225715-417208 GCA_013399875.1 Gymnorhina tibicen | reverse complement strand
TTTCCCTGAATTTGGCCTAAACCATTACACACCCCCTTGTTGACTCTTGTTCTACCCCACAAGTCCATGCTTTAGCCATGTTTTCATAATCCTTCAGAGAGCCTATCCCTGCTTCTGTCTTCAGTGGACCTACTTTTTGCATTTGAGTTTTGTCAGAAGTTCCCCATTCAAGCACTTGCCATGCTTGACTTGCTGCATATCAAAAAGAATTACGTAAGTGCTTTGAGGAAATTGTCCTGGAAGATCACCTTGGCTTCCTGGACCCCTTCCTCCACAGGGTAGAAGTCTGGGACCATGCCAAGAAGATCCCTAAATGGGCTGCTCTCCTTAAGGCCAGAGCTCTGACTCTTCTATTACCTCTCTGCGTTTAACTTCAGAATCACACATTTGCTGCTTACAAGGCTGCCACTGCTTTGCCCTTCTCCAGCCTTACTCTTCCTTGCTTGTAGCTGCAGGTTCAACAGTTCTGTCCTGGTTATCACCTTCACTGGCTGTTTCAAGAAATCATCTGGATGTGCTTCAGAAATCTCCTATGTTGCTTGCACTCTACCTTAGTGAATATTGACCACTTATCAGGGCAGCTGAAGTCCCCCATGAGCACCAGAGCCTGCTGTTTTGAGGCTTCCTCCGGCTGCCTAAAGGTTTCCTCCACTTCCACCTCCTGATTGCATTTAGCAGAGGTACCACCACACCTGCATATCTATCCTCTGCTCCTGACCCCCATGCTCTGGACCAGTTTGTCCCATAGGGAATTTTGTGGACAACCCCTTCGCACAGAGCACAGCTCTGGATCCTGTCCATCTCTTCCATGCCCTGCTACACTCCCATCCTTTTAGTCACCGCAGTGCCTTTTGTAACCTCACATAAGGTCCCAGCTTGGTGGCTGTATAGCGACACCTAATCCCATTTGTTTGCTCCATATGCTCTCTGAATTCAGGCACAGACAACTGGAATGGGACTACAGTCACAATTTTTCACCAGGTGAGAACATGAGAGTCTCTCCCACTACTCTGTTCCCTTGCTGCTTTCTCATGGCCTCCAAATCCCCACTAGGTCAAGCCTTCTGATGTCATCCTAAATAAACAGATAGGCAAATAATTTTGATTTTTAGGCCTAAATGCAACAGTTCACACTAGGAATCAAATAAATTCTATGTTATCAGAACACAAATATGCCTTCAATTATTACCGTTGCTCCTTATTATCTGTTTCCTCCTCCCTTTACATAAAATGAGATAATTTAGCTTACATTTTAAAAGTCAATTTTTAGACTAAAGCAAGGCCTCAAAAGCAAATTGTAGACTTTCAGTAATAGTATTATAAAAGAAATTCTGACACAATATTTACTGTTGTAGCATAAATAACAAATAATTACGGTATCATGAAGCATCATCACTAAGGAAACAATATTTGTGTTAGTTCCCATTCATTGTTCACTTTAGGTCCTTATCAGAAATATATTATTTTGCAACACTTCTTGGAGTATCCTCTAAAATCCCTGTAATATGGGATAAAGCTGAAAATCTGAATACATGTCTGATTTGATTGGATTTTTTTTCCATATAAAAAGACTAATAATAGGGTGAGATTCAAAGTGTCAAAAATACATTCTATATATTCCATTTTCTCTCTTTATTTCCCCATTAATTTCTTTCTTTTCATTTCTAGGCATTAAAAGTGGTATAAAATGATCAGCAGTCGATGCAGTATGTCTCCAGTCTCGCATTAGCTCACATAGCAGGCCTGATAAATTGGCTACAATTTCAGGACTTTATATAGCTCTCATTATCTTCTTCTGCAGCAAAGGAGGTTTAGAAAAGCAACATCCGTCCTCTTGCATATTGTACTCTAAATGTAATATAAACCCGTTATATTAGCACATACCTATATAATTAGTGGAACAAAGCTCTTAATAGAACAATTTAATACAGACCCTTCACACATTAAGCCAGTGTTATGCCCTTTTTACTCTCAAGGAATTGCTGAATTCTAAAAGCAACCCACATATTTCATATGAAAATAAAGTGGCAATGAGGCAACAGTGAAAAAAAAATTGTATTTGCCTTTGGAGTATTTGTTTTATAAGCTTGCAAATATGCATATACAGGTATATACTCTTCATACACATTAGTTATCATCCTTTCCTCCCAATCAGAACTTAAATTTGTACCAATCCTACATCCATTTGCCTTTACAATTACTACTTTAATCTCCTTTCTTTCTAAGCTTTCTGAATCCACTGCTTACAACCCCTTTAAGCATATTTGTCTGCCAGGTCCCTCTCAGATCATCTCATCTGCTTTCCCACCTACCTGTCTGTATCAGCTAAAGTTTCTGCTTAAGCATTTAAATCTGTATTCTGTCCCTACTTTTCTAGATATTTACCATTTTCAAATGTACAACCTGTGCACAATTGTGTCAGAAACACAACTACCCTGTGTTTTTGAGATGAAAATTGTCCTCTGCCTTTCTACTCTTTCCTCATCAGCTCAGGATCAACATGAATAATTTTCATTTTTGACCTCCCTATTGGCTTAAATAGTGTGATAACATAAACACCACATCTTACTAATAAGGCAGGCTCTTAACCTACACATCAGAACTCCAATAATTTATCACATTAAACACGTTAATGGTACAATATCATCTTTGCAGTTTAAATTCCTTAATATTTCTGTATTGTATCCAGCCTACAGTCCAAACTCACCATAGCTTCCATACTTTTTCTCAGCTATTTCAACATTATTTTATTAATTTCTGATAGGCATAACTTTTCCTCACTCATATCCATCCATAATGTTATTCAATGTCTCTTAGGTCATTGTTATGGTGATAATATCCCTTTCTTTGTATTCCTGTTATGATGCTCTTCTTTCCTTATGGCATCAAATTTAAATATTTCTCTCCACTTTCAAGGCCCTTTCTGATGAGCTTCACCATATTATCATTTATTTTACAGACACTGAGGGGCAGTGATGCTAATCTCACATCCACTTACTACATTTTCCAGCTTTCAACTCAGCTTTCTCCTTTGTGGCTCTGCAGGCTGAGCAGAATCCCTGTGAGCATTTGCTTAGTCACATCGCTACCCTCCCTCAAATACTGCTTTTCCACAACACCTGTACGAAACCTCGACAACAAGCAGACTGCCATAATGCTAAGAATACTTTTCATGCCTCCCTATATATGACTGAATTCTCCCATTTTTTGCTCTCTTCTTGCTGTACTGTTTAATGCCTAGGTGTCAGCACTCTAAGAAATGGTGGTGTCTTCATTTTGTACCTCTATGCGTAAGTAACTTACTACAGTTCTCAAGTGCTACGATGATACCAACAAATAATACTCATCTGAACATACTACTTTCATTTTGTTGGTAGTTTGCCTTTGGGTAGTTCTGCTGTTAATTCCATTCTAAAATTGTCATGCTATCAATCCATTAAGGTTGTTGAGGAAGACCCATTTTTAGAATGTTTCTTGAGCAGTAAGGAAACCTCCATGCAATATGACAAAAAAGGTCAAAAAAGCAAGCTCCCGATCAAAGCATAACATGAAGTGTAGGCATAGCCCACATTGTCTTGACTCATTTCTTATTATGTTTAATGAACCCCTTGTCAGCTATCTATGAGAACCAAGAATTCTATATCTGAAAAGCTAGAATCTTAAAACCAAAGGCTTTGAATAATACTAGCTGAAACAATCACCTGGATATTTTGTTAGCAGCTATTCCATCCTACCGGAGGCAAAAAATAGTCATGACTATGTCACACTCCCACATTAATTCCTTTCAGCAACCCTGCCATTTGTAAGTGAACACCACTTTGGGGATTGAATGCTCTTCTACAGAGCAGAAAAATCAGAGCACTGTGCAAAGGTCCTCAGCCATTTTGTACCTGGGCCTTGTTGTTGCCACCTTCTCCAGTTTTGCCAAGACTCCCTCAAATATCTTTGCAGTCATATGAAGCTAAAAGTGGTATGCCAGAATACACTGAGAATCAGAACGAAAGGACGAAATTGGAAAGGAAATAAGAAATAAACCCACTGCTGTTCATTTGCTAATGCACAGCACTAGTGACAGGGTTTACCAGGTAACAGTGATAATTCAGTACTATCAGTAGTTGTATTTCTTGTAAGTTCAAGAGAAGCCAGAAAGTCGAATAGTGACTGCAAGAGAAAACAAAGTAGGATGCCTCAGTGTGTTCCTCTCTATGCTTCTGCATGTAATCTATGAAATATATTTCATAAGAGGAGGTAGAGTCTTATTGAGCAAGTTGCCTTTTCCATGATTTGTAAAATTGTACTTGACATATATTGAAAGGGTATCATCCACATTTGGTTGTTTTGGACTTCTACATGTAGCTGACATCACTTTATTAATTTGGGGGGGTTTTAAAAATAAAAATGTGAACTCTTGTAGCATAATGAATAGTTCAAAAGGCAAAAAAGGGGCATCAGTTTATGTCATAAACTGGCTTCTTGCCTGCTCCAAGGATGTCACAGAAAACATATAGACTTTATTATCTCCACAAAGAAAGTCATTTGCCATGTGATTTGACAAATCACAAAATAGAGGAAAAGAGAAAAACCACCTCTGTTTTATATTAATTACGCCTTCTTTTATAACTTTCAGATTCCTTTTTCATAGACTTCAATAGTTTCTAGTATTCCTGAATCTCAGCATCTCAAAAAACATACTTTATTGTGCATGTTTTTGCAACAGAGACCAGGTATTAACCCATTTTACAGACAAAGAACTTGACCAGCCCATAGTCACTTCATGTAACATTAACCTTCTTAATGTGTAGCTGGATGCCAAGGCCTGGTCCTTGATAGGTACCTAGAGATGATATATTTCAGTGATCCCAGGGGAGGTATAATGTAGTCATTGAACACTTGTACGTTACTAATGTAACATCAGTCCGTTTTTCAAAACAGTAGGAAGTTGTTAATAAATGAAATTAACAACTAAAAAATGATAAATAAACTCTGCCATGTCATTATTGAACTATATGGGACAAATTATGTTACTGTGATTCTGTGAAGACTATGAAGGCTTCCAATAACTGCTCACAAGTATGTCCCTCTTTATGGAATAGGGATAATCTGACCACTGGTAAAAAATACTGAAGCAAAATTTTGTATAAACCACTTCATAAACATAATTATTTTTTCTGTTCATACTTTATTGCTTCTTTTTTCTCAAGCCCATGCAAAAATTCTTGATGGTTTCTTTTTTTTTTCATTTTCCTTGTTAAGATCCTCATTAATTTTGCTATTTTTAGTAATTTAATAATATTGATTCCATTCTGATGGTGCAGCACTGCTGTTTGCATTTCCAAAGTATGTGTGAGTCATGGTTCTATACCAGACTGACATATTTCAGTATGCATGTGAGACAGCCTATTTCCAAAAAGGAGTCAGGAAGATACTATTACTTCACAATCACCTTCACTTTCAGTTTTTAACTTTGTCCTGGCACAGTGGCTCAAAATCAGATCTAAAACAAATGCATCCATTTTAAAATTGCAGCCTGGCTGTTGTTGATAATGTAGTATTGAATAAATGTAGTTGTTTTTTCTTTCCCTCTAGTGCTTTCATCCTGAGCTCACAGAATTGTCAGTCTTTACATACAACAGCTGCACATGAGCAGTGACAAGGAGAGACTTCAGTGGCTACAAGTGCTTCTGCTTCTTATTATACTATCTCATCATATCCTGTATTTTTGCAAAGTCACAATACAAATGCATCAAAATCAGATGTTGTCTCAGTTCCAGTACAGGGCCTGAAAGAAGCATCAGTTCAGGCACAGATTTCTCACACAATTACATAGCATCGTTCAGGAATGCACACTGTTATCTATCTAATTATCCTCCCTCCTTTCCTGACTTTGATTCTCCTTTCACCCCCACATCAGGACCCACAACACCTTTCCATATACAACACTGTAAAAATTTACTGTGTGAACACATATAACGATGAAAATCCGAATGAGCAACTTTCAGTAATCATAAATGTAAGGTGGCTATGAAATGAAAATTAAGTAGAATAAAGCATTACTAAGAAATGCATAGTTCTGCATACACTCAGCAAAAAGAAATGACAATCTGTGAAAACAATAGTTCAAATTTTCAGGCATATGGACATTTATAATTGTCTGATGTTTGATGTTCTGCATTAGTATATTTATGGTTTGGAGGAGCTATACTAAGATCAAAAATTTTCATCCTGCATAGTAATTCCATCAGGAACAAACACAATAAAAGGTATTTCTGCTGATGTTCATAAAAACATTAAATTCAGTTGTGAAGCTTTATGTCGTAGAAGAGGCGCTCAGCTTTTCAAAGAAAAGAAATAAAAAGCTGTCTCTGTTGGAGGAAAGTTAAATTGATACAAGCAACCTATCAGGAGCAATTAGCTGATTCATGTTGTAAACACCATTCCAGTGTATGCCCACCAAAAAAAGTAGAAGTATGACATTTAGTGCATCAAATTTAGCTTTGTCATTGCCTTATCTACAGGGTAGAGAGCTTTGCAAACATCTCTCAGGAGAGAAAAATATCCAGTTAAACTGCCTTCAAAAACACACTTCATTTATAACTTGAAAACCAAATTTCAGCTGAAGAAAGAATTATTTCAGAATTTTCTTTTCAGCATTTCTCTACACTCTACATAGACAGAGTGCACTGCAGTTCTATAAAACAGCCATTGTGCCAACTTATCTAATCACAGCTACATGAAAAGAAGCTCTGAAATTTATTTAGATCACATAGTCAGCATGATCCCTGAATAAGGAAAATGTGTAATTGCATAGCTCAGGGGCAGATTCGGGTGTGCACAGTGACCCAGAAAGTCACATTTCAGTCTCCTGCTTCCTCCTTGCAGTGGGAGCAGCTGGAGCCAGGCATGCACCAGGTGTACTGAGATGCCCTCCTGACAGCCCAGCTGCTGTGAGGAGAGCGCTGGGGGTCAGGGACACAGCGGGCCTCTCATTTCTGCCTCCTTTAGACTTCCTCCATTAGCTCACATAGGTGCAGCAGACTGGGGAAACAGCCCCCATCTACAAAGCCACTGAAGCAAAAAAATTCAGCCCTTAGCATTGTGTGTTTGCATATCTAAGAAGTGGGACTTTTCCATACCATTAGATTATCCCTACTCCTTCTGCGACCAGTTCCTCACGTGCTGCTCACTGTAGTCAGGAAGAATTTCAATCCTGACACTCACTGGTATTTCAAGAACTGCTACTGCATCAAGTGTCTTGGAAAAGAATGGGCTGAGGTGGAGGGGAGATGATAATCTACAGAATACAGAATGTGTCACAGCTTGTTTTTCCCCCTTCCGACAGGGCATATAACCAGCAAAGTCTAACACAATGTGCAGTCTCCGTCTCTGCAGTTAGTTTTACCTTAAGGCAGAGAAAAAAAAATCTTCTTATTATAAAATTATACTACTGACACCATAACTAAGATTGAAAAAGGCTATTACTGGTGTAAGTGACTCCAAATAAGGTTCTTTATTCATTTTGAATAGCTATTCAAAATGAAGTATCAAGAAGTTATTAACTCTTTGGGGAATAATTGCTTTGCTCCCCTGAAAATATACTGGGCCAAAGCCTTTCCTGGTTCACAAAGTTCAATTTAAATTGAGATAACGACATCCTTCCCAGACCTCACACAAGACAGAAGGCAGCAACAGAAGGGAAGGCTAATGGAGATCTTACTGGTCTCGACAGCAACGTAATAGCAAAGTATAAAGAAGACAGAGCTACACTCTTCTGGTGGTGCACAGTAAAAGAAAGACAGGCCCAACAGGTGCAAGCTCCAGACCCGGAGTTTTCAATTCTCATAATGAAGGTAATCAAAAGAGGAGATTTCTCGGAGACCTGGGATCCTTATCATTGGAGATACAAAAAACTGATTAGAGAAAGTCTTGAGCAACCTTTCTAAGGCTGAAGTTCGCCCATATATTCAGGTGGGAGAATTTTCATGTGACATCCAGAGGCCCCTTCCAACACAAATTACTCTGTGATTCTGTGATTTCAGCAGGGATATTGGTCTGTTTTGCTACTGACTCAGATGTGTGTTTGCATTGGGTTTGCATGGCCATGTTTTGGTGGCAGAGAGGGCTACAAGGGTGGCTTCTGTGAGAAGCTGCCAGAAGCTTTCCCCATGTCCAGCAGAGCCAATGCCAGCTGGCTCCAAGATGAATCTGCTGCTGGCCAAGGCTGGGCCCATCAGAAATGATGGTAAAGCCTCTGTGATAACATATTTAAGAAGAAAAAAAAATTCTGGCGCAGATGTAATTGCAGCCAGAGAAGAGCAGGGTGAGAACATGTGAGAGAAAGAGCTCTGCCGACACCAAGGTCAGTGCAGAACGAGGGGCAGGAGGTGCCTCAGGTGCCGGAGCTGAGATTCCCCTGCACCCCCTGGTGCAGGCCATGGTGAGGCAGCTGTGCCCCTGCAGCTCCTAGAGGACCATGGGGATGCAGAGATCTACCTGGAGCCCATGGAGAAGACCCACACCAGAGCAGGTGGATGCCTGAGAGAGGGCTGTGAACCCATGGGAGGCCTGTGCTGGAACAGGCTCCTGGCAGGGACCTGCAGACCCACAGAAAGAGGAGCCCACGCTGGAGCAGGTTTCCTGGTAGGACTTGTGACCCACGCTGAGCAGCCTGTCCTTGAAGCCTGTCCTTCCCTGTGGAAGAGTGGCCCATGGTGCAGCAGTTCAGGGAGGACTCTTGCCTGCAGGATGGAGTCACAGTGCAGCAGAGAACTGTTGCCCCATATATGGCAGAATGTCGAGGTGATGGACACAGTCCACTAACTCATCTTAACAACCCCTCAAGTTCTCACTGAGCCAGACCGACAGGAACAGTAAGAGGTGCTGCATTTCTTCACCATTTATGTAGTGTCCGTCAGAAACATGATTCTTTACAATTCAACGAAAAGGAAGAAGAAACTAGATAGAGAAAGAATGTCATGTTAGAAATTCTGCCCATGTCTAACAAGACAATCTCTCACCCTCTTTTCATCTGTGGTCCTATTTTTAAAACTGCATCAACTATAATGAAGTAAGAAACTCATATAAAGACAGAATACATAAATGTAATCCAAGATGAACAAAACATCCCAGACTTTGCAGGGGTGTTGATCAAAACTGCAGTAGCTATGGTATTTTCTCAATGAAGAAGACAGAGGTTTCTCTTGTATACTAACTCAAGGCTTAAAAGGAATTTTAATAGCAACTAAACAAGGCTTTTTGTTCATTCATTTTCCCATTTGTTCATTTTAGCAGACACATTAATCCTTTAAAGGGTACCTTCCAAAACTACAACTGGGGCAGACCCCTCTCAAGTTAAGAATCAGCTGAAAGGAAAATTGTATTTCCTTTAATTTAGCTACAGGTTCTTTCTTTAACTCTCACAATGTAATTTGTACATGAGCATGTTTTCAAATGAATGTCTGTTTCTAGTAAAAAATTACTAGGAACATATCATAGCATCAGCTTTCTAGTTAATATTCTTTGACTCATTAAAAATAAATAGCTTTTTTTATTTTTGCAGGCTCTTGATGTGAACTACTGCTTGGGCTGTTCTGATTATTTATAATTGCATTATTCATTGTTAGGATGTTGCTATAAAGCACTTTGTTGTGACATTGAAAATCTGCAAATACATATATATTATGTGAAAAAAAAAAAGTTCCAGAGGGCAGACTTTGGCCTGTTTAGCAGTTCAGCTGACAGAATCCCTTGGGAGGCAGTCCTGAAGGACAAAGGAGTCCAGGAAGGTTGCACATTCTTCAAGAAGGAAGTCTTAAAGACACAGGAGCAGGTCATCCATATGTGCTGAAAGATGAGCTGGCAGGGAAGAACCACCTGGCTGAGCAGAGAGATTTGGCCAGAACTCAGGGTAAAAAGGAGACTTTAAGAAGGGGCAGGCAACTCAGAGGGACTACAAGGATGTTGTGTGGTTATGAAAGGAGAAAAGTAGAAGGGCCAAAGCCCAACTAGAACTTAATCTGGCTACTGCTGGAAAAGACTAAAAAATGTTTCTATAAATGCATTAGCAACAAAAGGAGGACTAAGGAGAACCTCCATCCTTTATTAGATGCAGGGGAAAACATAGTGACAAAGGCTGAGGAAAAGGCTGAGGTACTTAGTAGTAAGTACCTCTTTGCCTCAGTCTTTATTAGTAAGATCAGTTGTACACCAGGTATCCATCCATTCCCTAAGCTGGAAGACAGAGATGGGGAGAAGGGTGAAGTCCCCACAATCCAAGGAGAAAGAGTCAGCGACCTGCCACACCATGTAAAGAGGTTTTAGCTTGTTTCAGACAACATCTGGCACTCAGTTGACTGTTGTCTAAATAATTCAGCTGGAGTTCATCTGTTTGTAGTGATATGGTACAGCACCTATTCTTAATCAGTAGATAGTGATAACATAGTTATTCATCATAGGGTGAACGGTCTGTGAGTTAGAGTAAGTGTGTAACGTAGAGCAGAACAGGTAGAGGTGAAGTGCAGATGCCTGATGCTGTAATCACAAATCACAGTAGTCAGTGGCTGTCACTTAGTCCGTTGAAGTGACCATCAAGGATAACAAACAGAACAGAAAAAACAGGTAAGACAGAATTGGAAACCAGCAAGGAAAGACCAAGCGACACAATCTGTCTCAAAGCAGCTTGGTAATTAGCTAATTGACAGTTTATCACAAGTATTACTTTTAGGTAAGTGCTAATTATATACATAAAAACTTCTTGCTAAGCAATGTAGATGTGTAAGACCTGATAAAGACATCAGAGATCTAAGAAAAAACTTGGTTTAAAACTTCACTGACCGTGATTTTAGATTCTTAGGCTCATTTCTCTCTTTATATATGTCTTGTTACATTTGAAGTATGGCATTTTTGAGCTACCAGAAAACAGAGGAATTTGTCTGCCAGTTTTGTGTTTTATTTTCATTAGACACTTTAATTATTTGCTACAGTATTCACAGAACTTTCACTCCTTTAGTTCAGAAAATAGGATTCTATTTTTTTGTGGGTTGATGGCCATCCTAAGACTGATTATGGAAACCCCGAACATTTTCTAGGATATGGGTACTCTATTTTTTTTCCTTGTTCTAGATATTTGAGTAAGTTTTTCACTCTATGGTAAAAGAGTTTGCAGTAACTTATGACTTTCATGGAACCATAAATATGAGTATCTTTCACACTGCTTAGGCAACATAATACCAAATGATAAAGAAACACACACCTATTTTTCTACTATTCCATCATCTAAATTTATAATTTTATTGCTCCCAAACCCAACAATATTAGCTGTTCAAAAAGTAGATTGATACTTAATTTTAAGCGTTTGAATGTTCCTATTTTCCACACAAACATTAGCCAGCTGTACTACCTCAATGTCATTACCTGAAGGTGGATTTTACCAGTTAACAACAGAAAACATGGGAGCTGCTTCCTCTGAGGAAACTATGTGATTCAGCTTGAAAATCAGAATGAAATGCTGCTTCCCCACAAAAACTAGGTTTTCACTTTATGTTGTCGTTAGTTTTAAAAACAATTTATTAGCTTTGTAGTAGTTTTTCAATCAGGAGTTAAAGATTGATTACTTCTCTGTGTTTGTTTTGCTGAAGTCTCTTCTCTTATGGAGCTTATCTTAAAACTCTAAGACCTACTGTCACCTAGGATAAATTACCACAGTCCTACAACACTTAATGCAATTGGACAAACTATCCAAGAGAAATTTGAGCCAGAGAACTTTTATAGACAGGTTTTATATCACTGTATTTGAAAATCAGTGCCGTATTTTTTACTTTGTAGCTTTTAATATTTGACACCGAACAAAACAAAGCCCAATCCATCCAGGATCCTACCTCTTACAGTATGCAACATCACCTGCTTCACAACAAGGCCAAAAGGCAATTGCTATGTATTATACTCTCTATCAGTTTTATCACACTCCCTTACATTCAGATGCTGGCTTAAAATGTGCCACGAGTTTTCTTCCTTGTAATAGTTCTTTGGCTCTACTCAAGAGTATAACTC
This sequence comes from Gymnorhina tibicen, assembly GCA_013399875.1. Taxonomy (NCBI): domain Eukaryota; kingdom Metazoa; phylum Chordata; class Aves; order Passeriformes; family Artamidae; genus Gymnorhina; species Gymnorhina tibicen. Next base: position 405,164 of record VXAZ01001519.1, on the reverse strand, counting down.
AAGATACTGCTACTCATCACAGTGTCCAATTGATAATTGAGCTATGCTACATTTATAGCTTCAGCAATATCCTCTGTCATTTTACCAGTATAACGCAAAACTGTATACAAAATTCTTCAAGTGCTTTGAAATGGCCACCTCTCCATGGCTGTTTCAATATACAATATCTACAGATCTCTAAATCTACCATATCTTTGTTCATATGCACTCAAATGGAGAAAGAGAACTTCTGGTCTCTTGTAACAACAGCTTTATTTATTCTCGTTATTAGACAGCTTCTGTATTTCCTCTGATTAATTTCAAAGGCAATGAATAAAATCTACAGCTATCTGTCCCTGGGTATTCAACTTGTTAGCTTCCTTTCCCTCTTGTGATAGTCCCATAGTTACAACATTTTACATTTGCCAGCATCTGGATTCATCCCACTAGGCATTTTCTGAGCCTAGGACTCTGCTCCTTAAAGGTTTTCTTTGGGTACTTTAAAATAGTGTTCCAAGTAATTTTCCATGTAAGTTTTTGATGCTTAAATCCCCCATCTTAGTAGCTCTTTTGTAATCTTATCAAACAAAAATAAGAATTTGATATCCTTCTTTTGCATTCCTTTCACTAAATTTATTGAAGTCTTGTCGGCTATTAAAATTCTATCACTGAGTGAATCTTTTGCCCTGTGCATTTTAAGCAGGTAGAATTAAGTGTCAGTTTGCACTTTGATTCATTACAAGAAAAATATAGAGGCACTTTTTTGCTAAAGATCAAAACCAAGTGTTAGATCTAATTTGAAGAGGAGAAGGAATAGCAAGAAAAAGATAAATTAAATGGCTTATTAAATTTTACTAGCAGCAGGTAGTGACTTGCAGTGTTCACTATTAACCAAACATAAGCATTATACTAACCTGTATGCGTGTAAAGTTGAGGCGAGTTAAAGCAATTTGAAAAAAACTCCAAAAATTAAAGTCTTCATTGATCTGTTTAACCCAAAGTCATCCATCATTTATTAACTAAAGAATTAAATATGTCACTAGTCATTGAAAAATGCAATAGTTCAAAATTACATACACTAAAATAGCCTAATCTGCAAATAAAGAATATTTCAGGCAGTCTCTGGCATACATTTCTCCAAGTTGTCTTCTACCAGGCAGACTTCATCACCATTTTCAGAGACATATATTTTCGTTTATCAAAAGGCAAAATACTGTGTTCCAATCATTAAAGCGAAAATGTCTTTGCAAAAGATCTTCACATCCAGTACAACCTCTTTGTACTTTTTCAGTTGTTTCTCTGCATAAGAGCAGTGGCTAACAGTGGCTCTATTTTCATTCAGCACTGGAAAAAAAAAGATCAATTGCTTATAGGCCACTACTATTTTTCCTTCCTTCAAGCTGTGTCATAGTCCATAAAGAAACAATCCATCACTGCAATATATTTTCTTCACAGCTGTGACAATAAATTCCTCATTTTGTTCTAATCTTATCCCAGGTAGCTCCACTGCCTTTGCTGGAGTTACTCCTGATTTTCACCACTGTCAGTGAAAGCTGAATCAGGCTGTAGAAGCAGCCACTGCCATGTGCACTCATAGATGAATTGCATCTATGAATCACAAAGTATTTTAAAAGCTTTGTATCCCTTGTTTTATTAATTGAAAAACAGTTCAGTTAGGATTTCATTTTCAGCCCCAAATGGTCCTTTTAATTCAGCAGGACAAGACATGCACATACATTAGTCACGCATTAAAAACCTTTGACATCTGTAGTGATGATATTAACTCATTGCATACTATGATTTATTTTGATTGATGTGAGCTGCTCTAAGTTTCTTGTCACACAAACCAGTGGCAAACCTAATCCTATGATGGGAAGATTATGCTACATAAAATATAAGCAGGGATAAGAAAATTCACCATAAATATTTATGTGTTTGTACTTGCAGTTTTCTATTTTTATAAATCCACTATGTCTCACCAGAGTTCTTCAATACATTATTTTCATTTCAAACACCCTATTTGAAAATTCAAGTATATGTATGATTCAAAGTAAGGCCAAGCTAAATTCATAGATTGTCATTTAAAATACAATAATCCATATGGAAAAAGGAGAGGTAATAAGAAGGTATACACTTCTGTTTAGATGAGACTAGGATTTTAGTGTTTTAACACATAACATTGACCACCATCATGTGAAGGTTAACACTCACTTGCCAAATGTACTGTAAACTTCAATGGTCTGAAGAACGAGGAATCAATATATAAGGCATTGCACTTTCATCATCATTTATGGTAACTAAATGCAAACCCAGGGTAGCGTGTTTTAATTCAGACCAATAATATTTCACCTAAAAGTAATACTATTTTACCTAGAAAGTAAGCTACCCTGCCTTGCAAAACACACTGTACCAATATTGCTCACAACCAGTAAGAGCTCAGTGTGCCCAATGCAGTAACGTCCTCGCCTTGTGCTTAGAGTGTAGGATACTGGAGGAAAAGGTGTTTGCTCAAGGCCCAGAAACACCATGCAAAACACTTTAGGGAGAAAACATCTCACCAAGTTTCGGCAAGGTTGACTCTGAGTACCCTGAGTTGCTGGAAATGCACAAAGCAAATTCTCTAGTTATTCCAGGCTGGTATATGCATTTTCTTCTCCTGTCCAGTTTATGAAAATTCTGACAGCTATGGCAAAGAAGGTACTAAGATGCTGGCAAACATCTCTCTCACTTACAGGAACATTATTATCTAGAAGATAAGAAGAAGTCAAAGAGAATAAGGGAGTAGGGAATAATCCCAATTAACTAAACTATTAGAATGGTGGATTTCATAGGATCTTTAGCAGGGCATTGATTTTGGGGATTCATTTGTTGGGGTTTTCTTTTTTTGGTAGGATTTTGTTAATTAAAGTTTAACTAGGCAAAAAAACTTCCAAAGCAATTGCTTGATACTAAAAACAAACAAACAAAACCAAGACTAATAAAAATAAAGGGATTTAAAGATAACAATATATACTTGACTTTTTGTTTTGTCGCCTGATTTCTAAGCCAGTGCAGTGTTTGGGGTCACAAATCTTTTATACAGTGGAGGAGGACAGAAATTTCCTTTTTCATGTTTTCTTTTTGGACAGAAAGGAGTACTGAGAGCTTCACAAAACTGCCTGGCTCTCCAAGCAAGAGTCTCAAGGAAGAAAACACTATACACTGTTAGCTTTGAAATTAAGTCACATGGTTTTGCAGAATGGGGTGAGATGAAGCACTATGAAGTCAAGAAAAAATGGATTTAAAATAGCAAGCTAAAATGAGAACTGACTACTTAAGAGCTCAAAACAGCCTCAAAGGAGACCCATCTTGCCATGCCATGTAGCTAGTCGTGGCAAAAAATATGGGTTTTTTTCTTGATTACAGCAATGCTGTTTATCAAATTCTAATGTAACAGATTTAGTCATTTGATACAATGATATTCCAAACTGCAAAATCTGTATGGATCAGATCCTAGTTTGCATTGTTTTTATCACCAGAATCCGAAGGAACCATGGAAAAGTAACCTGGAAAAAATTCCTGACAGCATTAAACAGGTTTAAGGCTTCAGGTCCCATTAAAAGGCCTTGGGTCCTATTCTTTATATTGGACAGCCTGATCTCAGACACTCATGTGTAAATCCATCTAATAGGATTTTTAGTTAAGTAGATCAAATTTTATAATTTCAGTCTCTGCCAGAGAGTGGATTTTTCTTTACAAGCCAGATAACTTTCTAGGCCTTCAGAAACTGCCTCTTTGCTACCAGTGGAGCAGAGAACCAGAAAGAACTCAGTGGCTTGTACCAGACGGCTCTTTCAGACATATCAACTAAGGTACCCTGCTGTTATCACAGCCAGTGTGGTATAACCCCTTGCTAATAAAAGCAGTGGCAAAAGGTGACGTGATGGGTATTTACATGCAGCTCACACGCTTAGGGCAGGACAAGGCCAAGGCACAGCCACTGACAGGTGAACACCAAAGTATTAGGAGAGTGTTTGCATTTCTGCAAAGAGATTTGCCTTTTACCACACTACAGTCTCAGAATTGCCACACTGGTATTTAGAGATGCTGTTTCAAGAGCTGTCCTTTCCAAACAGTAGAAAGAAGATGTAGGCTGCAGAAACAGAAACAAGGAGCTGCAGAACTGTTGCCTCAGAGTCTTCATGCCCAAGGAAAAACCAAGAGCACTGCAGAGAGCTGGAGACAAGCAAAGGATATCATGAATAGGAAATAAAGTTCATGACTGATGTGTGGTAGAAGAGAGACAGGAGAGAAGAGAGGGGAGAAGCTCAGAATGTACCAGCTTATGCTTGTTCTCCGGATCACTGGGGAAGGAAAACACAACACCCAGCCAAAGCAAGCCACTGGTAGCTGCAACAGGAATGAAAGGTGCCAGGAGCAGAAACAGGTGCCACAGCTTACTGGAGCAGGATCCACTCCTTTGCCTCTGCTCTGCACACATTCATACAGCTCGTAAAGGTCCCTGGAGACTACAGGCCAAGTTTTCCCACTGAAATAAAAATGAAACACTTTTATACCTAAAAGGAATGCTTGCTAGCACTTCTTGAAGGTGTGGTACTGCGCATGGCCATCCCAGAGCATCTTCCACTATTAACTTTTGACAGTTCATCTTGACTCCTTAAGATCTTTGCTTCGGCTTCCAAATGGAGTAAAAAAGGATGAAAGAAAATGAAAGAAAGAGAAATAAGTTAAGGCCACATTGCAGTGGAAAGTTGCTGCTGAAGATATAGTAGGCATGTATATTGCAGATATTATCAGCTACGGTTCAGATTTAGTAGTTTTTCCCTATTAGTTTAACCTCCACTCAAACCCTTCAATTGTTTCAACTCTTTTGATTTTTAGTCTAAAAATCAAAAGCTCTTCTCTAAAACATGGATGTCCTCAGAGGGGACAATGTCAGCCATGGCACGATGGGCTGCCCAGCACATGCACAGGGCTGAGCCCAGCTGGGGGCTCCCCTCCAAGGGACGGGGGGGTCTGGCCTGGGCTCCCTTGCATGTGACACCACGGAGGAGCCACGGGGACACGGACAGCACTGACCTGTCCCAGCTGTCTTCACAGGCACGAGGGGAAGGCTGTGGCCACTCGCCAGCTTTGGCTGGAGTCCATCCACTTTGCACCAGCTGAGCAGCATGACATGGACTGTAAAATCTGGCCTAGAGGTTTTTAAACATTTAGAGCTGCAAAGGAGAAAGTGTAGGCTGAATAAATGGTGTGGCCTGCCCTGACACACTTCTCAGCTCTGGGGGTATAAGAGATCCTTCTTATTATCCTGGACAGGAGCTGAAAAATGACATCATACTGGAGGAATAGGACACAGGGGTTACTTTAGAGATGATTCAGATCTTGTTATTAATTCTCTCTACTTGGCAGAATGTTTAAAGACTGGCAAGGGAGCATTAGCATTGCTGGCAGAGCATTGTTACAGCTGCACAGGTAGAGAGAAGTCAGCAAGAAGCTCTTTCCAGCCTGGTGAAAAGGGCTAAGAGGCAGAAAAGAGTACTGGCCCCACATCCCAATGACAAAATCATGTGACAAAATTCAAAAGCAGGTCGAATAAAAAACAAACAAGTGTTCTATCCTACAAGGTTGGCACCACAAAACTGAAGCATGTTGTATGTTGATATCTGGCCTCTCTCCATAGCAGATGTCTTTTCCACAGGTCGGGCAGAGAGGGTGCACAACTGATTCAGCAGCTAGAAAAATGCTGAGAGAAAGAGAAAAAACCTGGAGATGGTCCAGTGTGTCGTACACGTTTCATAAGTGTATATGTAAGAAAGAGAGATAATCTTCTTCACAGTTCTTTTAGCAGGTGTTTATCCTTTTTGGCATCGACAGCAATATTTTGTAGCTACACAGCAGACATGCAGAATAAGATTCCTTTCCACACTTACAAAGAATAATTACCCCTTATGTGACTTACAGCTGCTCCAGTCATTCTTGCTGATGTCCTCCTTCTCCAAACCAACACTATGAAAGTATTGCTGCTTCTGGAATTTACTAAGAAAAACATAATCTCCAAGTTGTGTCTATAAGAGAGTGACCAAGGTGTTACATTGGCCTCCTTGAAAAGCTAAGGAAGATGCTTCCCTATGAACACCAACAGAAAAGCCTCAGAGGAAATGTGCTGTTTTGATGATAAGAGATAAGAACCATTTAAAGAGACTGAATAAGACAAAATTAGTGTACAAGTAAAATTAAAACAATCCCTTCTCTCCCTAACAAATTTTTCTCCTAAAAAAGAAAATTTTCTTCCCCTTCTGATATGCACAGAGGTGTGAGGATATCTGCAAGGACAAACTCAAAGACACTGTTTCTCAATGTAGCTGAGGTGAACCCCTTCCTGAAATAACTGAAGTAGCTCAGGTCAGTAACCACCTTCGAGTTAACCACCTCCCCGTGTAAAAGCTTGAATGCAGCTCTACAAAAACACCAACTGCTGAAGAAAAGGGTCTCTGAGCTCTTACTATGGACAAAGCTGAAATTAGACCTGCCCCAGTAATGAGACCTCTTGTAAGGACACATAAATTCAGAAATCCTGTATAAGCACAGAGTATAGGATCTGTCTTGTGGAACAGAAAAGCCATATAACGTTAGATGTTTAAACCCAGTGGCCCAATCCCCTGGCAGTACAGGATGCAGTCAGTAGGTTATGCTGAGCTGCTCTGAGGAGCTCAGCCCACATTTCCTTACATGTGAAAATGTTTCTCACATCTCTGATGAATGCATTGACAATAACTGTGATTGCTATTATCCTGGTTTCTGCATTTACTAGGACCATTTTATCTTAAAAAGAAATTAAAATATTGTTTAAAATGTACCTTTTCTTAGCCATCTTGGATTTGAAGTGAACTGTGTTTTTTAATAAAGTTTTATGCTCAAATAAGTAACAAAATGGCAGAGAAACACACTGTATTTCGCATTTTCTGGGTATATTAGGCCAGTTATTCTGAAAGTGAAATGGACACTTCATACCAGCAATATTTTCCAGTGATCTCTAGCCTCATTAAGCATTCTCAGTGCACCCAGAAGAGTAGTGTAAATAAAATACACTGTTTTCTGATGAGCTTTGATGAGCAGATGTTTGGGGTTTTTGTTGATTCATGTCTGGGATGTTTTTAAAACTTTTCTGCTTGTGCTCCATTTCCTGTTGAAGGAATTCAGAATGACCCAGATGAAAAGACACAATTGTGACTGTGTCTGCCTGGATGTCGCCCAGGCCAGCAGCTGTGCAGTGGCCACCACAACGTGCCCGACTTGCGGGAGGAGAAATTATGTAATTTGGTGTTTAGACTACTTTTGAATTCATCTTTTGGTACAGATGAAATACTGCACCTCTATGCATTTCCTATTATCACTTGTCTGGAAGCCTGGAAGTGCAGTTGAGGATACAAGATAATGCACTTGGTGAACCTCTCCTTTTGCTCTTTGGTGATTCATGCACGTGAAATCCATAGACATTTTTAGCAGAAATACAGTAAGTAAATCAAAACTGGAATTCTTTCTCATTCTAAAATAATTTAGACTGAAACAAAAAATAATCGATACCTGGTTGCGGGTTTTGTTTTGTTGTTTTGGTTTTTTTTTTTATGTCTGTTGTTTCATTCAAACTGGAATGTTGATGCATTAAAATATATTGATAACTATTTGTTCACCCTGAGACAAAAATGCAATTTTTTTCTCTATGACAGCCACAGGCTAATTTTAAGTTGAATTACATGTTTGGTTTTTCTGATTTTTCAAGCTAAAAACCGTGATCTGTGATAATTGTAAATAGCAGAGATAAAAATAGACGGCAGTAGGATGCTCCCAGACTCTGAAATAATGTATAAGAACTGAAAATGGATCAAGCTTACTGGAATGTACTGATAGAACAGGAAAACGTGGCAAAAGGAGTAGAAGAAGGTGTTGAAAAAAAGCCAATATAAGTTATCAAGGAGGAGAAGTAAAGCAGACTCAAGCCAATAAATCTGGGCAAATACGTGAAAGCAGGAATGCAGAGGTAGATCCTGAGGTGATTCACAAGATAATGGAATTGAAAATAATTAAACCGCCCTGAAACAGTGGAAATGTGAGCAACACAACAGCTGAGTTTTGGGAGGCCCTACCAAAAAAGAGTTTCTGAAGTGACAGAAGATAAAGTTGCTGCAGTTCTATCCACAGTCCACAGATTCAGAACCTGCCAATGGATATTCTGATACAGAGGAGAAAAGAAGTTCCTCTTCTCACAAGGGGTAATGAAGAGCTCACGAAAGAGAAGGATGCATCGAGTGGGGGGGCTTAGGGGATGTTTCACAGGATAATAGAAGTCCTGTGCAGAAAGGCACACTGTGAACGTCACCCTTGGCTTCAGAACAGAGATTTTCATTCTGCCTCAAGATCAAGAGCATGTAGCTGCATTAGGAAATACCTGGCAGAATGCTTTGCTTATTTTAAGGAGAAATTGGATGTGAAACCAATCTAGCAAAAGGCACAAATGAAAAGATACATACAATGATTTACTGGTCTTTTAAAACGCATTTATTAAACACTTCAGAACAAGGATATTATTTTCTCGGTAAAACAATTATTTGACAGAATTAGCTGGGAATTTTTTCCCCGGCTCTTTCCTTGGAAAACAAGTATCGAAATGCTTTTCATGGGAAAAGGCTATTTTAGATGAGTTTCTTGTTTTGAGTAGTTTTGAAACAAAATAATGGAGATGTGAGACATACTAGTTGAAGGTTATAAAAACAGTTTGGTTTTAATATCATGCTTAATGAGAATGAAAATACAAATTAAAAAGGAAAACATAATCTAAAATTACTGCTAGAATATTTTTCAATAGCATGATTTGAATTTGTAAGATATGAAGATTTTTGATATTCAAATTACTTCAGCTGTTCTGCATCCAGACAAAAGTAGATTCCACACAAAAATAATTGATAGGTCTGTGATTGGGACAGTCACTTGTGTTTAAGGGTCAGGTTCATGACCTGTTTTGTACTCTAAATGTAAACTATTTATAATGACAAATTTGGTAAAGCTGCCTTATTCTACTACCATTAGATAAAGATTTTTAAAAGATTTTTGAATATTTATACCTATTTGAAGCTCTCCTTATCCCATTATATAAAGGAGACTACTTTGTTTTTTACAGGAAGGAGGACATCATTGAAGACAGAGATATCACAATGCCTTACTTTTATCAAGTTTACTAACAAAGGGAACTGCTTTCTTTCCACTTGATTTAATTCACACATATCAAACCATTTTAAAACAGGCATCTGCAAACACATTTCTCTGGTACAAGAGACTTCTTTGAATAGCACACAACAATATGGTGCTTATTATTTTTCTGTGTTGAAGACTTGTTTAGTATGTGTACGTACACTTGACATTTTTAATTTAGTTTTCTTATTCTGAACTCACTACAGAGGAAATTTGGCTCCAACACCTTTTATGAAATAAAAGCATCTATATAAGACCTTCCCAAGCTCACTGTCCCATGCTGCTTGGACTCACCCTTAGGAGAGGGATGATCTAGGATACAAGTCCTTACTCCCAGGACAGTTTCTTTCTTTATTTTTGTCTCAGTGACAGGTTAACATAAAATGTGTATTTGTTCCAGGGACCTACACTAGCAATCAGTTTTGTATTCACAACCCCTCTCTTTATCACTCTCATCATTTATTATGCCCAGACCTTCAAAACTACATTAAATGTTCTGCTTGCCATTTGCAGACTAAGTCACACTGGAGCAAAATGTGTGCCCCTTGTCCAAAGGAAAACGTCCTTCAGCATCCAGGTGTGCATTAATATTAAAACCCACCAAGGTAGTAGTACAAAAGAGGGATTTTGAGACCCCAGGATTAAAGGACCCTTTGGTAAGTCTCTTTCCAATTGCAAAATGCTAAATACCTCAAACATGCACTGCAATTTTGGTAACAGAAGCAGCTGCTAATGCTGTTATCTGTAAATACTGGTGCAGGAAATTCCCTGTACAGAGGCAGAAATAGCATCTGTAGCACCGTGATAAGCAGTCAATCATTTTAAAAGGATGTCTACACTTCAACCACCCCTTTTGGAATGGACCAAAGACAAATTATTTGTATAAATATGTATGCAAATAGGATTCAGCTGTAATTTATGAGGGAACCACCTAAAATATATTCCATTTACAGGGAAAATGCATCTCAGAATAATGAACATCTAAATACATAGGAAATGCATTCTTTACAGAAGCAGAAAATGTAGTCCTAAAATCACAGATTGCATAGATGATAGAATGACAGTTCAATCAGCTGAATTAAGAATGTGCAACCCCTAAAATGCCCTTATATACAAACACAGATTTACTCTGAAGCGGAATTACCTTTACTTCCTGCTCCAGCTCTGGAGAGGTAACTCACACTACACAAGGGATAAATGTCTCACAAATATGCCAAGGAGGGATCATGAAGAATTAAATTAGTCTTATAAATTTTGATTATTTTTTAAACAATATGTGCATAAAAAACAGAATAGTATGTCTTGATCTTTGTAAGTCTATATCTTGTTTATTTATTTTTATTTTTAAAAAGCCTGCTTTATACTGTATTAAAACTTGGAACATTCATCTACACATAGATAATACTCTCAAAAGACAAGCTAATTTTTCTAACTAAAAATGCATTTAGAAACAACTTGGCACAAGTATTTGTTTTACATTCAGTACTAAACTGGCATCACGTCTGGTCTCTGGCAGCATTGACTATACTCCCCTTTGTTTGCTACCCCTCCGTGCTCCAGCACTGAAGCCAACACCTGTGGCCATATAAAAGGCTACGTTCAGCAGCTGCAGGACTCGGATGTCCATACTGAAAGGAATTTCTAAAGCATAAGCATTTGGATGTGTGGCTGGCTTCCTCGTCTGAGTCTTTTCAAGGCTGCCTTTGGCGGTCCACGCTGCTGGGTGCTGTATCTATCAACTGTCTGCAGTGTTACTGCTGGCCAGTGTGTAGTGGTGACATAGCACAGCCTCAGACTTAGAAAAGATGTTCTTGGCTATGCTGATGTAAGGCTGCCTTCACTGAAGACAGTTCTTTGCAAGGTTTGTCAAATGTGAGATACCACTGATACACATATATGTAAAGAAGGGCAAGGTCTACCCTAAATATTAATGTGAAAGCTAAATACTAGTGAACCATTAACACAAATTTCTGCTTAACACTTTGCTCTCTGAAAGCAATTTGTTTGATCCACAGAAAAGATGAATACAAGTCCAATCATTACATATATAAAATACCTGCTCTTATTTGGGATCAAGTAATAATAAATCAGAAATGTGCTCAGAGTTGCTACTTGAAACTCATAAGAGCAGCTGAACTAACTCTACTATTCAGAAAATCTGGAACAAAAATGCCAATACATGAGCTTTTTTTCAGAAAAAAAGGTATGAAGTCACGTTTTTTCTTAACTGCAGCATAACATCCTTGTGTGGAAAAGCTCTTAAGCAAACGGAAACAGACATTCAGAATTACAGACCATACTGTCCCTGTTCCCAAGTAAATACAGAATGTGTGTAAAAACCAGATAAAAATGACATGTTTCCATTTAAAGGAATGTATTACTTTGCAGGTAACAACAAATTAACTATTCTCTAATTCTCTGATCGTATTAGAACAAGCCATTGGAAGTTGCAATGTTATTTACGCTGGGATGTTGGAATATAAAAGCATATAGAAGTTACAGGGATAATCTTGAATTACACATGTGCGAAACTGAGATAAATGCTACTGAGAATACATTCTACAACACTGTCACAAACAAATCATTAGAAAGGGCAGAGCTGATTCACTGGCATGGCAACTTAAAAAGCAGCATTTAAAATTATCATGAGTCTCTTGTCTTCTCCATGGCATCCACTAAGTCAGAATAAAGAAAAGAAAATTCTTCAGACTAGGAATACAATAAGCAGCAGTTTATTTAATGTTTTATGATTTATGTATTTCTATGGTATTTGCATATTAGGCTGCACTCCATATTCTCAGTGTTTAGCCACATGACCAAACACACAGAAAAGTTCTGATGCAGCATATTTTGAGCCACATCTTACATGGAATACCAAAGTTAGGACACTCATCTGTGCACTTGATGTTCAGCTTTTGATTCCAATGCCCACATTTTCTGTTAATTTCAACCTTGATCTAATCATTTCAGTCAATCAGAGGAGCACTTTCGTTAAATGAAGCATTCTGAAAGCTCTTGGAAGATTTTTCACATGTAATAAATTAAATGATGACCCTGCTGATTTACCAGAATTGCTTCTCTTAAGTGGTAAGGAAAGAGAAAGATGGAAAGTCACAATATCATTACTAATGCTGATTTCAGGATCCAGCTGCATTTTAGTTTCACATGTGCATTTATTACCTGTATTTTCAAGCTGCTAGCACCTGCTGAGAAGATGAGGACGAGCTGGCATTTTACTGATATAATTATTAATGATCTAACACTGGCAAAACAAAATTTGCTGCAAGCCAATTACTGATGGATAAAGCACATTGCTCTATTCCATTAAAACCATGGAATTTACTGTTACTGAGTACAGACAACAGTAGATCATATCACAAACTTACTGCAGTTCTCTAAACTCGCCGATATTTGACAAAACATTATTTTTCTATGTTTTGTGTACCGGTTCAGATTGGCCTGCCTTAAATTACAATATAACTTTGGTAAAAGACAAACACAGTAGTAGCTGGATCCAGTATGTGCGACATGATTCACTACCCATGTAGAGTGTTTGCTGAAGACAAACAGCTTTTTATCAGATCTACTGAGGAATATGGAAAAATTCAAACCTACAAACCATGCTGTTAGTGCAGTCTAGCAAAGACCATGAGACCAGATATTGAATGCTGTTTGTTTTATCAGTATTTCTTCAATGTCATGACAACACTGATCTTTACTTCACAAAAGTGTGGTACATGATGCAGGTAAGAACCTTCCTTTTTTAGTGGACCCCTTAATGAACTTACGTTTCTTTTTTATTGTCCAACATTTTGCCAAAGGTCAATAGGATGAAAAATTCATATTGTGGGAATCCTACCAAATTCTTCCTGGTGATAATAATGAAAAAAGGGCCCAAGACCAAGTGGATGACTGCAATTGAACAAAGTCAGATTCCCAGCATAATGTTCTTTACAATCCAAGACATAACTTGTTTTTTTCAGGTTTACCTGAAATACTCAGTGACATTACTACAGCAGTTTAAGGCAAGAGTGATGCAGGTTTGGGCTTAACAGTGCTATGCAGAAAACAATTAATAAATAAAGAGCACTTGGTGTCAAAACCATTTTTTTTTAATATTGTGTTGTAAGGTCACCTGCAATTTGCTTTTTATTAGTAACACTTGGTCCTTTTAACTTTTTCCAGACTTAAGAGCCTTGACTCAGTATTTTTATGCACATAAAAATGTAAGTTATATGTTTATATCACTACTGACTTTAGTAAGTTTAGCTCTTTCAACTGAAGTATTGAAATAACTTTACAGCTTGCTATTATATCACCACTATTTTCACTAGTGAGACATCGAAAAATTTGTTCAGAAGTGCAGTAAAAATATCAAGTAAACCTTGATGTAGGGCCAATTCTTTCAGCACCTAAATGCCCAGCAAATGATAACTTAACTTATTGACTACCATATTATAATGATAGTCCTTCAACCTAGTTTTGCAGCGTTTTTATCACTTAGAATATTTTTGATCTGATTTTTGAATAATAGAATACACTAAATGTTTTACAAAGGCTATATATATATAATTGAATAGAAATAATATATTATTGAAAGTTGCTCCATAGTAGGAAATTAAGAAAATTATCTTTTCAGTGTCCCAAGTACTGTGAAGAAGGCATTCCCAATTTCCTAGAGACATCATGACAATTACATAAATAATCCTGAGGGGACATAAGAGATCATCTGAGGTGGATATAGCAACACAGATCACCACTGCAGATATTTACTATCTCTTCAAAACCTCTGAAGTGGTAACAATCTAGTGGCAAGAATCTCATCACATTATTCCAACCTAATTGAATCATTTTTTTCCTAGTAACACTTTAAATCTGCCTACATAATTGTATTTCTTGCCTTGATCTCATCAGGTACAAACAATTATTGATCTTTGCTCCTTAACAGTCCTACAATTAAAAAAATAAAGTAAAATCTCCATTTGTAAAGCTTTTTCTAATTGGTCATGTCTTTTTTTCTTCTTTAAATATTCTTTCTCTTCACTGGACCCTTGAAACTTACATCTGTATGTGGTGCTCAGTGATCACAGTGCCATTCCAGCAATGGATCCTTGTGCTACATTTATAATGAAGGCCCTTGTTATAGCTGGGAACAGTATCTGGTGCTTTTAAAGGGCAAGGAAAAAGTTTTTTGAAAATTTTTGATGTTTTCTTTTGCAGTGGAAGTCTCAACACATGACACAGCAGCATGGCCAGCTGGGTGAGAGCGATATTCAGCTTTCACATCTCACATGCAACATCCTTTTTCAAAATTTCACAAGAGGCTCTAGCTTATTGGAAACAGTGTGGCTTTCTGTGCTTACATTATACTTATGGCTCACCACAACTCCTGAAATATATCCCATTGTACTAATGCTGAGACAGTTACTCTGCGCTTTGTATCTATGATTCTTCCCGACTCTGGTTATCCTTTATAACCACTCTTACCACATTTCACCTTCTTGAACTATTTATTTGGCACACTCACTTTGAACCCTGAACCCTTTTTGTACCACTCATACCTTGGCCAGGCTCGGTACCCACCAAAGCCTTTCTCTGTGCTGTCATGCAAACTCAAAGACAAATCCCTTGCACCTCACCCAAGACCTGCTCTTACTTATAAAATATGTCATTAGCAAAAATTTTGGGGTTATGGCTTCTACTTTTCAAATTGCCATGCTATAGTTGAACCTCTGTTTTCTACTTTTTTCTGTGAGAATGTCAGGCCCAAGGCAGTATCACTGGAGGTACTAATCACGGATACAGCAAACCTTATGCTTACTGCTGAGCCAGATACTCTGCCAAGGGTGGAAGTTAGATTAGCCTGATAAACTGTTTGTAAATAAACTCCATAATCTCCCTCAAAATAAGAGAGAAAGCTTTAAATTTCCTATACCATTATTTGCCTTCTCCAGACATTTTCTGTTCTGTTCTGGGACTCACTTATCCTTCACCAGTTCTTAGAGACAAAAGCCTAGAGATTGCTACTCTGTGTACTGTAGGATTAGTTCTAACAGGCCACCAGTACTTGTACAACCCTTCTGCCAGGTTTAGATCATCATAGAACACTTCCAGCTTTAAAGGAGTTGCTATTAAAACACTATCCAGAGATGTGGGAAACTTAAATTTACCTTGTGCACAGTGAGCTAATTTTCCTCATCTGCAGCCATGACTGAGTTGGCTTTATGAACATGTAATTAAAAGGAGCAAAGGGAAAGAAAAAAGATTTAACAAGGTACATAAGCAGGCTCACACATGATGCCTAATTTCTATAGAATGTAACTATTTTACAGTCCTTGCCTCTGGTGAACCAACTGCTAGGCCAGCTGGTAGCTCTCCCCTTTGCACTCCTGCTCCTTAGTCACAGTCAGGGACTGAAAACAGTTGCGGGGAAACACGGCTGAATTCAAATGGATGCTGACATTTTGTGAAAGCAGCTTCCAGCTTGTTGGCTGCCCTCCTCCCTGGTGTTCTGTATGGCCCTATGCTGCTCTACAGCCCCTCTACCACTCTCCATCCTGGGACCCCTCAGCTCTGGGTAATCCTTGCAGTTTAACTAGCAACTTCAGCCATTCCAGGTCTCAATAAGGCTGCACATGGTGTGGAAAACTAACGCTGACCTCTTGCAGGCTTGATACTTGCACCTCTCAAGTCTCTATTGGATATTGGCAGTGCTAGGTGAATGGCTGGACTTGACCTTAAGGGTTTTTTTCAACCTAATGATTTTATTCTTGAACAGCCTCTCACACATCACACAAACTCCTCCAGCCTTCTTCTGTGGTTTCAGGGCCCAAATTTTTCTTTCTGGCGCCAGAAAATGTTGTCACCAATTAGTGAAATCACACTACAGGCATACTTGTGCTAGGTCAAAAATCCCATGGATTTACAGATACACAGCTCCACTTGATTGTATGCCTCTTTTTAAATTAAATACCTCTCAGTCACAATAAAACAGCATATATAAACTGAATGTTCTTCTGCTCTACTCATTTGGTTTTTTTCACTTAATTCCCTTTAGAGATGACATCAAATATTACCTGAGCTTCTCTTCCCTGCTGGACTTCCCTTTCCTCTGGGTATCTTAAAGGGGCACGGATTTTGTTTCTGCCCTTTCCTACTATGCTTTGCATAACTCAAATAAATGTTCTTCAGAGTGCTTTTTCCCTGTTCTGTCTGTGTTCCTGGCACTTTGCTGTTAACATTAATTCTGTTAAGCATCAGGTCATAATTAAACATTTTTACACCTGCAAGGAGGATAAGAGAAAGAGGAATGTTTTGAAACAAAAGGACCCTTCAGGCTTTAGCCTTCTGTGTCACTCTTTCCTTGCTCACTTTCCTCTGTTAAATAATGAGCTGAATTTTCCTTCATCTTTCTCTTAGGTCTAATGCCTCTTGCAAAACCTGCTGTCCTTTTCCATAATGTCCCCTTCTAGATCCAATTAATTTTGTATTTTTGTCATTCTCCCTAGTATCTTCATTCTGTCACAGGACAGTGATTTTCCAGTCTGTGAACAGAACTGTTTGGCAGAACATCAGAAAGGGAGATTTAACATAATAGCTGAAGCCACCACCTCATCAGAGTTTGTGAGGTCCAAGACTGCTACAGGGTGTAACCCCAAGTGTGGTATGTGGGAATGACTTGGAGAGATACAAGGAAGTGCATTCCTGGCCTGAACTGAAATGTTAGCATAGGTGGCTCCAGCAGTAAAGAGACTGGGGTTCTGCAGGGAGCTGAGGGGCTGTCAAAAAGACGACTGGAATGATACAACAGAGAAACCTACCTTGATAATATGATTTAATTGTTCAACCCCCAAGAGTGAGCAGCAATTGAGTCGCATGCAACAGTACCAAGAAAAAAGCAGGACAGAAAGGGTGGGAAAGCAGGTCTGAAAGCAACATTCATTTGTCCACCACTGCTGCTGAAGGTTTGCCCAAGTGTATTTTGTCATTCTATCTTCTGTGAAGGACTTCTGCCTTTTACAATACTGACAGCTGCTAAATACTGCCTTCTTCACCGACAGCTACTGTGTCAGGCTGGAATTCAGGCTTATTGCTTACCTTCCCCCATAAGAGCTTATTCGTAGCTTCCCACCTAAGCTGCAAAGGTCAACTTGCAAGCCCAGCAACAAAATGCTGAGGGGGTTCACCTTCCTTCAGTTTGCTTCAATGGGGCTGTTCAGAGAGACAGGGACACCTGTGGCGTGTAAAGGAAGGATCTCTGACAAAAATCTGGGCAAGACTGATTTCTGGCCTCACCGACAGAGATTCTATGACTCAACTTTAATGATTTTTTTTTTTCTTTTTCCAGTTACTCTGACAGTAAGGTGATGCTTACTTTTTTTTAACTGTATCTGAGGTCCACAAAATTGAAATTTTGTCTTGTGTAAAGGTAGTGAAAATTTACTCAACAATGATGTGTCTTTACAGTAATCTTAATACCAAAAGATACACTGAATCTTATTTTCTCATGGATGAAACTGCATCACAAGACCTATTCAGAATTTGAGAGACTATCCAGTAAGCATCCCCTGAATCCAAGCTGGAAAATGTCATGTCTTTATCAAAGACATGCTGATGAGTTCAGTTGCTGAGTTCAGCGCCATGAGAATTAACCACGCCGTTACAGACTGTGTGCTGAAGCTGTCCTTGGTGTGATATCACATGCTTAAAAATAATGTCTCAATCTAATTAAGTGTGTGAATTTAGGTGAGAAAGGTAACTGCAGGTTGTGAACTTCTTTTCTTAAAAATCTGTTGAACTCGTAGAACCACATCTGTAATTATGTGCTTGTTTTCTTGTTATCCATAACTGTATCTTGAGTAGAAATACTTTTAAATTCTGCTGTATTTTTCTCTTTCCAGTTATCTAATATATTCTATAATGCTTCCCAGAAGTTCCTTTATGGGTCCAGCAAGTATTTAGAAAATATTTAGGTAAAAACAACAAACAAACAATTATGAAACAACACAAACTCTTTCATTTTCTTACATTATTCATTTTGATTCAAATTCAGGTATTTAGGCAGCATATCAAGGTGAAAACTCACTAAAATGTAGTGTTTCTATATATGAGAAAATTAACTGCTATAGCCATAATCAAATAATTAAACAGATTTAGTTAGGTCAGTGTAATTCCGTATTTCTTCTGTAGAGTAATTATACTGGAATAATGCCACTTTAATTCCAGAATAGACTGTGCACATGGGGAACTATATTGAAACAGCTGTAGTAAAATAATTATTTGACTACAGCTATGCTGCACGCTTCCCCCCTGAAAGCAAGCCATCAACATAAAAATCTTGTCTCTTTCGCAGAAGCTCAGCTATTTTGGCTCAATCCTATTCCACAAACAAAGGCAGAGGGCTTTGCCAGCAGAATGAACACACAGCTCGGAGAACAGCTTTTACCTCTCAATTCCTTACTAAGTGGTGAGGTGCAGTGATGCACTTACAGTTTTTTACCAGTTAAACAGTTCTGAGATGCTCTGGGATGTGGAATAGAGACAGTGGATAGAAAATGCACCCTTTCCTGTAATTAACTATATATTTTATAAAAGTGTAGTCCATCACAGAGGTAACTTCAGATGAAAGGAGTAGAAGATGGGCTGTGGCAGGACTCCTTCCCTCTGCTGCCCTGTGGATACCTCGTGCCTGGCAGGTATTGCCTCTCACCTCCACTACTCTGCAACAGCCTGAGGGCAGAGCCTTTCTCTGCTTTGACCTTCCAAAGCTTGGAAGTCCCACAGGCTCACTCTCATCTCAGCTTACACCAGTGCAGATGCAGAGAAGTGGCCCTTCCTCTCTATGCTTTGTACTGCTGTCACTTACGAAGTGAACTGAAGAGTGAATAGAGCTGTAACATTCTGCTTACTGAAACGTGGTTTTGTTTCACTACCATTAGTTAAAAGATTTTAGTATTCTAGACTTAAAGCACAGGTTTTGGCTGGTCGATTACGTACTGTGTGAATCCAGTTTTTGCAGACGAAGGAGTTCTTCCTTCAGCCACACAGCTACTCAGTCAGAGGTATTTCACCTCAAAGGCCCTTTAAAATTTGGCTCCCCAAGCTCTCAATGGGACATAAAAATTCACAGCTCTTGCAAAAGTCATTTGAACGATAAAGATAAGAAAGCTGGGTCACAACTTACCTCGATCTGTGTCGTACAAGAAAACAAAGCGGTTCCATTCATAATGATCCAGCAAGCTGAGCAGGGCTCCCCGCAGGGACGGCCGCAGCTGCAGCACGAACTGACTCTCACCCTCCGTGGGGAAACTTGGCGTGATGAGGGAGATGTGCAAGGCGCTGCAGAATGAGGTCAAGGTATGTACTGATCTCTTATCATATAGTCCAAAAATGGCAAAAACTCCTCTAGAATACTGGGAGCAAACTGAAACAAACGAACAAACAAACAGAGTTTAAGTAGTGACAAAATCTGTAAACATGTACTTACACATTCAAACATACCCAAATTTTCAATTTGAAGATTTGCAATTCTGCCTGTGCAGTTAAATTCAATTCTCACATGAGTTTTATTCTGGAAACAAATACATAAATAGCTAAATAACATTTTGTGACTTTCTGATCCCATTCATAGAACACAGTGGTTTTGCTCTAAAATAAAATTTAAAATAAATAACATGTATTTTTGTGTGCCAGTGAAAAAATCAACATATACTGTTTTAGCCATAGCTCTGCATACTATTAGGCATTGAGCATTTCCATTACCTTGAACTGAAAAAAGTTCACATTCTAAAATGCGAAAATTATCAAAAAATGTTACTGACCCTTGTAAGTGAAATTTGGACATTTTGAATTGTAACAATGTAGAACCTTTGCTCCCTTTTAAGCAGGAAGCCCTTGTGGTACATTAAAACACTTCCAGAGTCTTTGATTAAAAACAACCTACTTCATGAATAATATCCTTGACTTTAAGAGGGCAGTTTAAGTAAAACATAGTAAGTTAATGTGATCAGACTTTTGCCCCAACCCTTTTGTTTCTACTCTGTGCTACCTGAAAACCAGAAACAGATGACCTGAATATATATTCTGAGTTTTGATTTGCTCATTTAAGACACAGGGAAAAACTTCCATTGATTTCATCAGACTGAGTAAGGACTTTACAGGTCTCTGCACATAAAAGCAGGCATATGGGTATTTTCTTAAGCAAATACTGCATTTCTATCAATTCATAAAGGGTCTAATGAAAAACATCCCATTCTTTTGAAGCACAAACCGAGTTATTAGAAACTGTGTGATCATTAATAGCATTACCTATCCCAGAATCACAGAAAATGGAGAAAGGAACACTCAGTTAGGGGATCATCATATACAAGTATGTATTTCCTATGCTCTCCTGTTCCAGATCCTCTCTTCTCCCAGTCCATTCTTACATGTTGCCTAAACAGGGGAAAACTTAAGAAACCCTCCCACTAGCCCGGAGGTCACAATCATTCTGCACGTGCAGCACAGGCAGGATACAGTGTACACCCTTAGCAAATCCAAATCAGTTCAGCTTTAATTTTTTCATGTTACATTTAGTGCATAAAGAGCTGAAAATACAAATTGTGCATTTTTCTCCTAAGACTTGGGTGATTTACCCAGTTCTGATGCCAGAACTGGAGTAAGTGGCTTGAGGCCGGTTTTATGATTTTATGTGCTCCTCCACTGGTGCGGTTCCCATCCTAATGATTTTTATAGTCAGATTGTATATCAGTAAAGCTTTTTCAAAAGCTTTCTTCCTTTCCCTAAGTTCACCTTCAATATACACACATCTTACAAACCCTCTTAGTATTTTCTTTGCTGAACCACACAAAACAGATACCCACAGACCCCTCAAATAACTGGCTTGCCATTCCACTAATCATCACAGGGAGCGTTGCTCTCTGCTTTCTCAGCTCCATCTCATCTTGCTTGAACACATATGACCAACATGCTGAGAATTGCAGTTGAAGGCTTTCTGGTTTTTTTTACATTATTCCCCCATCTCTACCAAAAAATATTTTTGCTGACATATCCTAAGATGACACTATGTTTTTCTAAATCTGAACCTCACTGATGGCTGATGATCATGTAGGGATCAAAATTCTGCTCCTTCTTCCTTTTGGGCCATTTGCAAATAATGAGTTTCTGCTTACAGCATGGTATTTTCATTAGTCACTATTTCTTGTTTTCCATCATGCCACACATATTACTGTACTCCTTAAAATTATTTACTTCTATGCCTGCAGTCTTAGTCTGCTCTGCTCAGTGTACTTATCTGCCTCTCCAGCAAATTCTGTCATGGTACCTTGACTTTTTATCTCTGTGTCTGCTATAAAATTAGACACTTATTATCTTTGTCCTGTAATTGTGCTTCTCCAGCCTAGTACCTCCTCTTCTACCAAACTTTGTTGCCATCTTCTCAATAGTTTCATGCTTGCCTTTTGACTCCGTTTGTCTCCATTTCCATAAATCACTTCTCTTAAGAGCATGTCTATTTTATTACATTCTCTTGGAAATTGGAAGATAGAGATCAATCCTATACTGTCTACCTTAGGAACTTCTGTTTGCATTTTATGCCATTTTCACTCTATATCCGTATTTTAAAGCTTTCTTTCCATCAAAATCTATTCTATAACTTCACTGAACATACATATCACAACTTACTTAACAGCTCTAATAAGAGGCACTTGCAATTGCATCTGCCCTTCAGTAAACCAATTCTTGAAGAACCAGGGAAGAAAGATGTGATTTCCCTGTTCCCATTAGTCATCACACCATTTTTAAGATCAACATTCTCCTTGAGTGAAAATCAGTGTGAAATATCTATTAGTTTTAAACCTCCAAACCAGATTTTTCTGCTCTTCTGTCCCATCATCAATATAGAACAGCTTCAATTATTTTCCTATTTCCTGTATTTTTATTTAAATATGTAAATGACCTTCTACTGTTGTTTTAATATCCTTTAAAAGTTTCATTTTTCAGTGGAAGCCCTAACTTAGGTTCTCATTTCTGCAGCAAATGTCTTTTATATCTCCTTTTTCTTTAAACAATCGTTCTTATTAATAATAATTTTTAAACACTCGTGTCTTGTATCTTCCTTCTATAATCATTCATTCAGTCACATCCTGTATGTTACTTTCCTCTGCAAAGGGATTTCTCTGTGTTTTGCAAGTATTTCTGTGAGGATATGGCAGGCCTTCTCTATTTTTAAACACAGTTCAATTAACTCTGACAACTGAAATAATTGAACACAATCCTCACGTATGTAAGTGGTAGTTACTTAATGTGTTTCTCGTTTAGAAAAAATCCTTCCTAAGGTTCCTTTATGTTGTACTTCTTTGCAGTTTTACAGGGGCACAGAGTACTTTTTGTAACACATGGTCCTTACAGTAGGAATTCACATGATGAAAAATTCAAGAAATCAATGCCAAGCTGTGAAATTGTACACTTAGTGGAGTTAAAGCTCGAATTTGTTCTAAGAATGGAGAAAAAAGTCAAACTTGAAATTTCATTAAATAACATTATATGACCCTGAAGTACTTATAACTTAAAGTAACAGACTAATAATTCTTCATGTTCAAAGCAAACTACCCTTGCCACAGTCTAAATCCAAATGTGATAAAACATTATCTGAATACCATTAGAGTCCTGAAACAGCCAATCCAAGAAAACTTGTGGTATTATACTTGAGATCAAGACTGGGAAGTAACTGAAGAGTGTCTGTCTTTGCTCCTTGATAAGAAAAAATGTCAAGATGAGGGTTATGAGAATTTTTTCTTACTCAGTACAAAACCCACAGAGAGGAAAAATGCCTGTGACACTATGGAGATGAAGCTTAAACATATGCAGAGATGCTGCAACACTCCTGAATCAATTTTACAGTAATCAGCAGCGACCACAAAAATCAGCAAAGCCATGAGGATTTGCATTCCGACTCACTACTGTTCTCAGAAAATGCCTCCAGGCAAACATGACTACCTGGATTTCCCAATTCTTTTTCCATTTCTCTTACACTTCTAAAGGCATTTTACTTATTAAAAATGCACTAAATTATGCTTGGTAAAACAGTTGCATATTAGCATTCTAAGAAAATTTTGTTCAAGATTTTTTCCCTCATAAATATAAAGGAACGACAAGAACACTTTTATGAGCATACTTTGAAAAATATTGAATAATAATTTTATTTTATATGAATATTTTATATGAATAAAAATAAAAATTGAATAATAATTTGTCTTTAAACCAGATATCTCTTCACAGCTGACAACTTACTATCCGTTTACACATACTATTTTCTCCTGCAGATTTTTCAATGCCATTGATCTCACCAAAGATGAGATGAATGTGGAGGTCAGACTCATAGAATCATAGAATGGTTTGGGTTGAAAGGGACATTACAGGTCATCTAGTTCCAGTATTCTCTATCATGGGCATGACACCTGCCACTAGATCAGGTTACTCGGAGCCCCATTCCACCTGGTCTTGAACAACTCCAGGGATGGGGAGTCCACAGCCTCTCTGGGCAAACTTTTCCAGTGCCTCACCACCGTCACAGTGAAGAATTTCTTCCTAATATCTAATCTAAACCACCCCTCTTAAAGTTTAATGCCATTCCCCCTTGTCCTGTCACTACATGCCCTTGTAAATACACTCTCTCCATCTTTCTTGTAGGCTCCCTTCAGGTACTGGAAGGCTGCAATTATGCCTCCCTGAAGCCTTCTCTTCTCCAGGCTTAAACCTCGTTCTCTCAGTCTGTCTTCACAGGAATAGCACTCCAGCCCTGGTAACAACCAAGTGTCCCACCTCTGGAGTGGCTCCAGCTGACTCCTTCCTGTGCCAGGACCCCAGAGTTGGATGCAGCACTGCAGGTGGGGTCTCAGCAGAGCAGAGCAGAGGGGCAGAATCCCCTCCCTGGCCCTGCTGCCCACGCTGCCTTGGATGCAGCCCAGGACACCGCTGGCTTTCTGGGTTGTGAGCACTCATTGCCGAGACATGATGAGCTTCTCATCCACCAACACCTCCAAGGCTTTCCCCCAGGGCTAGTCTTGATCCTCTCTCCACCCAGCTTGTTCCTCTCAGAACAGACTCCAGAAAAAAAATTGCAATGCATCTTAAATAGCCAAGATAGTGTTGATGCAGTATTTGTAATATGAGTTAGATGTGTTCTATTCTAGCAGATTGTACTACGTGGTAGTACAATCACTTTAAAAGAATGGGTGACTCACAGGACCTTCAGTTAAGAAAAGATGTCATAATGCCAAAATGGAAAAAATGGTATATACTGAAGGGTTTACTGAGACACATGGTCAAGTCACGTGGTCTTCTTTCTCTGTAAGAGAAATACTTTCCAAAGTTCCTGCTATTGTTCTAAAGACAAGTCCCTCACTTAAATCTTATCTTGAAAAACAAAAAGCAAAAAATTCCAACAACTTCTTATTCCCAAGTTATACCCATATAGTTAAAATCCTCTAAACAATATATTTACGAAGAATAAGTAGTGTACATCTGGTCTGCCAACAATGTTAGTTTTGCTCAGCAGCAAACAGGTACCAGGTATAGGAAGCATATATGTACGAATCTGCAGCCTAACATCAAAGCAACATGATAGATCCTGCTTCAGAGTCATGACTCGCTGACCCTGAGTGTTGCACGACACAGGTTCTGGAATGAGCATTTTAAAATGCTTTTCCCTACGTTTTCAACTCCTGTGTGGGAAGCCCTGGCACAGTTAGTTAGCTGTTACAGATATATTGATAGACACACTCATCTGTCATAAAACCCCAAATTATGGAAGCACCAAAACTGAAAGACTCAAGACTAGTTTGCATTGTGGAAGTTTTCAGATATGAGGACAGTCTTTCATTGCTGTCCCTTCTCTTCCTCCTATGCTCTGGATATCCAAACGGGGATTAGGGATTGTGATCGCTCAATGACAACTTGTGTCTGACTCTCGTGCTTCCTCAGGCTGCACTCTCTCACTGCTCCTATGAAGTGTTTTTTATCCTTTACAAAATGGGTTATCACAGAGGTACCACAGCATCACCAACATGCTCAGCTTTCACCAGCAGCAGGTCGGTTTTGGGGCTGGCTGAACACTCTCTCTGTCTGACATGGGAGTGGCCCCTGGCATCTTCTCAGAGGCTGTCCCTGTAGTCCCCTCCCTCAGCCAAGAAGGGGCAGACACTGATCTCTTGTCTGTGCTGACCAGTGGCAGGACCCAAGGGAATGCCATGAAGCTGTGTCAGGGGAGGTTTAGGTTGGGTATTAGAAAAAGGTTCTTCACCCAGAGTTGAAGAACCAGTGGTTGGGCACTGGAACAGGCTCCTCAGGGAAGTGGTCACAGCACCAAGCCTGAAAAGAGTTCAAGGAGCATTTGGACAACGCTCTTGGGCACACGTGTGACTCTTAGGAATGGTCCTGTGCAGGGCTGGGAGACAGACTTGATTATCCTTGAGGGTCCCTTCCAACTTAGCTTATTCTACAATTCTTCAATCTGGTAAACTTCAGAGAGCAACAAATTTAAAAAGTATATTTAGGGAGTCACATGTCCTTGCCATCATAATAGTACATGAAGACTTTCATTTGAGGTGTGTCTGCAATGCCATCAGTGGTCCATGTCTTCATGGGTCTCAGTCATAGACACTATTTTGTTCAGCTGCTGTGCACCTGCCAGCACTGATGGAAAAAACACTGTGTGAATTTTCCCAACCTGAAGAACTCCTTCCAAGAGGAACAGCCTACCCATATGGACATGCAAGCTCTACATGTGAGATGAAGCACAGAAGGGAGAATCATTTAATCTAAATATGAACCCGCCTCCCAAGGTCAAATGATTTATTGACTTATGTCCGTGAAAGCTCTGACATCTGAGATGAGATTAAGCAGTATTTCTCAAATAGCTTTGAGACTGGCATTTCCTGTTAAGATGTCCAAAGATCTTTCCGTTAATTTTGCACAGATCATCCCAACAGTCTCTTTCTCCTCTGTGCTCTCGGATCCACCTCCTCCTGATCACTCCACTGACCTCCACCTCCTGGAAGAGGACACAAGGCTAGTTAGAGCTCTGTAACTAAAAGACAAATGATCTAAATTCATCCCTCTGCAGTTTTAAACTATCTTGAACCCAAATCCGGTACAGATTTGATACACATATTCTCTTCCTCAGTTGTGTTTGAGACAGCTGATTTAATACTAAATTATGATCTTGCATTAAGAAAAATTCCCAACACTGAGACAAACTTAATGAGATGAACTAAATCACTGATATAAGATGACAGACAGGATTATAAAAGAGGAAACAGTGTTACATAAAGTGGCTAGACGAAAAACATTATAGATGTATTAGGACCAGTTTACTACCATCTTAAGAACTGTCTGGAATAGAATAGGATACCTCTAAATACGGTTATCCAAAATAGGACAAAAGGGAAATAAGGAGTTTTTTACAAATTATATAGTTAATACATCCAACAACATCCAACAAAACCCTATTCATGTTCTATTTATAGACCCTGCACCCTCTAAATCATCATTTACCTTTGTCTTTTGATCACAAACTCCTTCAAGCAAATTAATTATCTTGCATTTAGGAGGCATACGTCACATGCCAGGTAGCAACATATCTAAAGCATTATAAGCAGAAATAATATCACAGAATTACTTTAACTAAAACCAGCTTATTGCTCTAAAATTTAACACTGTATTAGTGGTTGAGGTGAACAAAAATAGACTACATTAAGATCTTTCCAGCTTTAAAAATAAAAAATAATAATAATAAAAAAAACCAACCAATGAATCACAATTATTACCCTCTTGAGTATTTATTCCTCTCAAACATTTGTCCTTCTATAATAAGATACTGCATAATGAGAAGTCTGGTAAGTTGGGTACTGAATCTCTGAAACTAAATTCATCCCCTGGAGCAAGTCACTTTGCATTCCCATGTCTCAGTTTTCAAGGTTTAAACTGTCTGTTCTGTTGAGGACTATAAGCACTTGACAGGAAGGCCAGTCTCCTATTAGATATCTGTAAAGAGTTTAGCACAATGGTCCAGCTGTCTCATGTGCTTCTGAGTGCTAGCCCAATGTGTATGAATGTTATACCTAGTGGACCTGTATCTTGCAGTTCCACAGTAAATTCTGAACCCCTAAAAACACATAAGCCTTTGTCCTAAAGGTCATTGTGTTTGGCTGTATGCATAAGATTAGGCGCGTCCTAAAAAGTGTGCAGGAGTATTTCAATGGAGTTCAATGGGCAGATCCATCAAACACAGCAAATTCACGAGTGTTTTTTACTCACAGCAGTGGGTTACTTCTAGTACTCTCTTCTAAGCGACTTACCAGCTCATTTAAAAATAGTCTCCTAAGAACGATGAAAGCCTTGGTTTAATGTGCTAGATCAAATGGTGATTTGGGAAATGCAATTCTGTTTGTTCAGCTGCAGATGTGAGAACATACTGAAAAGCAAGATTCAAACTTACTACATTTTTAAATTAATTGTTACATTTCCAGAAATCATTTTTGTGAATTGTCTCTAAAAGACTATTTCTGCTCAAAGACAATTCCTGAAACAATATCAGAAAGTGATAGTGCTTTTCTTGCCTATTGAATGGAAAATGGAATTGAATTAGCTTAACTAACATGGTATTTTCTTCTTTTAAAATAAATTTGAACATTGTAATACAGTATTTTGTGTACAGTGTCTTATACCAGATCACTAAGCTACAGAACAGCAACTTTAGAAGGTTACCCTGAGAGATGCCCAAAATAAAAGAGAAGACCACTGAGACCAGGCAAGACTGGCTTGTAGATCCACCTGCTGAACTCTTCTCCATGCTTCACACAGAGGCAAGATTTTCTCTCCAGAAATTAATACATTGATTAAAGTTTCCTCCAAGCCAATTGCAAAAGAAGTTGTGAAAAAAACACGTGTATCTCTGTATGTATAGGGGTACACAGGGAGAGTGGAGGATTCTGTCTCACCTGGTTCTTACCACCCAAAAGTCAAGGGTTTAATTTCTGGGGGGTTTTCTCTGTCTCTAAAATGG
Organism: Gymnorhina tibicen; assembly: GCA_013399875.1. Lineage (NCBI taxonomy): Eukaryota > Metazoa > Chordata > Aves > Passeriformes > Artamidae > Gymnorhina > Gymnorhina tibicen. Next base: position 376,873 of record VXAZ01001519.1, on the reverse strand, counting down.
AAGAAAGGTGTATTTCGATGACAGATCTTAAAATGGGTGATAAATTAAGTGTACTGATTTATCCACTAGAGGTACCCTTCTCTTCTTAGCTGCAAAAGGAAACTACACAATTATGAAAGGCTTGGCACCTACATTTAGATCGATAGATTTAAAATTGTTCCCACAATCTCACTTTAGGAAAAATACCTCTGTATTTTTAATTCCCTTTCCATCCCTAGATTCAATGTGATTTGGAGCTAGCCTTTTCTGAGGCCCATCTCGTTTGACTGACACAGATCCCTTGCAGCCAGGGGCTGCAGGTATTTCTCAAATAGAGATCATGTATTTCTATTTTCCTAAAAAGTGCTGACAACTCTCATTTCTTGTTAAAGAACACAAAGTAGCTTGGCCGTTTATAAATTTCTGTGAAGGAAACTGCTTTAATCTTTAAATACTTTCCAGCTGAGAACTTGGGCACCACTAAAGTATTTTACTTTCATTAATATATAATTCCACATAATTTAAATCCAATAGAATGTTTTTACAGAACAAGAAAAAAATTTCCACAGGGTTTATTTACAAAATTTCTTTTTCCTCTGTGCCTTGGCTAATTTCTTTGATGGAACACCCCTCATGAATTTCACATTTCCTGAGCACTACCAAATCTTTTCTCATTTTTAAAAGCACTTTACAGCTCTGTCTACAATAAATCATCCAGTCTTTGTGCCTTTGTCCTCCAGTCCTGTGCACTCCATGGATCCGATATTTATAGCTATCTGGCAATGCACATACACGTGCGTATCCCTAACTCTGCCAAAACTTTCTTTTTGAAAGCTCTCCCATAGAGAATCCACAGGCAGCATTTACCTTTCATAGTCACATGAATGAGAATCCACATCGGTACAGAAGTTCTTTTTTGGCTGTTTTTAAAAGCTGATAAAAATATCAGTAACATGTGAGACTTCCAGGCTTTTCAGAACTATAGAAGTTTTTTAAAAAGTTAAACATGGTAAGAAGTTCCTATGACACTGGCAGGTTTTCTCAAGGACAAAATGTCTAGAGCGATCTTTGAAATTTTTTTTCCTGCTTCAGGATAAAAGCTTAGAGAGACATAACAGATTGCATGGAAATTAGACTGGACTACAGTAAAAAACAGGTTTATGGAATCAATCATAAAATTCCCAGTTGCTTAATTGAGGTGAGCATTTCAACTCTGATACTCCTGGTGGTTAGAGATCTTCTTGCAAAGTCCTATCACCTTTTCAGTTTCCCAGCTGAGGGAAAACTCATCCTCATTAAATGAATATCTAGAGAAATCATGTTTGATAACTTATCTAGATTTTCTGTGTGATTAAACATTTCTTGCTTCTCTGATTAAACATTTTCTCTCTTTCTTGGATTGATTCATTTTCTTACGAGACATATTAGTTCCTTCAGTTCAAATTTGAACTTCATCCAAACATTTCTTTGTAGAGAAAACAAATTACTTTGCAGCTTGTTTTCCCCCCAAAAGCTAAGATTCTATAAAACCTGCCTCTGTATCCTATTTTAATGAAATAGAGCAAAGAAAAATATTACTTTTCTTTTAAGAAGTAATCCTTTGATGGCCCACTTCTCTACAATGCTAGCCTCCTTTTCTTAAATTTACCTTGAAAACGGAAAAAAATAGGCATATTTAAAAATAAGTTTTTCTTTCCAGAAGAAAAAGAGCTGAAAAAAACCAAATCAGTTCAATCAATTTTAAATAGCAGAGTATCTTATGAAGTGTGCAGTTGATTACATAAAAATAGGGTTTTATACATAGCTGTGTAACCACAGGTTTTTCTTACACGTAAGAAGAACTATTTCTAGTTTACAGAAAAAATAGCAACATTTTTTTCTTCATTTTGGAGAAATACATGGTAATTTTGCAATACTCCTGCCAGCAAAACTGGCATTGACAGGAATTAACTAAATTTCATTTGAGATGTGAGAGGCGAAGCCATACAATACGGTTCCTGACCTAAATTGTTTTGATGAACACCTTACCATAATTTATACCTCCAATCCTGTGTTCAGTTCTGGGCCCCTCACTGCAAGAAAGACATTGAGGGGCTGGAGCATGTCCAGAGAAGGGCAGCAGAGCTGGGGAAGGGTCTGGAGCACAAGTCCTGTGAGGAGCAACTGAGGGAGCTGGGGGTGTTCAGCCTGGAGAAAAGGAGGCTCAGGGGGGACCTTATCACTCTCTAGAACTGCCTGAAAGGAGGGTGTGGCCAGGTGGGGGTCGGCCTCTTCTCCCAGGTAACAAGTGACAGGACAAGAGAAAATGGAAAGTTGTGCCAGGGGAGGTTTAGATTGGAGATTAGAAAAAATTCTTCACTAAAAAGGTGGTGCCCAGAAGTGCCATGGAAGTGCTTAAATCACCATCTCAAAAAGTGTTCAGAAAACATGCAGATGCACTTTTGGGAAAGGGTTTGGTGGTGGACATCGCATGTTATGTCTGGACTCAATGATCTTAGAGGTCTTTTTCCAACCTATACGATTCTATAATTGTATTAAATTTGGGGCAGAGGAGATTTCCAATGTTATTATAAAGATCCATCATCTTCAAACAAGAGCACATGCCAGAGCATCCTAAATCATACCCTGGATTTTCTCTTGAAAGCACGTTTTCCTGATGTACTGGTTTGTCATATCTCTTCCGAGAAGGTTGGACTTGTGGTCTTAGCGGTCTTTTCCAGCTTTAATGATTCTGTGATTCTCTAACTCACATTTTGAACCAATGTTGCTTCTTTATGTCAAATGCTGTGTTCTAATTTTACTGAACTGAAAAAAACCCCATGAACACCACTGTAATTTGAGGCAGCTCAAGTGAAGCATTTTTCAAAGTATTGGAGAAGCTTAGTACAACACTTCCATGTGACTTTAAAAGGGGACTAGACATTTAACTGCTCCCTCTGGCTTAGGAAATATCTCCCCAGATCACTGAAAAATCTGGCAAAGGAAGAAATAGAAAGCAGGTAGTCATGAAAGATGTAACTAACTTGGTACAGTGTGAAGATTCATTCCAGCATGGTTTTCATTCAAACTTGACCAAAGATGTAATTTTTCATCTGGTTAGTAGTATTATATTTAGAATTAAAAGTCTGTCCTTAGGGGAGTGATGCCATTTGATTCATCACTAGAACTCTATTGTTCTTTTGTTGGCGAGTCTGTTTCTCAAATTCTTATTCTTGCATCTTAATCTTCCAGCCAACACAGGTTGTCCCCTTAAGTGCAATGACCTCTGTCCAGTCCAGGCTTTTGAATGTGTTGGCCCAGGTGGGGCTGGGATTCTACTTTCTTTCCTCAGTAACTGATTTCACATCATCAAGAGTTCCCTCACTAGCAACTTAAATCATTGCTTACTTTGATTCATGCTATTGTGCAAGGACATAATCTTAAATAATTTCTCCCACTTTGCTGTTTACTATTTAGATTGAGTGAAGCCATGGATTCTTTTTGGCCTCAGTAAGATTAACAGGCATTCATCACATGAGGTTGATTAAATAACATTAAATAAAACTCTGCTTCCTTGGTCACTCTTAGATCTGAGTATCTTTTAAAGATCCAGAACACATGGTTTCTAATTTCTGGAAACAATTTACATGTTAAGAGGATATGTGTGATGAAAATCTTACCTGTTTTTTTTTTCCTTAATGGAAAAAAATTTCCCATGGGTTAATAACCACTATTAATAATTACACGTATTTTAACTTGAAAAAAGCATTTTCAGTAATTTCTTTAATCCCTATAACTGGGATTTACACATGAAAAGTTTCTGAATAATTTCAAAAAAATCTTTTTGTCTTTCCATTACATCCTTCCTCCTGATGGTAGGAAGCACAACTTGAAACCAGTGTTACTGTCGGATAAATGGAACGTGCTACCACATCATGAGATTATATACAACTTGATCAGAGAGACAAAACTCTTCAAAGGATCTAGAAACAAAATTCTGCTGCTGCCTTCTGCAGCCTGTGACTAGGTATTGGCAGGACAGCAGCTGCTGACAAAGTGCACAAGGCTCTTCTGAAGCTATTCCCCAGTCAAGAAGTATCTCTGCACTGTCATTTCAGGGATCAAGATATATCAAGTACCAATTGTTCTATTAGTCTAACCATGTGAGGACCTTTTATTTACAGTGGATAAGAGATTTCCATGCTCCCATGAGTTTTATTCTGTGATAGTGCAAGTGTGTTCAGAAGAGTAAATAAATTTTTAAAATAATGAGAAATTTACTTTGCCATGTACATCTAAAATGTACTTCATGATTATTTGAATTCTTTCCTCTTCCACATGAGGATTGGTAATGATATCTTTTTCAGAACTTAGGTGCTTCCAAAAGCCCAGAATTACCTCATAAACTGTACCATCTTAATGTTTTTATTGCTGTTCCTAGCCTTGATCTAATGAACTGGCTTAATGGTACCTGGAAGGATAGAGAAGTGAAAGCCAAGGAGTTGGTAAATTTTCACTCAAAGTCCCATTTTAATTTCCAACAGACATGTCAATTAGCTCCTCTGAGTTTTTCAAAAACCAGTTTTCTGAAAACCAAAATTCTAACACTTAAATTCTTCATATAGTTGGAGTAAAGAATAAAATATTTTCAAAGAATCAGTAAGATGAATGTAGATACCCTTATTGTCCATCACTGACCTGTTCAGCACAGATTCTGTGAGATATCTTTCATCATTCTGTACTGCATACTTCAGCCCTCCCTCGAATATCTTAGGCATTATTACTCTTAATGTCACCAAACCAAATCCATACCAAGAGATTTTCTCTCCAGAAATTTGGATCTTAGCCTGCTTGGGTGACTATATATATCTGGGAATCATGGTTACTTCAGACAGCTCATGCTGAACACTCAAACAGATTGTGTTTTCTGTACTTGGTCCTTTATGTTGCCTTGTTGTTTTAACTATCTCACTATGCTGAGATGTTTCCAGCATCTTGTAGCTTCCCTGTGTTCCCCAGATAATGCAGTGATCGTAGCTGAGGAATTTTTCCAGATGTAGACTCTGCCTACTACGGACATGTCTTATCAAAATGACATTAGGGAATTACTGTCTGTGGAGGGCCAGAAGTGCAAAATTTAAGAAACCCCAAGCTAGCCCACTACCCTCTGCAGATTTTTCCCAGTGTGCCTTGAAGTTCCTTCTCCACTCATTTTATGAGGGCTTCTTCTTAGCCTCCCATGATTATGCCAGTGGAAATCAGCCACAGTACAAATGGACGATTTTAAAATCAAATGCTTGGCATGGATGATTAGAAATGCATGTTCCACTGTCTTCCATTTTTGCCACCAAGCTGTTTTTTCTTCTCTGAAAAACTAATCTTTCAACTTCTTTCACGTATAAAAGGCATTTTGCAATAGCTATAGGTCTCACATAATAACTAAAGTAATGGGAAGAAGGAATTATCTTTTTAAAAATAAAATATAGATGAACCATTTGACCAAGGGTATTTACAGTGAAAGCCATTCACCTTTTAAATGGGAGACCAGCCTCATCAGACCCAAGTGCAAATTATATTCTGGCCGTGCCCTGTGTTTAATGACTTCAAGCTCCAACCACTTGATATGAAAGGCAGTTTTCAGTGTCAAATGCCATGAATGGGGTATGCTTTCTAAATTACTCTTTTCAGCTAAAACAAGACTTAAGAAAACAAATTTAATAACTGCCTAAACATATCTGTCTATATATCAGATGAATATGTATGCATGTTCTCTGCTTCTGTAGATCACAAATTCTTCTATTCTGTACAGCTGCTTGTTTTAAACACACCAATCTCTACTATCAAAAGATAGATGTTAGCTTAGATGTCTCTTAAACGAAGTATGCAGATAAGCCTAATAAAGTACATCACTTTGTGTCTAACATATTTGTATTACTTACATACTTCTCCATGTTTAGTTTAACAAGGAGAGTTTATTTCATTTCAGTTCTGGGGCAGGAGATACTTAGGGAAATGAATGTGCTATTGTCCGAGGGCCTAGCAGTTGATGGGAGGAGAATGTTTATGCTGTCTCATAAAGCATCGTTACCACACACAAAACAATGTTTCACATAAAATAATTAACTTCTACATGAAATAATTAACTTCTGTTATGAATGAACACCTCTTTTGTAACTCTGTACTTGTAAAACATTAAACAAAATGGTGTCTTTATCCAAAACTGAGGCTCTTAAGGGCTTCCAAACTAAAAGAAGACTGTGGAACAGAGGCAAAGGCTTTGAATGCCTGGCATGACCTATCTCCCCTTGACTCAAGTAGCCATTCTGAAACACAACACTGCCTTTCACAGGCAGAAATTGCTTAGCATACCTTGTATTGTCCTCTAAGAGGTAAACTGCTAACTTTTATCAAAATCAATTGATGTTACTAAATTTAATTATTACACTCTTGACTACAGTAATGCCAGAATCTTTCCTGCAGCCACACAAAAAGATGGCAGCACAACCTACTGACTTAAAATCATAAACCCAAAGAAATCAAACTGCTTCTCAAGAACTTATCTCCCCACTGCTCTCCTTAGGCACGCTGTGATGCAGATATTTGTGTTCCTATCCTGCCTTTGGCACAACAATCAAAAATGCTGCTTCCATCTCTATTCCTATGACATTGTCAGGTTGTGAGGTTATAAATGAGAACAGCAGTCTGTAAAGCACAACAGGAAGATGGCAAAATGTATTCAGAGCCATTTAAGTGAGAGGGCATTGCTGGTCCAAGCCTAAAGCAGCTGTCAATATTCAGTTTTATGCACCACTTCACAGCTTTCTACATGCAATGAGTTTTCTTCATTTCACAAAAAATACACCTTCTAAAGGCAGAGATCATGACTTTTGTAGTTGGAAAATGCTTAACAAAAAAGAAGCAGTGACAAAAATATGTTTGCAGTTACCTTCATTTCTTCCTGAGTTTTCAGCTAATTCTGTCTTCTCTATGCTGGGTTTTCAGGCACCATCTTAAGTATTTCCACAATTTCACTAATTTTAAACAGGAACACAAGCCCTCTCATTTTGTTCTATCATATCTTTGGCAGGAATGGGGTTTCATCCATAAAGTATTTTGAAAAGGACTATCTATAATTGGGATTTCTACAGAGCTGGCAAATGTGCTGGTGATAGTTTTAGAAAAGAAGACAGATAAGAAGGGAGCTGAGATTTTTTGGCTGGCATCCTGCAATCTCTGTGAATGGACCAAAGGCAGGTGTACTGGGGGGTCTGGGGGAAAAGCAGGCAGATTGTCAAACAGACTGCCATTACAATTTTTTTAAATCATGTTTATCACCAGAGATTTAAAATAGCTGTCACCTCATGTAAACTTCTTTTGCTGTTCCAACAGCAGCCTTCTCAATTGAAACCTATGTTTTTTCTATTTATTTTTGAACTTTAGGCTGAACAAAGCAGAGTCAATCACTTGACTGAACTGTTTGGTCAACAAAATGAGCAATATACTCTGTGTTCTTTTCTTCATCAAAATAGACCACTGAAATTTAATAAAACATTTAACAGCTCGATATGCAAGAACATGTCTTTGTTGATGTATTGAAATTAATTTGCTGTAAAGACTGCTTTAAGAATAACAAAATATTGTATATATCACCTTAGGCATTATGTAAGGCAAGTAGCTTCTATGCTGGCATTTGCAGGAATAAGCAAAATTAATTCAGCACAGTTCACAGCTGTGATCACTGGAGTAAAGCTCAGGGTCTAGGGGCAGCTAGCTCTGACACTCTACTAAAAAGGCAGCTGTACTTTACTACTGGTCCACTGGGCCTGATGCTAATAATTTTTAAATGGCCTGTTAGTTACAGCAGTGGCCTCAAGCTACCTCTTATTTCAAATCCTATTAACACTTGTGTATCTTTAAACTACTTTATTGTCTTAATTAGCATATATTAATTCATAATTCCCAGTCAATCTGTTGCTATATACAGGGAAGAGAAATGAGAAAAAATTTTAACAGTGGCCAAAGAGTTGGTGGATGGAATGTGACTGTGGTAATGCGGAACCAAACCAATCACACATAACAGCGAGTGCAGAAATGCTTCTGTACACGCTGCTTTTCTCCACAGAGCTCTGCAGGATCAAACTACTGCCTTAGGATAATGGATTGGTACTGCCTACAGGCATATTGGAGAAAAAGAAACTAATATAAGTAGAGTATTTAAGAAAAAGCAGGTTCAATCTTTTTTTTTTTTAGTTATAAAATTAGATTTAAAGTTTTCCAATTTTATTGGTTCCAGCAAGACGTACTCAAAACCAGTTCTAATAAAGCAAGTTTTCCCTTTCACTCTGAGACTCATCTTGCTTACTCTTCTTTTTCAGGCAAAATTTCATTAACAGAAATGGAAATTTTCCCTGAAAAAGGATTGCAACACATTTTTTAATGCATATATGCTAACATATATAAGTACCTCTGTCATTAAAAACTATTAATTTCTGGTAGCTCAAAGCTACCATAGCATGTATTTTTTTTTAAAAGTCGCATTATATTTGTCTTGAAAATGTTTTATGATCTTTACATTTCTAACGTACAGAAGACTCAATTAGTAGTTAGGTACCACAATGATTTCATTACACAGATATGCAATTACTGGCCAAAATCAACTTCTTCAACTCTAGAAAATGCTGATCATGCTGATTATGACTTTTCAATCAACAAAGGATTTAAAAGAAATGCTGACATATATCTAAACTCAATCAATAAGGAAAAATGTACAGAGCAATGCATTTTTTTCTCCGACACAGTTATGCAAAATCTAACTAGCTACTCTTTGCCTGATTATTTGTTTTGCTTATGGGTAAACAAAGGAACATAGATGATACTCAACCTTCAGAAGAAAAATACAGAATATTTTTCACAGTGTGATTTGAAGTAAAAGGATTGTTGTGAAAAATGCATTATACACAGAAGCACAGAAAACTTGTCCTTTTAAAACTTGATTTTCTCTACAGTCTCTTTCTTAGCCTATTTTTGTAGCATTTCCACAATAGTTATGCTTCTATACCTACTCACAAAAGAAAGAGGTGCATTAGTTACTCTTTCGCCTAAGATAAAACATAATCTAGGTAGGGTCATTTAACTTCCTTGCAGGTTCAGCTGTGTTTAAGGTATGTCTTGCTGAAATCACATTGAGGTGATTAAAAAAAAAACCAAAACAGTCCTTGTGTTTTCTTGGTTTTCAATGCCTGGATCATCTACTTCACATCCACACTTGCTGGGTAATTCTTTCTCTAAGTACAAGTATGATATGATCAAGAGATAGTTTAACTGAACCAGCTGCCTAATTTTCTTCTCTCCTTTATTCTAGACTGAAGAAGAGGGATGGCCTGCCAGCTGGTGGCCTGGGAGACTAGGGAGGACTATACTGGAGACTCAAAGGAATCTCCTCCAGCATCATGTTCCTTGTCATAATGTTCTGATCTCAGAGCTGAAAAACTCAGCACAATCCCACAGGATTTCCTTACCATGGTACTTTTTATCCTTGACTTTAACTGAGATCAAAATTCAGAAAAAGCAAATAGAGATTTCAAGTAAGCTGTCTGGAGGGAAGGAACAGGATCACAGGATAGTTCAGACTGGGAGTGACCTCAGGAGGTCTCTGGTCCAACCTCCTGCTCACAGGATGGCAGCTCTGAGGTCAGACCATGTTCTAAGGGCTTCACCTGGTCAAGGCTGAAAATCTCTAAGGACAGAAACTGCACAATGCGTCTGCTCGTTCAGTTCCACTGCCTGTCATCATAGGGGCATTTAAAAAAAATATTCAGTCTGAACCTCTCTTGATTCACTTTACTTTCACTATCTCTCATCTTCTCACCCTGCCTCACTTCACTGAGTCCAGTTCCATCTCCTAGATGATCTCCCATAGGCACTGGGGGTTGTCAGGTCCTTCCCAAAGCCACCTCTGCTTTAGGCTGAACAAGACCAGTGCCTGCAGCCTTTTCCCACATGGCTGGTGCTCAAGGTGAGTAGTACCTATCTCTGATCTACTATCTCTGCCCCTTTTCATATAGCTCACGATACCGATATTGGTTAACAGGCCCTCTTATAGATTTTACCTGAAAGATGTCACAATTTTCATTGCCCGTTGCAAGCAGTAAGTAACTACTATGATCAAAGTCAGCACAGCTACTAGAAAAAAAACCACCCCAAAACCTTAACAACCAAGGCTTATCAGTAGTAATGTCAATGAATACAAATGTGCACATATGTCTGAAAATATGGACTTGAACATGGATCATATTTGCACTTGATAATCATATTGTTCTATCCCAGTACAAATTTGGACCACAAGTAAGGCAACTGTAGAAACATAAAGAAAGTCACTTATGCATGGATGAGCCCATGAAAAAATGTCATTAACACACCGAGGAACATGTTTTATTCCAAATCACTTCCTAAACCCAGAAATCCAGACTGATCATTTATTATAGATTTGGTGCACTATGAGGTGTTGCAAAAACACAGCTCCAATTGATTAAATAATTGCATTGCCATAAAGGCTGAGGGACAATATCCCACTTCTGTGTGGAGTCACCTTGCCTCAAAGTCAGTGAAAACTGCTTCTGCACACACAAGGGCAAAATCTAGCCCGAAGTCATCCCACAGTATCAGAAAATAAAACAACATATATCAATGAGCATTTTAAACAACACAGTTTGATTATTTGACACTGTACACAGCCTAAGGCATAGGTCTAGACATGTCAGAATAGGGCAAAGGCCTTGCTCTTTAGAGGTTATATTTCATCTTGTTGTACTATTCTCTATTTACTGTCATATCTTTGCTTTACTTCAAGGAAGTAAGTGGCAGAACAGAGCTGTACAGAACACTTGTGGAAGTCAGTTGCTACACAGGTATAACAGATTCACTTTATTATCAAAATTAGGAGGCTATGTAGACGGAGGACACACTTCATAAGTGATCTATACCCTGAACTTAGTGGAAAAATTGTGAAAAAAATAGATACTGGTCTTTGAAACATATTTCAATTTAGCATTTAAGGAGCATCACACAGGGGTACATACATTTAAGAGGATCTATTGGCTCTTCCCATTTTTCCCCTCATTACTCCCTGCAACTGGGTAGACAGAGAACACAACTTGTGCTCCTCATTCCTTGACTGGTCATCCCAAGGCCCTAAAGTCTCTTGATTGCCCTTGGACCTCTTGGTGCAACTTCAGCACTGCCTACCTGATAAATAAGTAATTGATAAGAATCTGAGGGCCATATCCAGGGTAGGAGGCTTTCTCTTCATGTCTTTTACCTGGGCCCCAGGGAGGCAGCAGGTTTCCCTAAGAAGTGGGTCCAGTCTCCATAGTAGGCCTTGTGCTCCCTTCAGGAGGCAGTGTCCTACGGCAATGACACATCTTTGTTTTTTATGGAAATGGCTTTGACGCAGAGTGTAGGATGAGCTAACCTTGGTCACACCTACAAGGCAGATGAACCATCACCCTCGTTGCTCCATCCCACTAGCACAGCCTCACTCCTTTTATGCAGGGCACCTGGGAAGGCGAGGCAGTCACAGCACCAAGCACTTCACCACAAAGCGTGTGAGGGATGGGGATGCTTCTCCTTAGAGATAAAGCAGTGAGCTGATGGTTACTGAGGGAAACACCGGCACTTCAGCCTCCTCCTGATGCTTACATTGTGCCTGACACTGAGCACTGTGACACTTCAGCACTGAGCAGTGTTTTGGTTTACACTCATCTGGCCGGGTGAACCGAGGTTATCGCCTTGCTTCACCTAAAAGCTCCTCTGTGACAACCTAGGGAAGTGCAAGTTGTTTTCTGCTCTAGCCTTGCAGCAATGAAATAGTGAATAATTTGTCAAGAACACATAACTTTGCTTTTAGTGTAACTCCAATCTTCTGCAAAATGCTGAGCAATCAGGAAATCAAGCAGCTAGTGAGATATGCCTTAAGCAGTCTCTGATAGAGGGCTCTCTCTTATCCAAAATGCTGCCAATTTTTCTCCTTGCTGTACTGCATCACATAGGAAATGACAAAATATCTTCTCTTTGCAAGGCTACTGTCTTTAAATTACATCTACTACATTATGCACATTTTTTAGATACATAGTAAGGACAAAACAGAGAATGATACAGTATACAAAAAATGAAGTAAAAAGGTAGTTCCACGTGTATATGCACACACTCAAATTATTTTTTGCTACAATTATTTTTCTTTTGTGTATTTAACACAAGAGAAAAGCTATTAGAAATTGTGACATTTGTCTCAGTTGGATTCCATAAACAACATGAAGTATTTTTAATTGCATAGATGATTACTTACTGACCTTTCTCTAGCTTTCATCTCTTCATCTCTCGAGATCCCACATGTCAAAACCAAGGACTACCAAATAATTTCAAAACAATAAAAATATCTAATGAGAACTAATGGTTCTAATTTCAGTAAAAGAGCCACGAGGGTAATATCATAGTGTAGAGTGAGATCAAAAAAACCTCTCTTTTTCTGACATCTAAATAGGAATACTATTAGAAAATAAAATTTCTATAAATGTAGAGGTCTCTGGCATCTACTCACAACTACCTGAAGACTCCCATCTTTCATCAGTGAAATATAAATAAATAATTATATTTCAAATAAAATTAAAATATTTCCTTTTTTTAACTGACTTGGAAAATTTTGTTTTGGAACTGTCCATCCTTAGTCATTTCCTTTTTTAGACAATTTTTCATTCTCACTTGAAACAGAGGTCTCTGGTCAGACCACAATTCCCATGATGGAACAAAACATTTCCCCTGACCTCCTGAACAGGATGATTACAAGAGCTGCTGCCAGGGCAGAAGGAAGAAGGAGCAGTGGAGGAACAGTCTTTTTGATTTTCCATCTTAATTTATTCAAAAGACACGTAACTATATGCCATATAATACAACTATTTGATCTTCATTATTTCTATAAATGTCTGAAAGCAAAGCAGAAGGAGGATTTTTTAACACGTGGCTTGATCATAACTGACACTAGTGCTACTCAAAAAACCTGTCATGAAATGAGCAGTCTAACTTTGAGAGCTATGCAACTGGAAATACACCTCCTGACATTCAAGGATCATAAATAATACATACACCTTCATCACTGCCAAGAGTTGAAACAAGCGCATCAAAATAGACAGTAGTTCTAAAAGGACAACAGGAAGTCATAATTTTGTAAGACAAAAATAGTTAACTTGGATTTCACGAAATACCAGTTGTTCTGCAATTAAGCTTCGGTGACTCAGATTGTTAAACAGAGCCCTGCAGTGATTATCTTTTTGTATTTCAGAAGATAACATTTCTCTAAGCTAAAACCACGTATACACAGCTCAGTGCTCAGCTTACAAGCTGTCCAGAGATGGATTTGACAAAAGATATTTTAGCATCCTTTTTATTGTTAAGCTTTTCTCAGGTCAGGAATGTTTAACTAGCTCCCCCAAAAAACTCAGCTTCAGAGTCTAAATATTCCCATGTTCAATCTCAGTTATCCTATTGACAGAAGACTTCAATAATTAAGTCATCTGTAGCTGTGGAAGAGGACAAGTTTGAAATCATCATGGTATAGGATAATATAGATAATATAGGATAGCTAACATAGTAAGAAGAACAAAATTTTCCACCAAGAGTACAGTGACAGAGTCTAGGAAAGATGTTAAGCCATTTATAATGATGGCTAAAGGTTAAGGTGAGGAAATGTTAATATATCATATATAGTAATGTACAAAATACATGTATTAAATGTTATATATATATACAGAAAAAACTCTAAGATATCAATATACACCTAACAGAAGTGTAAAATGTAAAATAGGCTAAGGCAAAAGGTAGTATGGCTATTCCAGTGTACAACCAAATGCCTGAGGCTTATGCAAGCAATTTTGTCTATGGAAAACAATAAAAGAAGTCCAAGAAGAAAAGCACATTTACTCCTGAAAGCAGTGGACAAGTACAGTAAGAAGCAAGCTGGAATTGGTAATGCTGTCCAAAAAGGTAAAAGAGGCAGGGTTTGGGCAAGGATTTGGGCATAAACCAGGTTCGTTCCCAAAGTACATGGGAAGAGGAAGAAGTGAACGGGCCCAGTGACATGCACTGACCCTCTGATACTTAACAACTATGGGAAAGCTCTAGCAGGCCACCAAAAGGCAGAGTAATTCTGGTAAATGAAGAGCAGTATACCCTAATTAACAGTTGATTGTGGGAGGGGAAAAAAATGGAGGGAACAACCAGCAGAGTGGGGGAGATAAACTTATGTAAGGAGCAGAAGAATCTTAGGAATTAAATAAAATGATTTGAAACATATAAAATTTGTATATATAAAACAAGACAGTATGCTTTCATACACACACCCACACCAGAAAAAGCTTTAGCCCAAAAGTACTAGAAAACAGAATGGAGAAAATGTACTTGGGGTTGGGAAGAAGAACTTTCCTTTGGATGTTTTCACTGAAGTGTGTCTCTTTGCAAGGGTGACAGCAGCCAGGCACTGGCCAGGAGGGCTGCAGGGACCACAGCGAGGGAGGCCAGGGCTGCCTCCGACGGCCCCACCACACGGCATGAGCCCTGCAGCCAAGGTGAAGGACGCAGGAGGGAAGGACTGCAGTTGAGCCTGGGAAAAGCTGCTTAATTAATTTTCCCCAAATCATGTCTGTATTGTCCATGACAGTAATTGGTAGGGTGGTCCTTAGCCAAGGCCAGCCAACAACACTCTTTATGAGATTCCTTTTTATTCTTAAAAAAAAACCCCGAAACAATACAAACATACAAAAGTGAGAAGCAAAGGGGAGAAAGAACATTCAAAAAAAAATTTTAATTTTATATTTGCTTCCTCAATGCAATCAGAAGAAACATTTCTAAAGGACAGAAAAGTAATAGCTGTGAGTCTGCACACCTTTCAATTAAGAGAGGGATAGAAAAAATACTTTGGCTTGCACAAATTGCACACGCAGGCAGGACAGAATGAATGCAATGCATGACTTAAAGCAAGTAGGAAGGATCAACACAGCCATTCCAACGTGTAGATGAACTGCCCCATACCATAAGCAGAGGCGGAACATCTGCCGCCTCATACACACTGAACTGCAAGCTGAATACTCTGAAAGTTTCGTGAGGTGGGGGAAAACCAACACCAACAGGACATCACAGAATCATTAAGGTTGGAAAAGACCTCCAAGATCATCAAGTTCAACCTTCCAAAATACACTGGAAGATCCAATCTCTGCACTGTGAAAAACTGACTTCTCAGGGCAGCTAAACTGAACAATTGCAGCAGAAGTAAAATTCATGAAGACAAAAAAAAATCTTAAGATTTGAAAGAAAAAAGGCGCACCTTTAAGTCATTTGTACAAGAAACACAATTCTGACAGGAAATCCAGCAAATCCCCAATGTACACAATTTTCTGCATTAGTAAAGCTTAAAGTATGAACAATTAATGCTCTGCCACTCTCAAGAAGGCCAAATACAGCCTATAGCTGAATACTGCCTTCTTTCACCAGTAGAAATTTCCATCATCCCGTCTAAGCAATGAGCTACTGTTAACCCAGCCAGTATTTAAAAGAGCCTTTGCTATCAACCAATCTACCGTAACACCCTGGACACACAGATTTTTAGTTCAGAAGACACCATACTAAAATCTTGTCTAGGCACCCCCATGATATTAACTATAGTAGTTTATTTGCCCTATCTAAATTGATTTACTAAAACTTTGATGAACCTTTTACAGATTTTTTTAAAGTTAAAATGTTTTTGTGCTTTTTTGTTTATTTGTTTGTTTTCAATTGTAACAACAAGTCAGCCTGATCAGATCTCAGAAAGGCAAGCAGGTGTATTTGTAAATTAAGAGAAAGAATGGGCTACAAAACATGAAGTTCTCTCTTGTTTCCAAACCTGCATTTAAAACTACATATGCTAGAGTCATAGCTTCTGGTACCAGACTTTTGAGTGATCCAAAGCACAGTCTGAAGGTCTCAGCCCATTAAGCACCAGTGAACCTGTACCTAAATAACCCAGTGCAGAATCCTGCAAATCCTGACTGTGACTATAAACCCTTTTTATGTGAGGAACTGCACAACTGAAACAGCTTCCACTTGCTCTTGCTCATTGGTACAAATGTGGTACATTATACAAATAATTGTTTGGCCTACAATAATTTTCCTAGATGGTCCATTCTTGGCTAGCACCCCTGCATAAACCATAACTTCAGGTTCATCTGCCTTAAGGTTATGGGTTTGTTTTGGTTTTTTTTTATCTTAGAAAGTCTTAAACATAAACCATATTTAAATTAATCTGTAGCAGAGGACTTCACTGTTTTGGGGTTTTTTGTCATTATTTTGCCCCCAGTTCCATGCAGGCACACTTACGTTTTGCATTGGTTTATTTAAAATCTTCTTTTGGGTATCACTACACAGCTATTTCATGTCAATAAGGCAGCAGAAGTCATCATATCCCACTGCCTGAGGTAAACCCCCTGATAAACCTGGCTTCCTTCCATGTGAGACTGAAGCAATGCTTTTATGGGATATGCTGCAGGCTGGTTATTGAAAATGGAAGATGCTTAGTGCTTTGCATGCATAGCCCTTTATAAATAATATATAAAGGTCAAATAAGTTATTTATTGGGTCTTTCTGCCCATTTAATGTATGCTACCTTGTTTCAGTATTGAAGGTCTGATTTTCAGTTGTTGTAAATTCAAACTGATTGACAGGATAATTCACCATGAGCTGAGAAACTGGAAAACAGTGAGAATAGTCATTATATTTTTTTGGCTCAGTCAAATGCAGTTGTCTACCCATATTCACTGATTTCTCTTGAAGCTGCCTTTTTTCTCTTTTTTTTTTTCAATTTTGCATGTTCAAACACTGTTAGGTAATAATCTTGCATAGGTGACTCACAGCAAAGCTGCTTCTTCAGTGATGGCCTGTCTCAATTTATTCGGTTCTATAAATCAACCTCACTCCTAATTTCAAAGTATCTTTGCTCAAACTCACCATGGCAAAGCAGAGCTCTTCTGTTTCCTCCAGGAATTGCTTCACCATGCAGTTCTGATACAGCCCAATACAATTTTGACCCCTTTTCCTCATCTACCTCCCTCCCACAAGTCATGTTCAATACTTTTTTTCTCACATTGCTTTGTTCTCCTATTGAACCTTCACCAGCTCAACTCACAGCGATGCCTGCACACTGGCCTGACAGAAATAACACTCGTTACTTTCTGGTCCGTGTAAGAGTCACCTCTGACGGGGTCTCCCTTGCTGTTTCTCATCACAGCATCACCTCTGAGCTCTCACCAGTGTTACTTCTGAGCTCTCCAGCTGCGGCAAATTGAAGGCAAATAGTCATGAAGGCATTATTCACACCTCATTTGTTACATTTCTCACAGTTATGCCCTCACTTCCCTCCACAGTTCAACTCCAATGGGATCACCTGCTCTGAAATGTTTGGAAAAGCTCCCCACTCCCTGCCAGGTGTCTCCTTGAGCCACTCTTCTTCCCTATCACAGCTCTCAGATACGCATTGTAGGGGCCATAGGTACGAAGCCTACGTTCGCCTAGCCAGAACTGTTGCAAGAAAAAGGCTAGAAGCAGCCCAAAATCCAGCTGCTACTACATGCTGCGTAATCACACTTCATGGGTATGAAAGTAAGAGACAGCCCGTCCCCAAATGGGGCTAGGAGGCAGTGGAGCAGGGAAGCAAATGCAAAGCTCTCAAGCATTTCATACACAAAGGATGACATGGGAGTGTTTCCCAGCCCAGCCTGGAGGTCCCACAGTGCCTCTTCTGGCCTTGGCAGCATCCTCCAGCTGCCATGGCTGCAGAGTTAATTTCTGCAGTGTGATGGGCAGCCTCACAGTGGTTCCACACACAGCCGTGGCAGGGGGTGTGTGTCGCCTACGCAAGAGCCACAGGCTGGTCACTCCCGACTTAGATGGATCAGTGTAGACAGCAACAGCTTAAATACCACAAATGTGTTAAATTTAGACTCAGACAGGAACAATCCTGTAAATAATGAGAAATTTGCCTACCATCAATCTGACTCTCTGCATATTACAACCGTTCTCGCTGTTTTATGCATTTTTTTAGATGTAGGCTATGCTGCGTTCTGTATTTCTAAAGCACTCAGTAAAGTCTGGATAATACTGGAATACTAATAGTAACAATAATTATGGCCCTACTCTTGTCTAAAATACTTAATGCATAATAATCTTCCACAGTATCAACATCCTATAATAATGAAATTGATAACTTTTGTACAAATCATTAGCAATTAGAATTTATTTGTACACTATAATTTGAATATCTGAGAAATAACATAGTGCTAATTAGTGTATGCAGAAACTCTGACTAATGAGTAAAGGATATTCATTTGTCTTTTCTTTAATAAAGCCGTATTTCTCTAAAATAACACAAACAGTCCAAAAAGAAATTAATTGTATAGAAATAGTGATTTTCAGCACTAGCCTTTTTTTTCAACAGTGCACCAGAATTCAAAAAGCAAGACTTTACCCTCTGCCTTATGAATACTAAACAGCATTCTTCATCTAAAGGTTAAACCAGAAAAAAATCAGTCTCTCTGCCCGTATTTTTATGAGAATTCCAGAGTATTTTATGTGCATTGTTCTTTTTTAAGTGTAGATAAACCTGTATTGCATGTCAGCAAACTTTAATTTAGCATATTGTTTTTCCATAAAAACATAACATTATAAATAACCTTCAAAACACAATTGGGTATTTTCAATCTGTGAAAACAGGTAATTCAAAAACACCTCTCCCCTCCTTTATCTCATTCAGGAAATCCACAAGCACATTCCATGTCTTGAAAGAGACTGCCCATACATAAACATTTTGGGAGACTTACATGTTCTTTAAAGGGCTCCTTTCACAAGAGGGATAGCAGTAACAAAAGCATGACTATGGCCATTGAATTTAATTTACTCTGATCAGAGTTCAGCTGACAAAAGGAGGCAGTTATGAAGCTGAAAGATTTCCTAGCAGTTGGAGCCCATGGGCTGCGTTACCCAGCACCCAAATTAGGGAGGAGCTAAGCGTAAATAAATTACAAAGAGGCCCAGCTCTGAGCTGCAGTACCAGCACTGGTTTTTTGGCACATATATTTGAGGGCTTCAACCAAAAGCAGTGCACATGTGAAGCAGTCTACACCAGGGTTTTCCTGTTGTGTATTCTGTTCTCAGAGCTGAACACAGGAGGGTTCCCATACCTTCAGTGTGGGCAAACCACTGTAGGCCTGACAAGTGTTCCTGCTTTCAAATACCATCAGCCTTCAAGATCGACATGATAAACCAGCTTAGTTAAAGATATTAGCATAATGGTATCAGATACACAATGAAAATATGTGTCTGGGGGAAGGATGCTGACAGAGTTTTGCCAACACGTGCAAGACAAGGAAGGATATAAATTTCTGTGTTGTAGTTCAGTGTGCTCCAAACACAAATACTCAGCAGTCAGAATTTTTGCATCACCAGCTAACACATATTGCTACTGTTTCTAGCACTAGAGCATTAGCTGTAGTGCTATAGGGAGTATCTCTAGGGTGATAGGATCATACCAAACTTTTATAAAGCAAGGAAAGATGTGAATTCCTAGCAGTCACAAGCCTGCAGTTATCCTTGGAGAATGCATATGAAGAAAGATAACCAAAAATATTTTTCATTTACTGATGGTAAACTACAAATTCTGGTTGATGATTAATTCATTGATTCAGGAGAATAAAGATCTCTGGGGAGCACCACCAGTCCAGACTGGCTTTCCAGGAATGCTGAATTTTATATCTGGATCTCTGCTTTACTAAAAATAGAGAGAAAAAATACAAATCAAAAGTACAGGTGATTGTGTCTCTTTGTGGGAGGGTATATTTGAAGGATCAAAGACATACTGATTTGAGAAAATAAAATGTATTCTTATGTGAGCTATACAATAATGTCTACAGAGAGTACCATGAGAAGACTAAAATACTGCAGACTGGCTCCACTTCCTGCCATTACCTCATTCTTATAAAAAATACAAATGCATCCTTCCAATCTAACACATTTTAGGAGACAGGAGGAGAACAGGGTAACTATTTTGGACAGAGAATGCTATTAGCATTTCCAATACAGAGTTTATTCCAAATTTGGTGCTATGCCTCTGCAGATCTCAGATCAGAATCAAGCCTTTAGGCATTAACTGAGATAAACAAAGTATGATATGTCAAATCTAATTATGCTATAAATATCCAAATAATATCTAGATCTCTAAGGTAATTCTAAAGAGCCTCAGTGACAGGGAGGCAAATATTATTAAGTTTAAACTGCAAACAGCTTGTGAAATATGGGAAATAGCATTACATGTGAAAATATCTTTAGGGAAATATTTTCTTTTAACTAATAAGGCAGGAAATTTTGTGACATAGTAAATGATTTTTCCAGTAGCTTAAGGCATCTTAAAGAAAAAGCAAGGACGCTAAATAACTACTATATATTCCAGCTTTAAAGCCATCATCAATAATACTTGTTTCATAACTACCAAGTAGCAAAAAATAGTGAAAAGCAAAGCAGTAACAAAAAATAGTGAAAAGCAAAGCAGTAACAAAAAATAGTGGAACACCCTCCCCTTCTTATATGTTTGCATCAATTATAATAATGAACTAAACACTTAAATTGGTTAATGATTCAGTTTTATTCAAGACATGTAAAAATGAAGCCTTTCTCTCCTCCCCTTTCACAATTTTCATAGCAAGAATAAAATGTCAGCAGATAATTCAAATACAATGCTTTCCCTAAGAAAGGTTTAAGAAAAAAAAATCGTTAACTGACAGACCTCTGCCATCCCATTTACTACCCATAGAGGCACTGATATATGGTTAAGTGCACCTAGCTACAACTTTATTTTAAGATCAGACCGAAACTGAGCTTGTAAATGCATACCAAACGCCTATCTGACTCTGCCCTCTAGTCCTCCTGTGTGAGTCCAAGTCATAGAACTCCAGACACATCATGGTTTTCTCAATCAAATGACAGAAATTCCAAAACTGCTCAAAACTGCTGTTTTCAGGAACAAATTTACATGCTTGTAAGGCACCCGGAGCTATATGCCTTAATTAAATCTATTTGCTTTTGCATTACCCTAAAGCACTTCCACTAACTTTTTACCTCTTTGAGCTATGTATACTGACATTGATTCGTAGAACATGTGTCCAGTTCAACACTCAAATGCACTATGGGAAACCTGTCAGGAGAACCTCAGGAACATCTCCTGGCATGAAATCTTACACACCGCACTCGTTAAACCTCCATCCTTCCCATGCAAACACTGTGAGTGTTGAGCGCCTCCATCTTATGTTCAAATCCAAAGACAGCAGCTTTGTTGTATTCTCCCTGGTTGTATCACTCCTCTGTCAGTGGTTTAAGCTGGCCCAGTTGGTATGTCAAGTGATAAAATATCAAATCCCTCACATACATGCATGAATATAGCTAAAACTACTAGATCTTGACTGTACACTAGGTTGTGCACATAAATGTTCTCCTCAGTGGTCACTAGCTAGAACTTGTTTCAGCCTGTGGGTGTTACAGACGGGACACACACCCAGCCACACATGATAAGATGGGATACAGCTTGGCCAAGGTGAAAACCCCTGAGTACTTCAGAATTGTCCTAAGCTTTCAGGTCCAAGTACAAAATTGTGTACACAGACTCATATAATTCTAAGACCCAGCTTCTAACTTTGGGGATGTGAGTAGAGAGATGTATAGAGAAATGAAACATCAGCTTTGACAGATACAGATTTAACTACTGGGAAAGTTCTGCAGCAGCCAGCCTGCCACATTCCCACAGCCTGAATTGAGGTCAATGACAGATATATTTGCGGGTCTTCTTCCAGTGCTGAAGGAATATATTTCATGGTTTAAGAAAAGTGAAGTCATGTAAGAAGAGCTAGATAAAGACAGAAACATCACCTAAAGGAAGGATTATTCTGAGCGGCAAGAGGAGAGTTTTCTGAGCTGCAGAGAGATAAGGCAGTGCAATGCGCAGTGACAGATGCGACCCCAGATCCCAGTGGACATTGCCACAAGTCATCTTGTTAGCTATGCCCATTCTCAGGTCATTTCACGTGCCCAAAGTAGCAACATAAGTGGGGCCAAAGGAAATCTGGGCCTGCTGGAAGAGTCCTCTCTTGTCTTGGTACCCAGGTAGCAATAGAACATTCTTCACAGAGCCTTTGAGCATGGCTTTCAAACAGAAGAGATCTTAGTAAATGATCCATTTTCTTCATACTCCTTTGAGTCACCGCAAAAGAAATTGGAGGCCTTGGACACATTACACAATTCCCTTATCATTCACAATTCCCTCACACAGCACCTCAGAAAATGCAAAGACTGAAAAAGGCTGTCCAGCCCCTCCAGCGATGCACTTTTTTCTCCCTGTTCACCTTGTAATCAGATAGCCTCACCAGACATTCCTGGGTAAAAAGAGTCCGATAAGTTATGACTTTGGTCAACAATATGACATCTTTAAATAACACCACAGATGTAAACAGACAGAGGAATTACCGCCCTGATCTGAAGACTTAATCTAAATTAGACCCACTGAATAGTGAAACATTATATTTGCGGGAGCAAGTACTGAACACAGTGACAGAGGGCTAATTGCACAGATATATTTTGCAAGGACAGCTTTGTGGACAAAACTCTCATGTTTACAAGACTGTCTCTACTGTTGGACCAGGGTGGATTACAGGGTCTGAGTCTGCCTCGGGAAAGCCAAGAACCAAGATACGCATCCTCAAAGCGACAACATGCACTTACAATCCATACTATTAACTATTAAAATGTGATCTTGAGACTTAAATAAATATATTTTTCAAAGGGTTCATTTTTAAAATTTACATTTATTTTAGAGACAGAAATTCACCACATACTATAAAACTACATCCTAGAATTTAAGGTCAGACACATATTTATTTTGCAGGCAGCTGGAAGAGCTGCAAATGTTAGTACCTCAGGCCATTTTTTTCCACCTCCATGTTGGAGTTCACCATGACAACAGCAAAGCAAACTAAATGGAGCCCACGAGTTCTTCCTAGACTCAATGCCCCAATGAAAAGCCTTTTTTTTTTTTAATCTTAAATCAACAGTGAAGGCATTTCAATCTAACATGCTTGACTCCACACTCAAACAAGGAAAAGGTCAAGGGAATAGGGACGGCAGCAGTCACACACACACACACCAAGTTGTACAACAGAAGTAACACAGAGTTACAGGGAGTTGAGTTACCAGCATTAAAAGCATCAGCAGATAGCTCCAGCAAAGAACAGCTGCCACTGCCAAGGAATTCACTTAACAACAACCTCAGGCCAAAATATCCCAATGAGCAACGTTCCAGTGGAGTCTCCAGATCCATGATGGGACCTGCTTTGCAGTTTCTTGTCTTTGAAAGACATCAACTTACAGCTGTGACTTAGCTTACAGTTAAGACACAAAATGTTTACAGACAATTCTAAAGAAAAGATAGTAAATTATGGTATTTTTCTACTGTTCCATTCACTTCTAATTACATACATGTATGTAAATTATAATGAACACCAGCTGATTTATGGTTCAGCTTTTGTTTTGTTTCTGAGATGATATGCAGATCCCTAGACTTTGAAGTTATGAACATAAACTCCAAATTTATGTTTCTTCATTTTGTGTAATGTTATCTTCTTTGTAATTTAACTGCAGATTTCATGAGTTCTTAGAAAACTATTTTCTCCATATAGAACAGTAATTAATACACGTCCCAGGTTCATAAAGTTTTTTGCAGACTTGCCCCACACCCTCATTACCTGGATTTATGCATATAATTTAGTGTTCTGATATTTTCTCTCATGTTATCAGCCTTTAGTATTAACCCATAAATCTTTTCCTTGTAATATCTGTTATTCAGATCATGACTGTCTTAAGCTTCAGGAAGCTGAAAAAATTGAATGTGATTTCTTTCAATAGAAATACCAGATGCATCTTCCTATGCTTCCATATTATGAATGAAAAGAGGCATTTAATGATCTCCGTAAGTATCTGCAAGCACAGTGGGTTTTTTATTTGCATTTTTTTTTCATTGCATTTGGAATTTCAAAATGCCTCTGTTTCTACAAGTATAAGCAATATTTACTTTATGGAATTCTGTTCACAGTACTTGTTTCTTATATTCTGTATTGCGAAGGAGGCATTTAGTAGGTAGGTTAACATTTTATTCAAAATCAACATGCAATGGGTAATGAGAATAAGACTCAGAAATACTACAACTTCTGCATGCTTAAAATATATAATTCAATGTTATTTATCATTCTAAAACTCAGAAGCTGGCTGCAATATGGTCATATGAAATTGAATGTAATTTCTTTCAGGAAGTAGCACCTGTGAATAGTACCTGAAAAAACCCTTTTCTGACAGCTAAGAAGAAGGTTCTGGCTCTTAAAGCACCCTGGGCAATGACTACCATGCACAATGGTTTTATACAGTCAGAAAGAAAAAAAAATATTAAGTGACACAAATATAAGGCCATTATTTTATAGAAATTATTAATCAAGCAACAGATATTAGAAATTAACTGACAGGAGAATATCAGAACCCCTACTGAAATTTTTAAGCCTTTCAAGACACCACTGCTCATTCTTATTAACTGCAAGAAATAATATTTATTTTCTATGTATCAGCCTTCTTATTCCACTGTACTTTTTCCTATTACTCAGAGATAACTGTCTGAAAGTATGGCGATTTGAAATTAGCAGCAGGAACAGCATCTCTGACTGCTCTTTATTCGTAAACTATTTGTTCAGCTCCATTTTTCAACATATTTGCAAACATTAAACAGACATCTGAGCCATTAGAACTGGATTGGAAGGGTAACACAGTTAATTATGGGTTGAAGTGATCTTTTATTTAATTGAGGCTGGCTCACAAATGTGGATCCCAAATGCGCTCATCCCAGCACCATACAACAAACTTGCATTTCTATTATCTGTGATCTGACAAATAGGATATTACATAAATCTGACGTTACACAATGATACTGTTATTCAACATGTATTGGCAGTGAGCTATTTGGACAGCTGTTATTTGACTTAGGATGACTATCGAACCTTACTTGTCTCAGGTAATCAAAATATAAAAGTGATCAAAAGCAGATGCTCCTACCACCTTTTAACAGCAAAGGGAATCTATCTGAACTGTCTCCGTGTTAGTGAATTTCCTGAATTTACTTATACAGTTTTGTTAGCTTTCAGATGTAAAGCAAACCTTAATATTTTGAGTTTCTCCCTGTCTGCTGTGGAAGGATACCCTGAGGAGCTACCCTTTAAAGGGTCTCCAAACACTAGTGATCTACTTTAGACACCCATATCTCCAGTACTTTACATTACACCAGTCTCAGAGGATTAGCATGAAAAGGGCAATACTTTCAATCAGCTGATACCTCAGGAGGGACTAGGACTGCTGAATTTTCAGTTTTACTCCCAAGCCTCTATGTAAGCTGAGTCAGCAGTTGCTTTATTTTAAAGATTCTCTTTATTCACCTGCACCGCTGCAAATTGATAAGACCTATAAATTCCAGTTACCTCTTAGAGGGCTGCTTTATATACTTAAAAGTATATACCTATTTTGATACCACAGTGTCGCTCCCGAAAGGATTAACAGGAGTTAAGTGCGTGCATGATAAGCAGGAGATACTCTACGCCTCCCACTACAGAAGGCAAAGAGAGGAAACAGACGCTGCACAATCCTTCAGAGAAATGTAAAGGTCATGCAGGTGCACTGCTGACTAGACCACGCTTTGCTCCCTCAAGCAAGTCTGCAGCACACTATATGGTTCGTGTTAGGAGTTCAAATCCGAGCAAGACACAGCGCCATTAATTAGACACTAAAATCCTCTCGTAAGAAAGGGCTTCACTGCACATTTACTACAAACTGGTAATAAAATTTCAGCCTTCCTGGTGTGCCCAAAAATTATATTTCTTTCTTCTACACTGCAATTGCTTCTGATTTCATAGCCGTATTGCATGTGTTCATAAATCAGCACAGGGTATTGAATCATTTTGCATTGAACCTAGTGCTTTTCACTTCATGTTGGATAATACAAAATAGAGGTAAAACGGTGACTGGTGCTGTATAAATTTGTTGATCCATCTGGTGACAACTGAGAGAAAACGTAACATTAGACCAGTTCACATGCTCACTAATTCCACATAGGATACAACTCGACAGTACTGTCTGTTGCAGAACTATTGCTCCCTGGTTACATACCAGATTCAGCTTATGAGTGCAGGACATCATTTTTTTCTTTTAGATTACACACAATAAAAAGAAGAAATTAAAAAAAAAGCTGTATAAAACAGAAACTATCTTTACGTAAGGCTATGCAATTGAACTCAGGAAGTGGGGTCCATATTCAGGATTTAGAGTTTATAATTAATGCAGTTCAAAATGGACACTTCATTTTTTTTCATCCTAATGATATCTGTTACCAGTCCTCTTCTACACCAGACACTTGTGTAGAAAGGATTATGACAAACCTTTTGCTTCAGCAGCTGCACAAAGAGTAAGTAAATTAAAACTGAACTAACATTTTTAGTAACTTGTATATGTGATGGGAAGGGATACTGTAACAGTTCAAACAAGTTACAGGTACTTACGGTTCAAACAAGCACAAGTTTTAGGGCTCCTTCCTAAATATGTTGTGAACTATCTGAGTATGGGACACATTCTTGCAGCTGCCTTCAGAGGAATATCTTCTCCTGACACACAAGTGACAGGATGCCAAACCTGCAAGGCTGGCAAGATCTGCTAGAATCTCTTTATGCCACAAGTGCTGTATAAAGCTGCTTGTGATGGTGAAGGTCTAGTGATGCAGGTGAAGAGGACAGGAGAGATCGGAGGAAGACAGGAAGACATAGTAGATGTAAGAAATGAAGGACCTTTACAAACTGAAAATTTTCAAACTGCCAAGGAGACAGTAGGAAGGACTTTCCTGGGTGGAGAATCACCCAAGGAAGCACATATCTGAACAAGGCAGGAGCTTGAGATGATCTCAGGGCACTGGAATGGGAAAAGATACAGTGCACTGAAAACACTCTCGAAGAATTCTCTACTGAATCCCAGTCTCACTAGCTGATTTACCTAGTAATGTGCTGTTGTTAGCAAAGACTTTCTAAGGAACATGCAAAATTCCCAACATGTTTACACCATTCAGTCTCTCACTATTTATTCAGAGTGAGTTTTATCTATTTAGCTGCCTTGTATATTATCTGCAATTAGGGTTAGAAATTAAATGAATTCGAGAACAGTAAGCATACAATTTCACAAACAAGTCTGTGCTGGAGTATGGATTTGAGGCACAGGTGGGCTGTACAGACAGACCTTAGAACCAGGAAACACCTCCGGGTCCAACAACCCCGGCACAGTCACTGCAGCTGGCACAAACTGCAGCCACAGCATAAGAAGCCTCCTAAGGAGATTCTGGAACAATGCTACCCCACACTCAGCATCAACACACATAAGCCACAAAGCTTCTTTGGCTGTTTTTCAGCAAGTTCCAGTCAAGACAACTTGCCAAGAACTTCTTTTCAGGAGGCTGATGACAAAAATCAGGGTAAAACAACTACTGCAAATTGAAGCCCTCTGTCAATTTCTGCCTTTCACTAATTCAGCATGGGCATGCCTCACCCTTCTCAGTCCCTGCAGGCACTCATGAGGTGTGTAAAGTGGCTAGATTAGACCTAAAAACATACCCTTTACCTTGAAACACTGCTTATTAATATTACTGTTTACATTTACCTTTTTATTACTGAGATACTCTCCAGAGGTGACTTAAGCAAGAAGAAAGAAAGAACAAGTGCTTTCATTTTGTTATGACTCTATTGTTATGACATTTGTGTAAAAACATCAATTATCTAGAGATTTTATGCCAATGAGACAAATTCAGTACAGACTTAAACGGCAGAAGTGAATGTAACTACACTACATCTCTACTGGTGTTTTAATGTATTTCCTTACTGATTTTGCAAAACTCAAAGCATAAAATCACATGAATGTTTCCTGTAATTTAATAGAGTGCATTTCCATATAATTAATATTTAATGAATGCATGAAAGAAAGCTTGTGGAGAGGCAGAAAGGGACACAGAGAAAATGAGAAGGGTGCAGCTTTTCTAACAGCACTGAAAACAATTAATATTGAAGAATTGTCTGTCTTGATTTTCTTCCTCCGCAGATGCTAAAGGCCAATTCCCACTGCATCCTTCAGGAAAATGGACAGTCTCCAAGATTTCATTCTTGTGAGAATCAAGTCCTGAACACTACAGTACCAGAAATACTGGAAAACCCTTGAGTTCATTTCCTAGAAGCCAGGGCTTTACCTTTAAGTAGGAAGAGAATAACAGAGTATGTTGCAGATCTTTGTATAGGGTTTACATATCCATGATCCTGACACAATTGCGCTGTTTAACTTCTGTTTGTGGATACAGCCAGGTCTCTCCTGTGTCATTTAATCATTCTGCTTCTGCCTTACAAATATTTACAAACCTAAGAATCATTCTGCTTCTGCCTTACTATACTCTTACAAACCTAAGAAATTGCTAGAATTCTAATTATGTAGTAAATAAACAAACTTTACAAGAAATTTCCGGATGCAAAGTACGAAGGAACACACTTACGCATGAGAGGGATAGGAAGGCCAACACCTCCAAATCCATGAAGTCACGCCTGATTGAGAGAGCTGCCCTCAGGCCTCTCCATCAGTTAATTTCAGTGGGAATAGTAAGATATTCTCACACCTCTCAAGCACTAAAGCACTTGATATTAGACACCTGTAGTAGAAAATTTAGGCTAAAATATCTATTTTCTTCTTTCTCATACCAACATGTTTTATCCATAAATATTGTACAGTTTGGTACCACTAGTACCTTGCCAACACCTGCCCATATGAGCACTGCTGATTTATTTACCACTAGTACCTTACCAGCACCTGCCCTCCTTTTTGGCAGCAGGGCACTCCTACTCTCTCCACTGACCATCTCCTGCCCCTTGGGCAGGGACTGATTCCTTGTGCCTGCTGTAGTGCCTAGCACAGCATGTCTTAGATGTTACCACCTTCAAACTATAACCACGGACAGTACTAATATACAGTGGCGACCACAGTCTGTGACTTATTGAAATTAAATGTTTCCATTAGACTGACTTGTGGCAGTGAACAACTGAATTCGACAATCAGAGTGTGACACACCCTAATATGACACCTTGCAGTCTAAACCTTCATTGAACACTCACATAGGCAGCTCTCAGCTATCTGCTTTTCTGTATACTTCACATTCTAAATTCAGCATTTTATATACTCAATATTCTGTATTTTTATACTAAATCAACACTTACCATTACACTTCTGTTTGACTAAAAAGTTAAATGCATGAGAAATGTTATGCCTTTGAAAGAAAATTTATGCATGAATAACATCCAGGGATTCATACACTGGTTCAGGTGTAAAAAGTATCCACCAAGTCTGCTTAAAATAGACGAAAAATGGGCACATAAAAAACTTCTTGAGCTGCTGTAAGTTCTCCAAGAAAGTCATAAATCTATGTGATGGTTTCAGTAACTTAGTGTCCAAAGAGGAAAATACACAAGGCAGCCAGATTATGGAGAAGTAAAGCCTCTTTACATATGCTACTGTTTTTTTAGGACAATATACACAGTGCACCCATCCTACCCAAAATCCAAAGCACCTACAAACCAAGAACTACCAGGTATTGTCTCAGCCATACTCACAAACATGGTATAAACAAAACAGAAATTTCAGTATAAAAGGTATAGTCCAAGTTCAATACCACACAGGTCTGATTTCTAAGGATTAATCCTTTAGCTCCCAAGAATCTATTGGGATCTAGCAAGCAAAAAAAAATCAAAAAGAAATCAAAGCAACAGTTCCCCCATGCCAAACAAATCTCCGCAACACAATCTTGCCAGCTGCATAAAAAGTAAGTGTTAATGGCATGTAGCTACTATTGCAAGAAAGATAACTGATCATCCTAGAAATTATTATCTAACAGTTTGAACCGCATGAACTCACTCTACCAGCGCCAGCTCATATTTTCTCTGTCAAAGCAGAAAGAACCCTGCTCCCATCACAGTCCCTGACACTCCCCTGCCTTGCATTTCCTACAGGCAGCCTCATTTGGCAAAAAACCTGCCCAAAATGATATTAGAAAGAGTTGTGTACCACTGAGGTGGCTCTGACTGTGCTTTATAGCCATCCTGTACAAAGTAGGGCAGAAGCTCGTCCTTCATGTCTCTGCTCAGCAATGAAAAGCAGCACAGCCTGATGAGGATGTGAGGTGACAAGCCAAGACGGCACATCAGGATATTTTAGGTCTTCAACTGGGAAAGTACATTTCTGGCTCGCACTGCAGCCAGACAGCCCACCCTGTCGAGGCTTGGGGCTGGTGCCTGCAACCATGTTATAAGTGGTTCCTACGAGGAAACCTGGGAGCACCTCAGGTATTAAAAAGGTTTCATAATGCTCCTAACTGCTAAGTGAGCCACTGCTGACAAATATTGAGTTCATGCTTAGCAGCATTTCATCAGAGACCATTTCATTTGGCTTTTAATTAGATTAAATCAAATCAATGGTGGACACAAAGGGTCATCTGGTTTGTATCCTTCCTCCAGAACTACAGCCTGGTGTCACTTTTATAATAAATTCTTCCGAGGACATAATATTCCATTTTTAATATTATAACTAGAGTTTCTGTAACTAAATAGTGATGGCTTCCTGACATTAAATAATACATCACATCTATTCAAAGTACAGAAGAGCATAATAGACACTGAAAAGCCAAGGCATATGGTTGAATAGCGTGCCCAGGTATGTCAGATCATCTCTTTACAGAGACTATATGATAGAATTTTCAAAAGGCAAAGTAAATTTAATAGTAACTTGGTTTTACACAATTCGTAGAGGCATTTTCTCTGATAATGCATTTGTTTCTCCAGTTTGTACATGGCTTTTTTTTCTTTTTAATTGCAAATACGATTGCCTTTTTTTGGCACAAAAAAATATTCATCCTGATACTGAGAAAGTTGTCAGTTAAGAATGTAGCTGTGCTGTCTTAATGTGCTTCTTACTACTAGGAAGCATACACCGTAAAGTAGGTTAGAGATGGCAGGTATTCTTGCAAAATTTTTTGGAAGAAAGTTTTGCTTTGTTCAGTGGAGAAACATTAATTTCGCTTTCCTTCGTCCTTTGAAGTAGTATTTTAAAACAGGCTAAAGTACAAATTTCAATTACTCGTATCCAAAGGATAAAAATAGAAGCATAAACATTTCTTAATCCAAAGTAAAAAATCACCAGTTTTATTTAAAGATTTTAATTTTGCTCATTTTTTAAACAATCTATAGAAATCCTTTGGAAAAAAAAAAAGGATTTTTTTCCAGAAGTCTATTGTGAAAAATAATGTATCTGGAAAAGTACCTCCCTTTTCTAGAAACCTGTAGTACACAAAAACCACCCTTACTATGATTGGCACATATAAACATATGTATTATGCTACTTTAAAAACTCTATCTCAAAGCTCATTATGTAAATGTACATTTTTTTCAATTTGAAACACACATGCACTTCTTACTCCAATTCAGCAGCAACACTAGAACCCTTACTATAGTCCTGAATTCACAGATCACATTTTGTCTTCCATCTGATTTAAAAACAGTACTTGTATTAATAAAAATGATCTTCAAGCAAGACAGAGAACATATTTCACCATTCAGTAATATAATATGCATATTAAATATAAGGATTGAAAATTATACTCTCTGAAACATATGTATAAAAATACATTTCCATCCATTATCCTAAGTGAAGAAACTCCACTGTTCAGACACTTGGAAACCTCAAGGTTGTTGAGTTTATTTTAGCTTCAAAAAGAAGTCACCTCCAGTTAAGGCAAGTGCTAGGACATTTGAATTAATAAAACATTTAATATTAATTATAATATTAATGGTTATGAATCTGTCTGTTAATTATTTGAACATTGCCTGAATAAAAACATGACTGACATTTCAGCATTATTACCCAGCTATAAAAATATTTTATGAGACTAAATTTGGCAGTGCAACCTTAAGTACAGGTTATCTCTGCAATACTATAATGAATTTAGGCTTAGACAGTGATTTATTTTGATTATCCCTTGTCAAGTCCACCATGTGTTTTACTGAGCTGAGTAAACATGCTGTCAAGCAGTTCCACCCTGAAACTGAATAAATGTTGTTACATTTTATGTTAGTGAGATTTTGTCCCTGTTTCAGTGCATTGATAGAAACGAGCAATTTGTGTTGGTTTTTTTAAATGCTGTCAGTTAAGCTACTATTTTATTCACTCGAGCTGATTTTATGCTTTTTAAGTCCATAATCAATTTTAATTTTGAGGTATGACTTCTCTTCAGCAGAGAATTCCTGCTGTTATTCTGTGACCACACCTGTCAGCTCCGATGGTTAACACTGCTGTGTTTTTACCTTGTATTGCAAATCTAACCCAACATCTTCAACCTTTTAAGAAGTCCACAAGGTCTGAGCCTGAGGTAGCAGCACTTGGATAACCTGTAACCTGAATTTCCACATCCAGTGTCCCACCCCAAGCTAGTCTCACTATTCCTGGTACTAGAGAGCTTTAGTTAGTCACAGTCCTCTTGTAAAAGTGACACAACTGGACATTCCGAATTACTGCCCAGAGCTACTTATGTTGCCCTCATTTACGAACTGTATGTAAGCTTTTCTTATTTCTATGGGAAGAACAACTGGTAATAGCAATCGGCAGTGTTATTTATCTGATAGCTGTTTGCAGCTACGCTGGTCATCGCTGTAGAGAGAAGACATGTACCTTGGGCCCGTGGTTGATTTTTTTACAAAAGGAAAGTCTGTGTATTTGCAATGCAGTAAATATTGACTTCCTATTAATGATCTCCTTACGTAAATGGTATTTTCCGGCTGTAAGCTTCCTTGCTGATTATTCTATCTCTTCATTAATTTGTGGGACAAAGAAGACTGAGCAATGTTTAATTGCCACTTGAATCCCAGAGAAATCTGGTGGGGCCCCACTGTCATTTTTTATTTAAATATATATTATCTTGTCAGTCAACCTGGAACAGGACAAGCTGGTTAATGTTATAGTCTAAAGACACTGTGATGTATATTTTAAAGGTTTAAATTATAATTTTTAGTCAATAGAGCACAAAGAGGTGTAATCTTTAATAGTGTATGACAACTGCCTTCTAGAAAGGCCCCCTATGAGTTACAGGGTAATTCTCTTTATTTCCAGCCGTGCTTAGGACTTAGTACACTGACAGGAGCCCACAGCAGCCACAGTCACTGCACCCACAAGGTTCACTGTCATGAAGCTGGGCTGTGCTGGCAGGGACAAAGGCAGACACGTGGCTCCACTGTGTCTCCTTCCCCTGCCTCTTCTGCAAGCAGGGGATGATAGCTTGGCACAGGGATTTACTAGGTATGGTATTTTCAGTTCAGCCCTGCCTTTCTTTGGTTCACTTTTTTCCTCTGAGTTTTACTTAACTTGAAATTCTTCCTCTACATCTCTAACTCTCCTTGTCTAATCAATATGATTAAGTATGCCCCTCATCGCTTAATTTTGAGTGTACTGGTGGGCACTGGTCCCAGTACATGAGAATCTATTATTTGATTTGTCAGGCATGACAAATCCTCAGTGTACAACTACTGTGATTCTAAGAAAACATCAGGTAAAGCTTTATAATGCCCATTTTACAAAATTCATGATGCATAATGGTAAACTACATGAAACTCAGCATGTGGGATAGTAGAGCACTCTGGAACTTGTGAACAGTCAGAAAACACAAACTTCGGTGGTCTGGTTGAGGAATACCTTTGGTGCAGACAGCTCAGTGTGCAGCTGCAGTGTGAGCTGCAAGTTGGGCTCTGGGTGTCAGGAAATGATGGGAGCCCCAGGCAAAAGGCTGTGAAGTGGCACTGCCCCTTTGCACAGCAGAGAGACTTTGGGACCAGCCAGGAGAAAGGACACTCACAGACACTGCAGGAGCCAAGGACTCAGCAGCAAGACCTCAGACTGTCATGAGCTTATGCTGCCAGGGTATAAAATAAAAAAGCCCAGGGTGTCCTTTGTTCAGGGTCCCTCCTCAGAGGCACCCAGCTCGAGCTGGTTTTGTGGTCTGCACCTTGACTAAATTACTTAAAGGATTCAGATGTCTGAGACCCTGCTATGGTAAACCTGGGATTGAGCCAGTAAGGAAACCTCATCTGGCTCTGTAAGCCATGCTGCAAAGGGGCTTCAGCCCCAGCAGTGAAAAATCTTGAATGGTGGTAGTTTGACTGCCAGAATGCTCCCTGAATGGTCAGACAGGATAGTTTCCTTAACAGTCTAGAAGACATGTTTATGTTTATCAGTCAGCAAAATGAAAATCTAAGATACTACAGTTTCATTTAATATTCTAGTTGTTCTTTTAAAGCAATGCTTACTAATTAAAGAGATCACTTGTTCAGATTACTATCAAAATATTTATATAGTTAAATCACATATTACAGTCCCACAACAAAAAATATACAAATTGCCTGTTACACTAGAACACAAGGAATTGTTTAGAGAGCAAAATATATTTGCATTATTTTTCTACTGTGAAAACGTAAGGTTTAGAAACTAATTTCATGACCCTGAATTGATTTAGGCTCATGAATACTTGTAAAAACAGCAGGACTGCCAACTCGCTCAGCTGCTACAGGTGTAAGTGGTTACTAGGGCAGGGTCACAGTAACAGGTATGCTAAATTTCCCACCGGGAAAGCCTTAAGGTTATCCTTGGTCAAAAGCCAACTTTTCCAGAGAGTAAACTTCCACTACTCTTTGTAGCTATCTTAATTTTAGCCAAGGGCTTTTGCTTCCCAAAGGCTCCCACGTCCTGGCCTCTCTACAAGACGGGGAGTTCAGGGATAAAATGCTTTAATCCCCATTCACACTTCTGGAAAGGAAAATACCTTCACGTGGCATAAGGTTGTGTATCTGAAGGGGAGAAATCATTCAGAGAAACGGGGCTACCTTGTTCTCTCTTCTGTTCTATCTTAGCAGTGTGGTTCAAATCATGGATTATTTCCTCCAGTGCCCACAACTGGACCTACAGTCCCACAGCACTCCACGCCAGCCCTAGCAAACCTACATGGCAGCCAGTAAATGGTTTAAAGGCAGAGAAATCATGCCTGGCTAGTTTGGTTGGTGTAAACATTCCCAGAAACACGTTAATCTTTGCAAGCATGTACAAAAGGAGCACAACTTTCACACAGCCTTCATTAACCTTAAGAGCTTATTTTCCCAAAGTATTTACAGTTACTTCACTAGAGGAGTCAAACTTGCATCAGAACCAACAACTAGGCTTAGGGTAAGTCTAACACACACACATGCATGCCTGCATCGGTACATATACATACACATATATATATATATATATGCACATGCTGCTCTAATTTATAAGGACATTTTTTTTCTAGAGGAACTTGCAAAATAGATAAACAGAAACAAAACACACATATTCTAAAATATCTATTATAAAAACAGACAAAAAGAAACAAAATTAAGTCTTGCAATTCCTTGCTCTAAAGTGTACATACTCGCTTTGCAAAATCCTTTAGAACACAGAAGTACTAAAATGACATTACTTTTGCAAACAAAGGTGCACCCCACAGGACAATAATTCAGCTGATCTCCAATACATGGAGAGGGATGTTACCTGGAAGATCCACTGCCAAACTGGTAAAAAATGGTACCCGGTTTGTCTGGGCTAGATGGCTTTTCATCTATTGTACATACAAATGATCAAGCAAATTCTCATTGAAACCAATCTAAGCAAAATGAACAGAGGAGTGACAAAAAGAATGACTTACCTTCCTCCACTATTTCCACAACTTCACAGGATTCAGAATACAGGTTAGGGGCTAACTGTTAGCTTTAAGAAAGCCAAAAAGTTTTCAAAGACTAATTTTGATGTGAGGATTAGAATCACATTTACTTTGCTTCTAGCTAAGAGCAAGCCTTGAGCTTCCTTATACAGCTGTGTAACCTGAACATTACCACTTCCGAGACCAAGCAGCCTTTATCATCTTCAATGAAATGAAACAAACCACTTTGCACTGTA
Organism: Gymnorhina tibicen; assembly: GCA_013399875.1. Classification (NCBI taxonomy): domain Eukaryota; kingdom Metazoa; phylum Chordata; class Aves; order Passeriformes; family Artamidae; genus Gymnorhina; species Gymnorhina tibicen. The sequence continues at coordinate 340,690 of VXAZ01001519.1, read as the reverse complement.
CTGGACTTGGAAGACTGCTTGGCTTCCAAGCACCCTATCTTGGCTTCCTCAGTCATCTGGGGGACATCCAGACCACAGACCAGATGTTTCCTCAAATTAGCTGGTCAGCTGAAACTGATTGATGATTTCATGCTCTGATAATAATTAGGTGTTCTTTATCCTAAACAGACATAATCCAATAACAATGAAAAACATCCTTTATACTAATTCTCATCTATCTATAATTTAAAAGTTGAGGGAGAGAAACTTTTTTCCACAGTAGCATGGCTTATGAAATATTTTGCAGTCTCTTGCAATGTCTTTGGAGGTGTCTTGAAATATCTTTGCTCCAAGGGCCAGAGACTCCTTGAGTGAACTCAGCACCAGTTGCTACTTTCCTTTCACACTCTGCTTCCAACCAGCAACTCATCACACCTCTCTTTTCTGACCCATTCTCCCGGTGAGCATCTAACGAAAACCCCTGTACACACAGCTGCAAATCTGAAGGAGCAGAAAAGACATCTCAACAGCCACAGTACTGCACCAAAAGACCATATCTGCGCTGGGTGGCGAGTATCTGCCTTTGTCCAGGGCATGATTGTGTTGCAGGTTTTAGCAATGCCCATGTGTCAGTATTACCAAACTGGAGGATTGTGTTATTGTGACTTGGACCTCTGACAAATCCCCATGACTATTATCTCACTTGAATGAGCAGTGTTCCTGACATGAAATTTTATTGTGTTATATCTTACTTTCTCTCTTGCTATGGAACTGATTGCAATTTTAAAACAGGAAGAGTTAATTTGCAATCTAAAGTATACAAAAATGGATTTTGTTGTAAGTATTGCTGCCCATTATCACCAAATCAGCAAATAGGAAGCAAAATATAAGGTCTGTTAGCACATGTTAGAGAAGAAGCCGGAAAACAGTTGATATTTTCGACTATTGGTTCTGAGATAACAGTGGATGTCAAAACCTAAAAAAATGTATTTCCATTTTTAAGTAAAGTGTTCATTACGTTTAACTGAACACAACTGTTCATTTTAAAACATTTATCTGTTCACCCATACTGCAATTTAAATGGAAATATTTTTACAGGTCAGATAGTCTGCTTTTTTGACTGTAAAGCCAGGAACAATAATTTCCTGAAGCTTTCTACATTTTTCTTGAAAAAGAATTAATTCCTTAAAAAACAAAGAAAACGTTAGTTGTCCGGGTCCATCTCGGAAGTCCCACTTCTTTTCTGTTTCCTAAAGTAAAGCAGCTAGAACCTTAGATATGTAAGCAGCACCCTAAATTGCATTTCTTTGTTCTAATTCTGGTATATACTATCAACTAATAATGCACATCCCTGTTCATTAGTGCTCTGCAGTAGGGTCACATTGGAAAGACCTCTTCATTACTCATGCACTGCTTGTCAGCACACAGACTGGAGCAAGATTACTAATACATCTGCCTAATTTTACTGAGAATATCGATGTTAAATCAGTCTCATTCACTGTCTGCACAACCAGAAGACTGTCCAATTGGAAAAAAAACAAAAAACCATCTTATTCTTCTTATGAAACATCCTAGGTGGAAAGGAGGAGAATATGCATGTGGGTTGCATACACATATATTGGGCTGTATTTGTAGTTTGCAATAGTTATTCAATGCCTTTATTTCAGAGATTACCACATGTAATGCTGAAATTCCACAAAGGGATATGTGCTAGTTTTGTATAGGAAACAAAGAAGGGAAAAAAAGGAGGAAAAAAATGCATATCCTAGTAAATTTTCTGATAGGACTCACAATACATGAATAACATAAATCCTCTCCCCAACTTATATTTTAGCTTGCATTAAAAAGTTCTGCCATTTTTTTAAAATGACTTTTTCAAAATAAATTCCTGTTAAACATTTATTAGGTCAATATTTAGCACTGAATATGAACACCTGTGGTGATTCTAGCTGCTTTCTGCTGCTTCAAAATAAACCAACAAAAGGCCCCAATATTCAAGCAATTTTATCACCTATCATAGGTGTCTTCCTTATTAGGCAGAGTGTGATAAAATACAGAGAGGGAAAAATATAGGGAAAATAAAATCTAAATGTTCTAGTTACACTGATCTGTCATAAGGATTATTTCTTGTTCTCTATTAAGTGGTGTAAAGAGTTGAGAGTACAGCAAGCAAATGAATTTCTACTCTTTCTCAAGGAAAGGAGAGTTCTAATTACTCTGGCAGAGAACAGCTACCTATAACATTATGGGGTTAGACTCCTACATCTCAGCTCCGCCCCTGCTCGCTGTGCTTCACTGTCTTTCTTCACTGACATGACATAAAAAATGGTGCCCACTTATTAAATCATTTGCAATTTTCGATCATTCATACATTGTAATATCTCTTAAAATTTTCCTGGGCTTACTTATCATAAAAGTACAATTTCCAAAATGAAGTCTTCAAACACTTTCTCCGTTGAAAAATTTTAGTGCAGTGGTTTCAGGAAAAGAAGTCATAGATATTACAGACAATTTTACTCTGTCATTTTGATCTTTTAATCAAATGCCACCTCTTCAAAGGACTTTGACAAATCCAGTGTCCTCAACAGCTAGTTGTTCCACGTGGATTTTGATTGACCAAGCAGTCACAAGAATCTTAAGGGGACAGGGGGTACCGTAACAACTTCATAACTGCATAAAGCGTCTAATTTTTCACAGTTAACTGTTTATTTTGGGAATCCAGTATGATATTGTCGTACTACTGCCTGTGATACTCCATGCAATGCACCAATGGCATACATGTTCTTTTATTATTTGCAAGACTAGAGCACACCAGTGAGTACTACAATACAAATTTTGTCATCTGAGGCTTCTAAAATAAACGTGAGTTTTCCAAAGACGCAGGCGGAAAACTGTCCGAATAACTTATTCTTTAGTTTGTTTGAAATTCTGCAAATGAAATCAACATCTTATGTGGATGGGGATTTTCTTTTTCTTGACAGTAAAACAGTCAGAAATGTATCTGAAAGTAAAAAAATCTCCTTCTGTGTTTGAGTAATTTCGGAATTTCATTGTTTTACACTGAATTCAAAGTAGTTTTCAAAACTAAAATGTCAAATACTAAATCTAGAAATTGGTGTTTAAGTATTTGTAATTTGATGGAGATGAGAGAGACAGGGAGAGAACATGCTGTCAGACATACTCACAAAATCTAAATGGATTAATGAAATATATCAATAGCAACAGATCTGCATGTTTGGCTAAATGATATTTTGGAGGAAATATGTTGTCTAGTTTAATTAAAGCTTGATGCAGCTTTCTGCATAAACTCCAGAAGAGCAACTGCCAATAGCTGAAGATTTTACTCCTTCCCATTCATTTCATAACTTAAACTGGAAAGACACTGCAGATTATGGATATGATGTGTCCCCATCTCCCTTCCCACACCAGGATGCTGAGAATTTTGGGAGGATACACAAATTCAGACAGGGATTAGGCAAAGTCCCGAAGGGTAGATAAACTGATTGAACAAGTTACCATGGCATGGATAAACACATCGGCTCCAGAAATCTCTGCATCCTGGTAGAAATGGCACAGGTCACAGTGCCCTGGAACTGCTTTTCTTACTTTCCTATTTGTCTCATGGCAGTAAATCTTTTCCAACTGCTTTTTACTCTCTTTTGTTATCTTGATTGAAAGAGACCACATTAACAAGAAGACTGCTTCACAAGTCTCCAACTCTGGGTGAGGAGAATACTTTTCAAAATGAAACCAAAACTACTGAAAACAAAAATTTGGTAAAGGAGTTAAGAGCCAACATTAATTCAGATAAATGTCAATGAACTCAAACTAATTAACTCTGTGTAAAGCCATTTTCATTCAAAGAAAACCTCCAGTCTAACAAAGAGTAGTCTAACATCAAAGGCCAACAGTGTCATGTCTTTCTTTTTTTGTTTTTTTGGGGTTAAAAAAAAAAAAAAATAGCTACTGCCTCCACCCTGCAATGCAGCCAGAATTTTAGTATTCCAGGTCTCTGAGTGTAGTTCTGTGGCAAATAATTTGAATTATGTTTCATGGCTTGCAAGGCACCAGACACTCCTAAGAATTTTGTGTTACTGAAAAGTAATAAAATAGAGAGGAAATTGGGCTGACACAATTCCGGAACTACAGAAATGCAGCTGACAGACCTCAGCTCTTATCAGTCTTTGACAGGTGCATTTAGGCCACTCTTGGGTTATTGCTCTCGGACCTATTAACCTCTACTGAGCCCAGATTTCGCCTCTTACAGTCAAGATCATGCAGGGATATGTGGGGCATGTGATTTAATATAAACCTCCAGAAAGAACATAGTTTTTCACATCCCCAATTTTTCTGCCACCTCAAAAATCTCCTTCCAGAATAAAGTAAAAGTTTTGCTTTATCTCCTAAGCATAAAGAAGCAGACACTGCATGCCAGGATAGCAACAGAACTTCTGTGTAATATATTTCCCTATTGGTTATTTCATTGGCAGGCTTCTTCTTTTTCGGGGCTCCCAGACAACCACAGTATGTAACTGTGGACTTGGAAACATCTACATTAAAGGCAATTTTACTGCAAAAGGTAACGACAGATAGCACCATGGATTTTAATTTTTGACCTCTTATATTCCTGACCTCAAAAAGTCCAGTTTTCAGCTGCCAGCTGTGAAATTATCTTTTCCTGCATCATCACTGTTATAAAAACCTCAGAAGATGAAAAATAACTTTTTGGTGTATCTATGCACCCCAGGAGTTTGGATTATACTCTTTGAATTTTACTGTGGCATTGCCCATTGCCTTCAATGGGACCATTACAGTAATGGATGGGAAAGTAGCAAAGAACTCCACAGATGCAGCACTAACATTCAGAGATGAGACACCAAGGCCTCTTCTCTCCAAAGTTTTGAATAGATCCAAGAGGGAAGATTCAAGATCCAAAGGGAAGTTTGTATAAGAATTGAAAAGAGCTTCCGGTGTTCAGCCAAAGCCTCTGGTTGCTATTAGTTCTGAGGCTGGCTTCCTTATTTTAATATTCGATGCATAGTTTTCATTTCTTGCATGGTACCGCAGAGTACAACACAGTTGCTTTGGCCTCTAGGGAGAAAAAGTATCTCACCTGAAAGAAACAGAGCAAAACTACATAGAATCATAAAATCACAAAGTTTTTTATGTTGGAGGAGACCTTGAAGATGACTAAGTTCAACTATTAACCAGTTTGTCTTGAAAAAAGAAGCAATGTGCCATACATTCCAACAAAAAGAAATAAAACACTGGTACTCTTAAGGCCATCAGCTGAATCACTCTACACTAGTAATTTTATGATGTTCCTAAATGTGCAGTAAATGTCTGTAGGTACTCTCACACTTTTTAGAAAGGTCTGCTTTAAATAGAGATACCAGGTAAATAAATCAGTTCACTAGTTCTGGGACGTAAGACTCTTACCCCCACCTGGGAGGGGGAAACACATAATATTATCTTGCCCACTTAGATATCTAGCATGTCAGCAAGTCTGTAGAAATTGCCTTGGCATATGTAGGGTGCAAAACAAAAGGTTGGGGGAGGTGAGGATACACAGGTAATATCTGCTGTCTTGGGAGGATCACATGTCCCAGTGTGTCAATTCTTTTCACCAGTTCCTGGAATAGACAACACATTGTCATGGCACCATCCTGCCACGTGGTATTATCACACCAGTCCTCTGATGCTAATGACAATGCCAAAACGTGGTGTCACTTCATGACGGTGCTCCGTAGGACTTGGTGTTGCCGAGCCAAGATGACAGTGAGAACAGGACCCCCCCAGCACTACAAAATTAGAACTTCACACAAAGATGTGCAGTGGACACAGTGGAGTAACTCTGTCCTACCCTGCTTGCCATGGTGCCTCACGTCTGCACTTTATTACCTACTGAGGGTAATAGGCCGTTAGCTAAGGAGAACAGTGCTATTAATGGATTCTGTTACAATATAATGCTTCGTTAACAGAGCTCTCAAAGAAATCAACAACTTCAAAACTCCCATAATCAATCCAATTTAATCTGATATATGCTCTGTCAAATTGCATTTCAAAAGGCTTTTATAATACTGAAATTCAGTTATCTAATAACAGCATTAGCAATGTTAATTTTCTAATCAGAACGCAAAATCATTAATTAACCATGCCTTCTTTAACTAAAAGAAGCTGCAGTTCCTAATCAGTAACCCTACGAATCCTTTGATGTTTATGCATAGAAAGGGTACATTCTCCTCTGGAAATACCTGTGAGGCTTCCATTAGTGCTGGTGTTTGCGTTGGACACAAAATTGCTAGCCCTGGTTCTGAGCCTCTCCCATCCTTCCATCTTGTGCCATTACCTACAGCCGCAAGAGGCTGGTGCTCAGTAGCACGAGCCACACTCCCGGGTGGTCCTCGCTTCCTGGAAACAACACTCAGTTGTCCAAAGACGCCTCAGGTCAGTCCCAGCAGTCCAAAGATGCTGGTTTGCCATCATGTCTAGCCCGTCCTTATGTTAGCACAGGGGTACGTAATAGAGACTATAATTGTAACAGGATTGGAAACATGCCCCAGAGTAAGAATGGCAATTTTGCCTCAGGTAAAGGATCCACCTATCTCCAGTAGTGTCCAGAAGTGAGTAATTCCCCTGAATATTCTCCTAGCACTCAACTATTTGTATTTACAGCTCCCAGTTATACCTTCTGAGTGGTTTGGACTCATGTATCTCTGCCAGTGCACAGCTGATTTGAACTGGAATCCATGCAAACTGTTTGTATCCCCATTTTTCTTCAGAAAAAGGTCCCATAGGACTACCACCTGTCGTGCAAAAACCACATCTGTTTGTTGTTTCATTATTTGTTTGTTTGTTTTGAATGTGCTGCTTAAAAATTTTGCAGGGGAAATGCAGAAAAAGTATATGAAATAAATAACTTTAATTTACACTATTATTACTTAAACTCCAAAAGTTCATTCCACACTCTGGAAACAATTGTTTCCATACTTCAATTGTTATTAAAAAGTCAGCACAGACATAAATTTTCCTTTAAAACAGCCCAACAATAAACAGAGGAATTATTTTCAGAATTTCTTTTCAGGCAAAGATTAATGTGTGAGAAGCTTACACTACATATTTAATATATTATTAAAACAAAAGTTAAAAACAGAATAGCAAAACAATAGTTCAGCAACGGTTCTTGCCATTTACAATCAGGGAATTAATTTTCCTGGGAAAAACTGTGCTCCATGCTCCAGGAATATACCCTTTAAATTTGATGATAAACGAACTAGCAATTGTATATCCCCACACTAAAACTAAATGACAGCTTTAATGTTACTAGGGAAAATAAAACATATTGCTAAGGCTATAAACTTGTTCATGACAACACTATAAGATAAAAACAAGAAAGAAAGTATGTGCAATTTTTATTTTCATAATAATACATTGCCATGTAATAGCTTATTTGCTCTTTAAAAAAATTCCTATTTTTCAGACAGAGCATTCACAGAGAATAAAGACAACCATAAAACACAACCATCATGAAGTTTCCTGCACCTATGTCTAAATAAGTAAATGGCTCTCAGACTGTGCTCCATCTGTCAAGAAGCTAGTGAGGGAATTTAGTCCCATCCAAGCCTGCTGGCAACTGGTTCCTTAGCCTCAAGCAAGTACTTCACTTTGTTTCCCCCATTTGTAAAATATTTGTGCTTTGGCCTGAAGAACAATGAAATGCTCTCAATGCCTTGTTTAGCTAAGCATTTCGAAGGAAGTATGCTTAACTTTACGCATACACGTAACTGCGATGACTTTGACATAATAGGTTTTCTTGAAAAAGGAAGTTTTTTCTGAGATGAGCCTTGAAGAACATCTGTAACTTGTGTTTTAAAACAGAATTGCTAAAAGCATATTGGATGGATCATAAAGTAATGATTATTTTCACTTGTAGGTTGGCTACAAGTAACTTGTAGCTGATAGGGTGTAATTTCTTTCTCAAGTATAAAAGTGCCCCCTTAAACTCTCAGATATGGTGAACAGGATCCTGCCTTGACATGATTATGCCATTGATTTCCTTCTCTTCAACTTTTTTGTGGATTTTCAGTTTTTAAAATAGCAGATCATTGCTTATGAGGACATCTAGATAAAATGAAATTTCTGTGTTTGGCGCATACACGAATAAACTCTTGGAAACTGGACCTCGAGTCATTTTGCCATGATATTTGCCTAGGAGATGTTACTGCACACACAGCACACATAGCTGAGCCTTGAATATTTCTGAAATTTGCAGCTGTCCTGGAAACTATAAAAGAAGTTGCTTTTAGCTGATTTTACTTATTTTACAAACAAAAATGGAAACAGAAGTCAATAGTTAAAGTCACTTCACCAAACTACTGATTCTGTAATTGGGTGAAACCATTTATGTGCTTCAGCAGAAACCCTACCGACCTTTTTTTCGGGACCAAATAAACTGCCTTTGACATTTGGTGATTCAATTGGGAGAATTTTTCAGCCCTATTTTTCAGGAAAGTGAGAACAGCATCTCCCATTAGCTTTCTGGCTGACGGAACAGCGAATGTCATCAGCATGCCACTCCTGGAAATAAGGCACCACCTGCCTGATCGGTAGAAAATGAATGAATCATAGACTGGGTGGAATTGGAAGGAGCCTGAAAGACTGTCTCATTCCAACCCCTGCCAGGGGCAGGGACACCTTCCACTAGACCAAGCTGCTCAAAGCCTCATCCAACCTGGCCTTGAACACTTCCAGGGATGAGGCATCCACAGCTTCCCTGGGCAACCTGTTCAGTGCCTCACCACCCTCACAGGAAAGAATGTCTTCCTAATACCTAATCTAAATCTTAGCATAACTTCCAGGAGGACCTACTCCATGACTTTGCTGGCCACCAAGGTGAGACTGACTGGTCTCTAGCTTCTCGTGTCTTCCTTTTTTTCCCTTTTAAAAAATGGAGGTAATGTTTCCCCTTTTCCAGTCAGTGGGAACTTCACCTGCCTGCCATGACTTTTTAAGCATGCTTCTGAATATCATTTTAGAAGCGGATGTTTTCACAGTAGGCAATCAATGGGGTATCTGGCTTTTTTTGACTTCTAAAAACTACAGGTACCTTTTTCATTCAAAATCTATGAATTATGTTCCCAACTAAACTGCATGATATAGAGTGAAATAAGTTAGTGACCCTGGAAGCCCGTGCTTCCCCAGAGTCTCCCAACACCCAGATGTGGGGACTGGAAGAGGCCATGGAGCCTCTCAGCCAAGCCCTGATCCAGGCAGTCAAAGAACTACCCCATTTAGGAGCAAGGTAACATACATCTGACACTAAGCCTCCACACAAACAGTACACTGTACTAAATGTCATTTTCATCCTAAGTGCCCAAAGACACAAGAGAAAAGGATATTATGAACAAACAAAGAATTTCCATTTTCTGTCTTCCACCACATCTTCCATTTAAAATCGTATTTCAAGCCATGGACATATATACTGCAGAGGTGCCATTTATTCACCTTTAGGTTAAAAGCATTCCTAGTTATAATAATTATCTCTAATGATCTAAAATTATGTACTCATCATTTCCTTATAGCTGATTACTTCTCCAAAGCCAGCCTGATGGTTAGGCAGTTGTGTGCTCTGCTATCTAGACTCAAGCTACAGTTGAGTATGTGATATACTGAATATACATTACACTTCTCACACGCTACTTTTAATTTAGCCTGAAAAACAACTGCTGAAGCAGGTGATTGTATGTTAGCAAGAGAAAGACTGTGGAAAGTTTATTACCTAAACATGGTTTTATGTCATTAAATCAATGACATATTATCTATCATACCACCCAAATTGATAAGCAGTTCCTGGAATACTTATCATTAAGTCAGTTAAATTTATATATTCAAGAACAAATGGAATGGATGTGGTTAAGAATTATTTTATTTAATACATCCAAAGTTTAAATGGTTGCTATTAAGTAACTAGAGAAATATTTGCCACAGAACATACACAACATCATGACTGATCCTGTAGCTTTTGCATTCAACAGCTCATGTTGTAATTAAAGCTCAGTTTCAGAATTCTGAACATTCGTGATGAATGTACATTTGTCCTATTTCCAGCCCCTCTTCCTGGAATGACTTTGAGAGTTCAAGAAAAATAGCTGCAGCCAGACAAAATGGAGGAAAGAAAAATTCTACACATTCCACTCCAGCATCTATTATCTATGCACCATCTTCCATTTATCTTTTGTGCACTGAAAAGCCAGCCCAGTCTATTTGTCTACCTCCTATTAATGAATTATGAATATACCTGGTAATTAAAATTCGGTATTTACAATCCTGGCTGTGCAGTGGCACGATGTGTGATTCAAAGCTGTCGCTCTGTGTTAAAAGCAAGGTATGCAGATCTCCAGGTCTCTGGCAGCATTTCAAGATGTCTTGCTAGAAACACTTAGCAGACACGCTCTTATGACATGGCCACAGTGTATAAACCCTGAAGAGCAAGAAAAAAACCCCACATAACTTCAAGGCATACAAACAAGCACCAATTATTTTGCTTATTAAAAAGTCTGAAAGTTTCCCTCTGAAATCACCTATTTTTGGAGTCACTTATATTCGTCTTAGTGGCTGCAATTGAGCTTTTAATGGCAGAACTCTCCCCGCAGTAAGCCTGAAGCTGATAATCAGCATTTTTAGGCTATTACCTCTATGGAAGAAATGCTGATGTCCTCTCCAGCCCTGCTGCCCTGCCACCCTCTCCTGTGGGGATGTGGTGGGCAGCTCCATGTCTGGACCATGCCAGCACCTGGCAGGCAGCCACGGAGGAGGGCTCTGCTCCGCACGGCTGGAGCTCAGGGCAGGTTTGTTCCATTACTCTCAAAGAGCTGCTGCCCCCCCCGACTTCTGAACAACTTCACCAGCTAAACCTCACCCGTATCCCATAACCAGCCCTGCCTGTCACCCGAGTGCGTACACACCCCTTCCTGCAGGGCAGCTGCAGGGACACCGGCATCCCGCAGTGAGGGGGTGCCACAGCCCTGCGTGGGAGCGCTGGCACATCTCCGGGGGCGGTGAGACAGCAGCTCCTCCGCAGGGCGGCAGTGACCCGTGAAACAGCATCAATCCAACACAACACCTGCCCCCGTGTGCCTCGCTGAAATGGAAAGTACCAGCTCTGCCCGCATTCACCCACTTCGGAGTTTTCTTTTTTTTTTTTTTTTTAAGATTTCTAAGACTTATGCAGGTGATTCTTGGCTACAGGTTTTGAATTTGAGATAAAACAAAACAAACCCCCAAAAAACCCAAACAAAAAACAACATCAAAGCAAAACCATCATCCCAAGCGTATCTGAAAGATCAAACCTGAATGCTCACATCTCTTGCTCATGCTTGATCACATCACTAACCCTCTTCTTACAAACACATGCATGTTAGAAGGACATCTTCTGCCCCCTCTGCAGAAGGACTTTCCTTCAGGTCACAGTTGGTCTTTTTGACTAAAGAATGTGGAAAACACAGTTGGCAGGTATGACAAAAAATATGAAATATATATATGTAAAAATCATCCCTGATAGTTGGCAGGTTCCTTTCATAAAGCTTGGATGTGATGGCCCAAGAGGGAAGGTGGAAGGGCAACACCACATGAGGCAGTTCACTGGGACTTGACTTCACTCATCTCCAGCTGCCTGTTCTTGTTTTTCCAGGGTGCCCTCATTACTGCCTAGACCCAAGAGATCTGCTGTAGTCTCTTGAGATCCAGAGTGTGCTCTGGGCAACACCACAGACAATGACAGAGGAGCAAGAGGGGCAGAACAAGCTGCTGAAAATCACTATCATCCTGTGAGCATATGGAGTGGGACAGAGGTGACTCACTAAATGCTTCTACAGTGCATGTGCACATCCCTGAATATTAGAAAACAATAATTAAGTTGAAACATGTAAGGACAGCATCTAAAATACAGTTAAATACACTAGTTGCTGCTCAGGGACAAATTTCACTTTGGTTTTACATCTCTGCAAATTCTGAAAACTGCCTTAAGTCTCTGAAATGTCTCTGGCTTCCCCACCCTGTAAGGGACAGCAAAGCACTGAGCCAAAGCTTTGCCCTGGGAATTTCTAGCTGCTCATTTTTTTTTGTTGTTCTCACACTGGGTGCTCTAAATAAGCAACTGGATGAATGTTATCACTGAGTTATTATTTCTGTCATAAATTTTCAAAACTATCTATATGTATAACTGTAAGCCAAAGTCCTTCAGGGACTGTCATAAATCCAAAAGCTGTCTGAGTGTTAGATTTAGTATTTTGATTGTTGAAGTGGCTGAAAGTAGTACAAAAATACATGTCCAGAAGGACAGCTCTCTGTCAGCTATACACATTTACACAGACTTCTGGGCAACAGTTTCAACCAGAAATTTACAACTTAGTCTAAGTAAATTAACTCCATCCAGGCTCCCAAGAGAGTATTGGAATTTGCCCTGCCAGGCTGTGCAATGCTCAAAGTACCTTAAAGTCTCTTCCTGAAAAGCACGTCCTAAAGGTTTACAGTTCTCCACATACAGCCAAAATAGACCATTTTAAAGGTATTTAAATGTTTTATAGAGCTTTCTCTACATACAGATGGAAGAAACCAAGTTAGATGTTTTTGCATGTATCTGCCTCTGCAGCACAACCTAAGACACCATCCCAAAATGCTGTAGCATAGCCACAGTGACCTGTTCCTATTATCCCAAACTTCCTTTCTTGAGTACAAACACTGTCAACCAAGTGCATAACTTGGAACGCAAGTAACAATCCTAAGAAAACAGTCTGAGCTCCAAAAATTAATCTGGGTAGAGGCTCTACTGGATGAAGTTAGATGCAGGAGAAAAAGGCCCCAAGAAGGACAGGGTCGCCAGCCATGTTCTGCTCTCCTCATGTCCTTCACAAAGACAAATAGAGATGGAATTACCTGGGTAAACACAGGAGTGGCAGAAACAAGATACTCCAGCAAACCTTGGCTGCAATCCTTTGGGACCACTGTGAGGTGTTAAAATTTCCAGGGGATTACAGCCAAACAGACATCAGGGACCAAAACATCTGTTTGGTGAGGATGAAGAGAAGAGATTGAGAAGTATTACAGCATAACCTGTGACGTTGCCTTCTCATACAATGATTATGGCCAGTGGCAAAAGAATTTCATCCAGTGTGGCGCTGGGAAAGGCCACATCCAGGCTGCCCTCAGTGAAGGTCTACTGTGGGTTACAACTGGCTATACAGGGAGCAGAATTGTGCTACATCCTGGATTTTAGGAAGTCTGAGCCATTATTTTGTCTCCTGAAGTCAAGCATCAAGATAGCCAGCCACATTAATGGCAGTGACAAACAATTCTTTCAGTAACCTATGCTAGAGATGCAGGGAGATAGTCTGCTTTGTTCCTGTCTTCTGACAGGATTTGAATGCTTCCATCTCTGTCTGCTGAGAGAGGTGAGAAAAAGGGGCAGGTTCCCACTAAAAGCTGGAATTGTTCTGTATTCTCAATGTGGAAAGTTACAGTCTATATCAACAAGAAAAAAAAAGCAAACCCTAGGATTTTTAATCACCTTTCTATTTTTGTCTCAGTGAAAAAACTATAGCAGTGCTTTATTATAGTAACACACCATAAGGAACTTATCATCATCACAGCACTAACAATAGGTACAAAGTTTTGAAAGCTTGACATTGAACCTTATAATTTTAGTTAAATGTGAAACACTTTTATTGGGGCCAAGAAAAGGCCCCAAGGGATTTTATTTCAGTAGATAGAAACTGCTAACTTACTGTGCCAATAATCCAACAGTTTGCAGACAATGCTTTCACAGACCATACCAGACAGGAAGGCAGTACATTATTGTAATGAACATCTTAAGAAATCAACAGGCTTAAAGCAATACCTGTGTGTTACATTTTTGGTGGCACACACTTAACTCTCTTAAGTAGTACTTCTAAGACCTACATGATGTGCAGTCAAGAAAGGAAAATATCTTATGTAAGCACTCTCCCTCTGAACTGGAGAGACTATCCTTTAATATTCTCCTGTCTTTTATGGGCACAAGAGAAAAAAAAATCTTCTTCATGCTGCCAATTCCTCTCATTCACATTCTCTTTCATGACTTCACTTGTGCAGTCAATTGCTCACAGGCGTGAATAAAAAGGTGGCAGTGCAGCCCTGCTTTACCATATCAAATGTAAGGGAGCAGGAGGGTGAGGCCCTGGAGAGCAGTTTCTCAAGGTGATGCTGCTGGCAGGGGATAGCCACACCTTTTCAAAGGGGTAACATCATGCTGGATCTCATTTCAATCTCACAGACACTATATAAGTGCAAGGAACTGCAATAATTATTATTATCCTATTATTGTAATTGCTCAAAGAATTTTCTGCCAGTCTCCCATTTAGCATAGTATGTGAAAGGCTGACAAAGAAAATGTGATTAAGGTGTGAAGCTCTGCTGCCTGCCAGCTGTTCTGAAGAGCAAAAGATTCCCACCATAAACAGTAACTGAAAGAAGGATGGGCTTTCTGGTCCTTTCATCAGGAAATAAAAATACAGTAGTCCTTCAACATCTGTTAGAGACCCAGAAAAGAATGGAGGGAAGCAATACAATTCACCTGCATGACCTGTTTTTTGTGGTACAGCACCAGTACTCCCTCTAAGTGTTGACCATGCTGGAAGCCAAGTCTGACTTGGGGGAGTAAGACAGAGATGGAAACAGGCGAGTTTCTCTGAGGTCATATAAGGATGTAATTTCTTTTCTGTTTGTAACCAAGAAGCAAATGTTTTATGCTCTTTCCCTTTCCTTCCCTTCCCTGCAGTAGTTAAGCTGACAGTTATCTGCAATCAATACACTACAGGAGCTAATAAGCTGCTGTGGCTTCTGATGCTGAACCCAGAAGCCACAACAGCCTGTCCCTAGCTGTGGGGTAGGATTGGGACATTATGACTTAAGCTTCTGGGATGCCACAATCCTCTTATTGGTGGTGCAGAGCATGGGAAGCACCATGTCAACTGGTTCCACTCACTGGTGGTGCTTCTTGAATACTGTTCCCATTTTGTCATGTAAAGCTGGAGCATGCAACAATAAAAACCAGGGACAGGAAGACAGCTGATGGAAGAGAACAGAATTTTACCTGTGTCTCTTGGAACAGTATTTTTTAGTCTTGTGCTCTTCCATATCTTATAGCTCCTCCTGTGCTTCACTAGACATGTGGACTAGGTGTTACTTCCCCCTCTGTACTAAGTTTTCAGCTTGGCACAACCACGTATTCACCTTAAATGGTTTTAAAGTCATGTCAGCTCACACCAGCTATAATCCCTCGTCCACATGCACCAGCCACACCTCCCAGCTGTTTTCAGAAGCAGAAAATTCCCCATGCAGCAAGGAGTGCTCCATGTCAGTCTGTTCTCTGCTCTCTGAAAACTCTCTCCCCAACACTGAATAATAGTGTTTCTTTAATACACAGTTCCTGATGTATCTTGAACCCCTTCTCCTTCCCAACTGAGGGTCAATGGAGGGCAAAGAGCAACTTCAGGGGCAAGATCTCAAACTCATTAAAGTCCTTACTCCAGGTAATCTCTCATTTCTGAATCTGCAAAGGTGCCTGCAGAACTAGGGCAGACCCGCCTCCCACCTGGGCTCCAAATCATCTCACACAGCACCTGCCAAAACCTTGTCAATTATCTGCTGCACACATGCATTTGCATTAACTGTGCTTGTTCTTTTTCTGAGTTATCCCAAAACACCCTTACATTTTCCAGCTGATTTTAATAATAAATGAATAATACATCATTTAAGTAAAGCATTTAATGAATGGAGTGGTAGTAAACAGGACATTGTAAATGCAACTATTAGTATACCAATAATTAATTGTTGAGGTCTTCTGTTACTATTTGTCCCTGTTTTAGTGACTTATAGTGCAAGGAAATACACTTTTTTTAATTCATTCCATATACATTTGCTGTTCAGAATAGTGCAACAGATCATCAAAGACAGCTATGGGAGCAGGTCTTGTATTCCTTTATTCAGTCTCTTGCTTTCTGCAAATATTCTTGCGTTTTAAATCTCATTCATCATCATGTTTGTGTTCAGGCTGCAATCTCCTCTGACACACAAAGTAGATGAACCTAGGGATTTCCAAAGCTAAATTCATAACTCTTGATATCTTAAGCTAACAGCCCAAAGCCTCCAGGTGAAAGCAGTAATGGATTCACAACCTCTGTGGCTCATAGAAACTGAAATATGTGTAACATACATGCCCATTAAGTTGTATTTGTAGGTAGATGAGTCTGTGAATACAAATAATTGGGATTAGCATACATTTGTTAGCAAAAATGTACTTAATGGTCTTGCAACATATTTACCAAGCTTGTATTACTGTTGCTTCAAGCCACAGTCCCTGCTGGGGTTAGGAGCTGTTTGTTCCTTATGAAAGGGAAAAAGCCCCACCATTTGTGTCCACCTGAAGTATTTTTCAAGGGAATTTGAAACACGCCCCAGTAAGTCCTCACATGTCTTGCCATACCTAAGCTATGCTACTAAGGGTGTCCCACGCCACCTTTCTGTGCCGGCAAGACACAGTACCAACCATCCAGAACAAACCTCAGGGGCTCTGGGAGCTGCACAACTCTGACAATTGGATGAAAATCATGCTGATTATGGTATCCCTCTAACGTAAAGACCAACAATAAACCCAGTGGACATTTTTTTTCTTTCCTACTCTGTATGGCTCCTACATTCAACACAGATAAAGACACTGGGTGACATATCCCAATGATGTGTTGATGACATGAAAATTTACCTGTGATTTTTTTCAGTCTTCAAGTCAACACTGGATTTATTTGGGAAAAAAATTACAGGTTGGATAAAGGTATTGAGGCTGGCTGACAAGCATCTTGATGGTGATGGGTGACCAAAATGGTCCCATCTAGCCTTAGAATACAATAATCTGTGAATATTATTACATGCTATCCACACTCCCACTTATTTTGGTGACCTTCACTTTTTTTCTTTGAAGCAATGATGCTCGTAGCCATCAGTCAACACTTCCTACCCCAGACTGCTTTCACATCTTTCCTACTTCATCTGAAAGGACTTGTAGCTTGGATCACTTCCATACGGCACTACACCTGACCTTCCAGGCACACACTTTCATGTATGTAATCCTCCTAGAGATGCAAATGAAGCTCCTCCCAATACACCTCTTATGCTCTTTTTCTTGGACATTTGCTTGTGCCTGCGGACAGCAACTCTAATGATTATCTATATAACATATCACTTACAGTATTATTCTGCTGCTTTTATCACCCAAGAGAAGCACTGAACAAAGATAATGATTTCTAAAAAAAGGACCTGAGAAAGAAAAAGCCCTGACCAGCTCTCAACCAGAGGTCACACAGCTAGATACAGAGACAGTGTTAATAGGGTGTGCAAGCAGCCCCAAAAGCCAGCTTCTTACTTCGCTCGTGCTTTCTATTTGGACGAGAAGTGAGAAAAACTCCTAAGTCAGCCAAGAGCCCATGACTATTGATTTTTAAAGGAAATTATCCTCCCAGCTGCAGTGTTTTTGAAAAGTCCACTCTTAAACACTCTTGTCAGTTTAAGGGAACGGAAATTACGAAGGTTGGAGGCCTTTACTAGCAAACCTCTCCAGGACAGATCCACACAGCAAACGTGAAGGAAATCACTAAATGAAGATCCTACACTAGTCTTCTGAGACTGAGGGTCTGTAAAATCTTCTTCCCTTTTCCCCTCATCAACTTAGGTGAGGAAACAGAGGGCTCAGTGTATTGATAAGCACATGTTATTTAAAAAATATTACAGCTTTTCCTCCTGAATTTTACGTGAATGTATCCATGTTTGACAAAATCTTTCTCCCTTATACTCAATTTCTTCCAGACCTTAACACAGCATCATCCAGATCCATATCTCACGTTAACTAGTAGCATGAAACACTTCTACTGTACATCAGGAATATTAAAGTAGAACAGGAAGCTTTTGGGGACAAATGATACACTACATTTCTTTGCTCTACAAGAATTTCCTCTCTTTCTGCTGTTTCTACATTGAATATGTATTACATGAATCACTTTACCCACTGGGAAAAGAGCTCTGACCCTGACATTGTGACATCAGTGAAATCTCTAACAAAAAGAAGTCACAGAATGGTTTGGGTTTGAAAGGGACCTAGAAGACCATCATAAATGAAGCATAACTCATATCTGAGAAATAAATTAACAAAACCAGAATATTTTTTATAATAATTCCTAATTATTTTGCATAATGATTTCTAATACTAACATATGCATCACCTTTTACACCAAAATTGAAGATGTCAATTCCATATCCTTGAAAACTGTGGCAAGTAAAGCATAAGGGTCTCAATTCTTTCCAGCAATTAACTCTCTCTACCTGTGAACTTTCCTAAAATTTCCTAAAATACCTGAACTTTATAACAAGAAGCTGTGCAAATAAAGATGAAGCTGCAATTTCATGGGTTTAAAAGTTTTCTGTGAAAATACACCACAGAAGCAACTGGAAGAGTGTGCATGCAGAAATGGCACAGGATCTACCCCACAGAGGGTCTGAAAGTGAGAAACAGAAGAGCTGTTATGAGTAGTTAAATAATGATGTGTTTTAATATGTCTTCAAAATCTGTTTAAAGCCTTCCCCCACAAATTATCTAATAAATAAGCTAGTGAAAGGTGTAACTACTTTTTCTTTCTCTTGGGCTGCACTTGTATTTACAGGAAAAAACACCTGCAGTCATGATTATGTTGACCATGAATACAGTGAAAGGTACTGCACAAACCTGCATGCTTCAGGAGCAAATGCTGCATATAAATACAACACTGAAATAGCCTGTGGAACACAAGAAAACAGTAGCCCAACTGACTCTCTTTGTAAACAGGCAATTATGTACCAGGGGTCCAATGTCTAAAAATTTTGGTGTTTAAAAGTAACAGGAGTTAAGCAATTTAATACTTTTAAAAATTTGAGCTGTGAGATGAAAAATGAGAACATATTTCCCCTGCAAAAAAAGTGGATTCCTACTATTCCTTCTTTATAAGAGGTTCCAATCTGTAATCACTGCTCAGGTAGAGCCCCTATTTAAACCACAAACAGCTCTGTCTGGGGGAAAAAACTGCAGGACAAGGGCCAGTGTTTGTATTAGAATTTATTAATGTTAGCATAGCTGGTCAAAACCCAGCCATTACAGTAGCTTTGTTGTAAGTATCCCGGTATTCCCACTTGAGTCCAACATAAAACTTCTCTATAGTCAGCTCTGGAAGAAGTGGTGAAGAGGAAGGATGAGCTGGGTCTTTCCAGTGCATTGCCAGGACAAGGGTGACAGGTTTGTGTCACTCTGGTTCCATCTTCTTACCATAAGGAACCAGGAACCCAATAGCTGCAATTATTTGTACAAGTCAGGCAGACACTTCATCTGGACTACGGGACAAAGAGTAGGGAAGAAACACAGCCCTCACAAGGAAGTAGCACTACCAAGAGAAGACACTTGCCCTGTGGATTACTGCACAGAGGGACGACAGATTTTCCCAAGTGCCCAGCAGTAAGCAGTTCCCACCTCCAAGGCAGGTGCTGCTAAGGACTCTGGAAAATACTAGAATGTCTCTGAGTGTCAAAATGTATGGCAGCCTTTCTATTTAAACTTGGGTGCCTGAAAGCAGACATCGGTAATATAGAATTTTTGAGATTCCTTAAGATATAACAGCATTGACAAACAACTGAATCCATATCAACATTGATAAAAGCCAGTAAGATCTTTAAAAACTATAATAAAAACCAAAAGCTATGCAAGAACCCGAACTAGATAGAAGATGTTAAAACTTCTGAGAAAATTATTAAAAGTAAAGCAACGCCAAAATTCCCAAACAAGACACTGTGATCAGATACTTTTGAGTAAATTTATTTTCCAAAATTCAGAACAATTCTTGATTTACACAGGAATAAATTATCTAGTTTGACTTTGTGTCCTATCATATAACTTCAGTATGCCCACCTCAGTTGCAGAAGCAGACTTGGTGCTGTACTAGTCCAAAATCTTTGCCTCAAGCTAAGTATCCAGAGGAATGGAAATCCACAGAAGAGGTCAATTTTTCCCTATAATTACACTGACGCAATCATAGGGACATCTTCACTTTTGCACTAGCACAAATTTCATACCCTTAAATCAGTCATATATTAAGGAATAGGAACTATGAGAAATGATTATTTGGTCCAACATGTTTAAATCCAAAGAACTTCACCTGCTCACAATCTGAAAGGGCACAATTCATAGTAGGATCTAAAACCGTTAAGAAATCAAAGCAGACGTCTTCCCCTCTCATGAACAAGCAAGTCTCAAAACAATCAAGACCTAAAAATGAAATGCATGAGTTATTTTGACTAGCATACAAACTTAGATTACAATGATAAAGCTGAAGTTAATCAATTTAATTTACTTGTTAAAGTGCTTTCTCTTACACAAGAAGTACTGCACTGCATTGGCTTCTGCAGAAGGAATGAAGGAACACAATCTTTCTGAGTAATCCTCTGAAATGAACATTAAATTATTTCTATAGGCTACTATAAAGCTTTTGAGTTTAGAGTTCTAGTCAGTGCAGTAACATGCTAAGACAAAAGTTGTGTTTAATGCCAGGGAAATGAATGTTCTGGATTTTCAGGGTAGAAATCTGACTTGATGTCAGCGAAGGCCCGTCATTTATTTTCCCAAAAATAACCTTGAAAATGAAAACCAGACTCTGATGGACTGGAGATATTGACAGTTGATCTTCTCTCTGTTGTATGGCTATTTACAAATACCACATTTAGAGCTATGAAACACTTTAAATACGGATGTTCTTATCTCTTAAAAATATACAGAATCTTTCTTATGGCAGATGACACCCAAGTACATACATGTTCTTTGATTTCATCAGCAAGTGCTAATAATAAAAATGTTAAGAGAAATTGTTTTCAAAAACTGGAGAGTCTAGCTTGAGATAAATTCCATCTATTCAAGCAAAACACTCACTTCAGAAGGATTTTTGTAATCAAACCTTTCTTCGAAGGGTAAAATTCAATCCAGTTCCATCTTTCTAGCCACCTGGTAGACTATTTGTTTTTGCTGTTAAAACCTGACTGTATGGTAACTCCCAACACACTCCAAACTGCATCCTTGGGAATACTGCACTGCTCTTGATAGCAAAACACCATTCAGCTCTTTGAAGCCTCACTTTCTAAATAAAGAACACCATGGTTTTAAATGACACTGATTATTCAACCAAGGTTACGCTTCTATTGCTAAATTGAGTTGTAATTATAAAGCAGAATTAATAACCAAATTTAATGAAAATCCCATTATGATGCAGCTGAGTAAATCAAAGTTGAAACTGCTGTAGGTAAAATGACACATAGTCACAATATAAGGGCAATACTACACGTGAGTCTATTTTCTCAGCTTTCTGGAAGTCTCAGCAGAAAATTAACTCCAAAATGACATTGCCTCTCCCCTCAGTGGCAGGCACAAGCTCAGAGACAGACACACAGAGAGGTGAGGGTAGTGAGGGAGGCTCCTGTCTGTCCTCAGGGCTGCCTCTGACCTCAGTAGATCTTCTCCAGAAACTTCATTCCCACTGGTAAGGCAGAATCAGGCCCTCCAATTTCAGGTCATCAACCCCACATAAATCTAGAGGACACAAGAATCAAAGCACTAACTCTTGGAGAAAGAGGAAAGTTATACCAAGATACAAAAGTTTTAATTCCAGCGGGCTTTTCTCTTCATCCTTTGGGGGGGTTGCACCTACTGGGATTAAAATCTAGTAAGAATGAACCATGCAAAAGAGGAAAGAAGTGTCTGATTTTCCCTAAATTAAACTTATTAGGTGTATTCATCTTAGAATACACATGAAGTCAAACAGACTCAAAGAAAAAAAAGCTTTACTTTTTGTATGAAACTCTACTCAAAGACTTGAATCAATCTCTCTTCTTCCCCTTTAGCCTAATTCTGTGCAAGAACTGCAGGCTGCTACAGATTAAGGGTTTTTGAAACTTCAACAGAAAAGTTCTCAACCACAAGACAAGAGCTGAAAGGCAAATAGTTATTTGCAAAATTATAGCACTCCCTCTCATAAGTATTCAAGCATGTTTAATGTCGACTGCGTTGCTGAGATATAATAATGGACTATATAGATGGTACACGGAGAGAAGAAAATTATTTTGCATTCAGCTAAAGAATAAATATATACAGTCCTCTCTAAAAATCAGTGTATTGCTCCAGCATCCGAAATCAAACTGAATGCAGGTAGATTTCTAATCACGAGCAGATTTTCCTGCTTATAAGGTGCAAACCAATGTATGCCAATAGACAAATGTTTCAGCTCTGGTGTATTGTGTTCTGATGAGTAAGAATCTTGTACTATTCATGTTTTGGAATAATTTCAGCTCTGTCAGTAAGAGAGATTCTCTGAATAATGTATGTAGTGCAAAAGAAATGAACAGAGTTTAAATAAAACACGCAAATGTGAAGGGAAAAGAAACATCTCCAGAGTGATATAGATCAGATCAATTTTGCTAACTCACAACAGATTCTGTCTGCTAAAGCAACATGTTTCATATGCATTCATGACTTAAAAATACTAATGTTCTAGGCCTGTTTGAAGAAAACAAAAATGCATAAAATAACCACTGGAAATTAGCTATGACGCTGAATACACAAAGTTATTCCAGTTCCAAAAGTACTCCTGGGTGAAGATTTTGATGTATGTTTTTTACCCAGTGAAAAGAAAAAAATATCAAAGTTTTGCCAGTGTTGCAGTGAGTTACCTGCTGGTACGCCATCCATAATCCTTTGGAATAATCTGTCTACTGTCCCTGACACATGCAAGGGGTCAGGCCCTGAATCTTCAAAAGCAACCGCTGCAGCAAATGGAAACAGAAGTAGAGGAAACTGGTAATGTCTCAGAGCTTTATGCTTGAACTCACATGAATATTCATCTCGGTCCAGCAGCTCTAAGGCTTTTGTACTGTATATTTGGGGACATGTGCTCTGAGTAATTTCTACGCAAGCAGAAAGGTCCAAAGCCACCGTTTCACAGCGGTTCAGCAAAGAGTTTTCATTTCATATTGCCATGAAATCACTTAATTCAGAGCTGATGGTGAGGGTTTCTTTAATTAGGTTAGAAAAACTCACACATCTGCGCTTTAGAAGCCTCTGTCAAGCCAGCAAATTCAATCACATGGAAGCCAGTGTCCTCCAGCTATCAGACAATTGATTTTTGCAGGATTCTGCTCACATTTAGCTTAAGGAACATGAGATATGTTCATTCGGTTGTCAGTTGGTTTGCCTGCATTTCATTAGGAGAAGATCTGTTGTTTAAAAAATATTCTTCGATATTAAAATGTTTTTAAAAAGAAGTAGTAGTCAGATTATTGCCACGGGACTCACAAAATAAATGCAAACTTGGACTAATGAAAAGATATGTGTGGGTTTAAGTGGCAATTAGAAACATAAATAAGGCCTTTAGGATTACTTCTATTTAATATAGACATGCACAGAATTATATGAGCATACACACACATAAGCATATAAACATACTTTTCCCTTTCTTCTCTGCCTTCTCCCATACTACAAGGATTCATCATTTCTAAAGCCATTGAACACTTTGGAACTGAAACTGGGTTCAGCTTAAAGAGGAAAAAAAAGGATCAGGTTATGAATCACTATTTCTATAAATGACAGCAAACATAACAGGAGAGATGTTCCTCAGTTAAATGTAAGGCAAAAATGAGAAGGTGGTTGGAGCGAGAGAAGAATCTGCTGCAAATAGTGTAAATGGGCAAAGTTTTGGGCAAACACTTTTTGAATTTAATGTGTTTAGTTTTACACAGAAAAGTGGTCCAATTTTAGACAACTTAAAATTTGTGCAAATCAGAATTAATTCACTAACATTCAAATGGAAATACTGACCAATATCCTTAATCCGAAAAGTAACAATAGCCTGAGAAATTGTCAGAACTAGGTGCATAGAGGGAATCTAAAATAATTGACTTCACCTAAAATTACTGATTTTAGTACACAAGAATTTTAGTCCCATTCTCTTTTACTAAAAATGTAAGTTTTAAAAAGGTGCTGTGTCATTGGTCTTCATGGAATAAATATTATCAGTGTTTGCAAAAGTTGACATGAATTGTAATATTTTCCCAATGAACTACACCTGCATAGACCTTATTCCTTCCAGTTTCAAAGCATCTTTTCAAATGTTTTCACCTTATGGAATTTGATATTGATTTCCATGGTAAACACAACTAATAAGTTGCTTAATACAGAATTCACACTTTATGGGACATCAGTCTTTCCTGCATAAAATGAATGGAGCCATTTTGGCAGCTCAGAAGCTTTTCCTCTTAAATAAGGTGGCAAGGTCATCTGAAACTTGAAGTAGCAAAGACTCGCATAAATAAATTTAGCAATCATACAATAAATTATTCATGAGAACTGCACAGCATATTGCATGTTTACATATTAAAAAGTGTCACAGAGATGGCAGTGAGAAAGTGAAGAGAAACACAGCACGTATTTTAAAGGCACGATGAACACTAAGACATTCTCCAGCATGTTTCTATTTTAAACTCGTTCAGCAATGTTGCTTAGTGCATCTACTTCCACAGGCAATTCACTCTTGAATGAAGAGGAGGGATTCAAAAACTTAAGAGCCACAGAGGAAAACGTATAGAGTCCTGAAATACGAACACCAAAGTAGTAACGCTACTACAGTCTTCAGCTTTCCCCACTGCATACCACTATCTTACATAATAACATGAATTCCTTTTAAGAAGCCAGACATACACGAAAATAAATAGAAATAATGCTTTGCCCGTCTCAGAGATTAGGCGTAACTAGCAAGTGTTTTAACCACTGGGAAAGACCCTGAGGTGACTAAAATGTAGCAAGTTCAGCTAATTATACTGCGCTTTTTATAAAAATAAAAAAATAAATTAATTAAATGTTACCTCATTTGTTAAGGGCATTTCTTGCTCTGTCTTCCTCTCATTGCATATGTGCGTCTGTGTGTATGTGGGTGCGTGTGTATTTATAAAAAATATAGTAGGACAAGAATATTCGTTCCAGTTGAGGTGGTCTGTGAAATCAAGTAGATCAGATACTAACTTGATTTGGCACCAATGTATGGATGCATAGAGACATATCCACAGGATGTATGCATTACGAAATGGTAAGAGACATTTACAACCTAGAATATAAGAGCAGGGCTGCCTCAAGTGACATCACCAGATCAACTGCAGCGTCAAGCAACTCAGATATATTATCCTGCACACCACTGCTTCCCTGTCTCCTTTCCAGCCATTAGAAAAGCATTTGGGAGCACAAACATTATCATATATTTTCAAATACACGCAAGGCACAGCATGCACAGAAGCAAACAAGAGTAACTGTGGGGTTTAATGCACTTATTGAGACATTCATAATTTTTCTTTACAACAACAAAATTCATCTCCATAGAAACCAGGAAGCAAGAAACTATAGTAATAACACTAAAGTAAATGTCACATCAGGTTAGTCAGCAGAAGGCAGGAGAGGGGATTTTGCTCCAGTTAGGAACTAACAAGGACTGCTGCCCCTTTTGCTGTTCTGCAAAGGGTATCTGTACCAAAGACAGACTTCCTGATGTATTTACAATGCAAGATAATGATGTGGTTTCCTGTTCTTTCAACTGCAATTTATCAGTAAGGTGGTCAGATCAGTGGCATGTTTACTTACAGGCATTTGTTACAGCGAAGCTGTTAGCTGTTTCAATGTTGTCTACGTGAGGAACCAAATTGAAAGGTGCTTCGGATGCATTGGGGCTGGTGTTATGAAGAAAGATTGCTAATCGAAAAGCAGTGTATTCCTGATCTGTGTTCCTGATGAAGAGACCACCTACAAAAAACAGGAAAAAAAAAAAAGGCAGAAAGCAAAAGAAACTGGGTAAATCATTTGCAAGCTATCTACTGTCTTGTAAGACTGAGCAACTGTCTCTCCCAAGGCTGCACAGTAAGGCAAGTCCTAAGACTTTAATGGATAAGGAACTAATCATATTCATAATCACAACCACTGCCTTTAAATCACTGTCCCCAATCGATTTAAACCTCCCTGATGCATTCCTGCTTCTTTTCTGACTTCTCGGTTTTCAGCCGTTCATACATAAATACCCAAATTTGTCATGATTACAGTGACCTTTTAAAGTGTTTAGCCTCCATCTCCCTGATACCGAACACACTGGTAACTCAGCTGCTCAACAGCCTCTCACATTAAGTGGCGGGCTGATTAAGCGGAACAATGCTTTCTGGATTAAAAAAAGAATATACCAACTCGGTGTAGGATAATCTGCCCTGAAGAGGAATATAATGAACTTTGCTCCTCTGCAGCCATGTGCAGGCAGGGAGCAGCTCAGCCTTATTAGCAGCATCTTTACAAGTCCACAAGAAATGATGCAGTGATGGAGCTGAGCTGGAAAGAATTCAGATAGCTGCGTCCCATCCGAAACACGTCCGAAAGAAGGGAAGCAGGAGGCGATGGGAAAAGGGTGAGGATAGGGCACAGGACTACAGAGACACTCACAAAACCCTAAACTTTCCAACTACAGAGAGAAACGAAGGACGGCGTTGCCTTTTACCCCCTATCCCTGCCGGCTACCGCAACCTCCGGAGCCCAGGACTCGCCATTCCTTCGGGAGTCAGGCAAAAGCAAGGGGAGCCGGAGGGGGCTGAAGCAGCCAAGGCGCATCAGCCCCGAGCCCCTTCCTGCCCTGCCGATATCGCACACCAGGGGATGGAAGGAGTTCTTCAAAAGATAAGCATCCTCCCTCCCGCACGCGAGCGCGCACAGAAATATTTACACACACAGACACACGGAGGCACATATACAGAAACACGAGGATGATTCGTGAAGGCAGGGAAATGGGATGGTGCTGGAGGAGAAATCTGCAAAAACTGCCTTCAGAGCCTCCTTTCCAACTCACTTCGCAAAGGATTAAAGCCCTGGACACACGCACGCAGCCCAATGCAGCGCTTACCTATTTGCACGCTGCTAGGAAAAGCTCCCATTGCTAGTCCCCAAAAGCCAGAAAACAACAAGACAAGCTGTCTGCAAATTATCCTCATCTTCTCTTCTGCCTCTCTGTCTCGCCTTCTCCCGCTCGCTCGCTGGATGCTGCTCAAAGAGGCATCGAGGGCGAGCAGGATACACACAAAACCAGGAATAAAAAAAAAAAAATTAAAAAAAAAAAAGGGAAGGGGGGGAAAAAGAGAGTTTTCCTCCTTTTTTTTTTTTTCTTTTTTTTTTTTTTTTTTTTCTGGTGGTTTTGTTTTAGTATTTGTTCGCTATTCTCTCCCGCTCGCGCTCTGCCTCTCTCTTGGCTGCCGCTTCAGCAAGCCATGCCGCCGCGGCGGATTTTTCCCGCAGTCTCCATCGCCGGGGAGCGGTGTGTGTCCGGCTGCAAATGTTGCACATGCAGAAGATGGTGGTGAGTTTGGCGGCGGGGGGCAGCGTCTGGCGGAGGCGCGGCGCGGCGCGGGCGGACATGCGCCGTGCGCCCCCCCCGCCGCNGCTCCGCCCCGCTCCGCCCCGCGCCGCGGAGCCCACCCGCGCCGGCCGCCAACGCGGCATTTGCCTTTATTTTTAATTTTTTTATGGGTTTTTTTTGTTGGTTTATTTATTTATTTATTTTGCCTCCCCCCCGCCTTTTTCCTGCCTCTCGCCCATCCGCGGGCGCGCAGGGTTGCGGAAGTTTGTGCCGTGGGCGCAGGGCGGGAGGGCCAGGCAAGGTCAGTGCCCTGGGCTGGGCGCGGGGCGCGGGAGGCTCGGCCGCTGCAGCCCATCACTGGGGCTGCTGCTATTAAGTACCAATTATTATTAATGAAGGTGGCTGGGCGGATGCGCGTGTGCTGAGCGGCTGCGGAGCAGGGGACGCGGCTGGGCAGGCGTGTCCCCCCCTCCCCGGGGGGGCGCTCCGCTCCGCGCGGGAGCAGCGGGACCCCTCCGCGCTGCCGGGCTTTGCGGCAGAGGATGGAGCGGAGGGACGAGAGCAGGGAAGCGCTCAGCGCTGAGGCGCTCATGCCAAAGGGAGGGAGAGCGAATGGAAAGGAAAACTTCACTGCTCCTATGCCGCCTCCTTTTCGCTCTCTTTTTTTTTTCTTTGTCTTTTTTTTCCCTTTTTTTTTCGTTTTTTTCCTTAATATTTTTAAATGGGAAAACTAATGGAGCTCTTATACTGTCTAGTCTTTTTTTGGTGCCTTTGAATTTTTCTTTTCAAGCTTTGGAAGTTTCCCAGAGGAGCTGCCAGAAGTCTGGGTCTATTGCAGTTAATAATTAAAAGATATATATATAATAAATGATAGGTAATGAAATCATCCAACAATAGCTGTGTGTCAGAGAAGGGAGCTTCTAGTTTCATATGTGGCTTTACAAGATATTTCTATCAGTCACAGGGAATGACTGGAGTTGCAGTAGCATAATTTTAGAATGTTAATTGGCAATATGAAAGAATATTGATTTTTTTTAAGATTAACTTTGTGGCTCTGCTTTGAAACACGCATATTTGCTCCAAGATCAGAATTTTGCCTCCTTTCACTCAAGTTTACTTTCTTAGTTTTTTACTGCACCTTGTAACCTCAAACTCTCCTGTTGCAGGGTGAAAACAAACCCCTCTATTTGCTGCAGAGGGTGACAGTGATTTGTGAAGAATGATTGTGAGCTCCTTAGCATCTACCACATACTCAGGAGAGTAAGCAGAACACATTGAAAGCAGAGATGGACAGACAGACAGACTTAGCATCATGGACGTGTGCAGCTGACACGTGTGTGCGTGCGTTTGGGAGACTGTGGAGTTCCTGTAAATGAATTACTTTCTGAAAGATTTCTTTGCAGATCAATGGCAAACAGACTTAACCTGCATTTCAGAATACTCATTTCTTCATGTTTCAGTAAATCTTCTACTTCTGTTTACTTTCCCTTCACGTTTTCCAGTCTTCCCTCTGTACAGGCAGACTTGTTCTTCACATTATTTACCCATGTCTTTTTGTGGCCTCTGCTTTTGCTCTTGTTTGAGTTTCTTCTTCTTCTTCCTTGCTTTGCCTTCTTTGTCTCCCTAAATTCTCCCCAAAATTTGGTTCCTCTTTTCCTCCATTATTCATCATTTAACTTTCTGACTTTGTAAACTTGAATAAAGAGCAATGTAAGTGAGATAATATTTCCATGGCTGGCTGGTTCTTCACCGCTAGGAGCAAGTGAACTTGGAAACAGGTGAAATAGTTAGTTAGTTTGCTGGCACATAGGCATGTGAGTTCATGCCAAATAAGTATTAAATACTAGGATTTTAGACATACATCCGTTATAGTGGATCAGCAAGTTACTGCCTGCTAACCGAGCTGAGGAATATGCTTTGGTCTTTTCCAAACACAATGGTAGCACATTAATTTAAACTTACTTTGAGACTGCACAAGGAACATACAGTGGTCTAACCTGATCTGACCAAGAGTCTCACCCAGCGGTCCTACATCAAATCTGTAATTCCTGCTGGAGTTGGACAATATATTTTAGAGAAACATCCGATCTTGATTTAAAGACTTCAAGAGACAGGAAATCCATCACTTCCCTGAGCAAGTTGTTCAAGTTGATATCTACTCTCATTTGTTAAAACCTGCATTTTTCTAGCTTTGGTTTCTAATGTTGACTGTCAGAGATGAACCCAGTATTCCTGTAATGGCATCACTCAGTACTATTCCTGGAAATAATCCCGTCCTTCACTTGACACTCCCTTGCTCAGACAGCTCAGGATCATTTTTGCGGCTGTGGAAAGCGGAGGAAAGAAAGGGGATGAGTCCATACTATAGCAATTTTGTTTAGAAGACACAAGGGGGAAAAAAGTAAAGAATTGCACTATCAAGGGGGAAAAATCCCATTTCAGTAAGTTTTGAGAAGTGAATGGCAGATGATCAAGTAATTGATCACAAAGTTTTTCTTACAGAAGAAATGGAATAGGAAAGGCAACAGGGATGCAATCAAGATTAAGGCTGGAGGGGAGGAAAGGTGAGATAAGATTTTAGACTCACTGCCGCTCTGGTGGGTTAGCTTTGTCTGATTGCCAAGTGCCCACAAAGCTGTTCTCCCATTCCCAAAAGGGCAGGGGGTGAAAAATAAGATGAAAAAGCTGATGGGTCATGGTAAAGACAGAGATCACTCACCAGTTACTATCACAGGCAAAACAGACTCAAACTGGGTAAAGATAATTTAATTTATTGCCAATGAGGAATAGAATAGGATGGCAAGAAACAAGGACAAAACTGTAAACACCCCCTCCACACACCTCTTACCAGGCTCAACTTCACTCCTTCTCTCATGACTTTTCTCCCTCCTCCTCCTGAGCAGTACAGATGGATGAGGAGTGGGGGTTCTGGTTAGTCCATTACACTTTGCTGCTCCTTTCTTCTCATGCTTTTTCTCTGCTCCAGGGTGGGTCTTTCCCATTGGGAACAGTTCTTCACAAACAGTCTATTCCTGGAGGCACTGGCATCCATGGGACGCAGTTCCTGACAGTAAACCTTCTCCAGCATGAGCTGTTTGTGGGCTGCAGCTTCCTTGAGGCACCTCCACCTGCTTCAGCGTAGGGTATTCCACAGGACGGATGGCTGGATATCTGCTCCATCATGGTCTTGACCATGGCCTGCTGCAGTGCCTGGAGCACCTCCTCCCCTCTTTCTTCACTGACTTTGGTGTCTGCAGGGCTGTCCCTTCACCATTTTTCTCACTCTTTTCTCACGCAGCTGCTGTGCAGTGGTTTTTGCCCCTTTCTTAAATATGTTATCCCAGAGGTGCCACCAAGCATCACTGGTGGCATCAGGTTTGGGCAGCAATGGGTCTGTTTTGGAGCTGGATGAAAGTGGCTCCCTTTGGGAGCTTATGGTGTCTTGTGACAGAGGCCACCCCTGCAGCACACCCTCCCACCCCAGCCTTGCCACACAAACCAATATAACTGTACCCTGCCAAGCAAGAGGAGACCAGAAGGGAGAGCCTGTGTGTTTTCCTGGTGGCAGCTGGGGAGGTGCCGCTTGAAACTGCATTTCAGAACTGAGGTCCCAGGATTCCCTTAGCTCCCCTCAGGTAGACTGTGGAGGTTGTGGTTGGTGATTAAGGGAACAAGGGACAGATCTTGGAGTGCCACAATGAAATATCAGAGAAATTAAGAAATTATTGAAAGAAGCTTTGTTGAATGCATCAGTTGTATGGAAGTGATAGACTAGAAGGGGTCTGTCTTGGGAGTGCTGACCGTTGGTGGGGGAGGCTTGCTCTGCCTTAGGGCACAAACAGCTCCTGTTGGCCTTGGCTGGAGGCCACCACTAGAGAGAAGACTCAGTCTGTAGAGAGTCAGCTGAGGCTGACTATCTGCGGCAGCACGTGAATGACTCCTGCTGCAGAAGATGCAAGAATATTATTTTTTTCCCCTCTGGCAAGGTTTGGAAACCCTTGGCTATTTTCTTGATCAGATAGTCCTGTGCTTGAACAAAATGCCTGTATGAAAAGACCCTGCAGGAACTGGAATAATATGAGAAGATTTACTGTAAAGAAGAGATGAAGGCTGTATGTTAGCTAGGAGGAATAAAACTGCAGAAAAGATACCAGAGGCATTCATCTTATGGGAATCCCAGAGGAAACGCAGGGTATGGAGGAGGCAGATACTTTGCACTGTGGACAGAGATCGTGTTGCGTGTATAGTAGGTAAATATCCACATGCTGAAGTAGCAACTTTGATTCGTATTTATATGTTCTTGCATCCAAAATGCAAATCCCAGTTACACCATCTATTAAAAAGGCACGCCATTATGTGTCTGAAGACACATAACATTGTGAGGGAGAAGAGGTCTTGAGTGAGAAAGGGGGAAAGTAAAGCTGTGCCAATTGTCAAGGATAGGTTGTGACAATTAGGAGCACAGAGAGGAGGAAAGAAGGACAATTTCACTAGCAAAAGACAAAAAAATAAAAATCACCCCTTCCCAGCAGGTTCCAGGTGCACAGAGGCAGTGACAGCTTTAAAACAGACAACACCCTTGCCCCTGGCCTGTTTGCCAGGGCTCCTAATGAGTCTTTTCAGAGTAGGCAAATGTCTGCACCACAACGGCTCCCTATGGCACAACCATCTGGGCACAGAGATCCATCCCAAAAAGGGATTTCTTCATTTGGATTCGTCTTGCTTCAAATACAATTTTCATTGCAGCATTCACTGTGTGGCCACTGGAAATGCTTCAGCAATAAATAAATGATGGCAAAACCAACCGAGTCAACACCCTGTCCTTTCTTAGTCCTTTCTTGCCTTATGAAATGCTGTAGCTCACATATCTGTCAAATAGATCCCTTAGACTGTAAACTCTGGGACAAGGCTATGGGCTAAGTCTTTTGTGAAGTGCTTAGCACTTCTAGGCAATAAAAACTAAATAAAATACAACTCTTCTACATCTATGTAGAATTTTTTGAACTCCACCCTTTGGCATGGTCTCATGTCACCTTTTGAAGTGATGCCAGCAGTACTGAATAGATGAGCAGTGCACCAGAAGATACAGTTTCTTTTCAGGAGCAGAACCCTTTTTCAGGAAGTTGCTTTACAGCAATTTCTTCCATTTTGCAAGATTTTTCCTCCCATTTTCATTCTTATTACTTTTCCTTCATCTAAATTCTGGGGTAGAGAGAACAGTTAATTATTTTTAATAGTACTTCTCTTTAAGAGTTTTGTGTTAATACTGGGACAACTGTAGTACAATTCATCTGTCTTTGAACGTGTTCATCTAGCAGTCCTACTCCTTTCTACTGTGCTGCATGTTAACATCACTCTTTGCAAACCTCC
Source organism: Gymnorhina tibicen (assembly GCA_013399875.1). NCBI lineage: Eukaryota > Metazoa > Chordata > Aves > Passeriformes > Artamidae > Gymnorhina > Gymnorhina tibicen. Next base: position 307,826 of record VXAZ01001519.1, on the reverse strand, counting down.
CTTTCTGAAGAAATTAAAGGGTTACTATAAGACACCATGACCATGAAAGGAGAAATTGTTGTGAAAAGTGAAAAATCCTGATTATAATTTAAATTGTGCTGATATCAGTCAGGTTTTTTCAGTCTGAGAAAAATATGGTAACACTGATATAATTAAGAACTGCCATATTAAGTTAGACCCAATGTCCATTTATAACATTATGCAACATTACATTGTGCAACATTAACTTACAGAGGTTTATTAGGGAAGAGTATGAGAGTCGACCAGCTTTTCATTTAAACTTTAAGGGACTTTGGAGAGGTTATTTCTTGCTGAGTCCTCTGACCTCCTGACAGTCATGGCTTTGAGGCTTCTAAACTAAAGATTTTCTAGAGGTCCTTGTGTTGAAGAGTTGCCTACAGTTGTTGTTGACTTATATGTACTTCCAGTGTCCAGCAGCATCCTATGCAAATGAGCTCTATAACCCCATACTAAGAAAGTAGTTTATTTAGTTTGTTTTAAACCTTATTTTGTATTGACCATTTCCTGAGAATTCCCAAAGGCAAAAAAAAAAAAAAAGGTTTACCTTGCTATATCATCCATAGGTTTATATACTGTTATAATATCACCGCTCAGTCACCTCTTTCTGTATTCCCATATCTTACAGTCTATACTGTATATCAATCCTCCTTGCCACTATTCTCTCTGCCACTTCTTATGTCTGTCTGAAAAACACATGAAATAGGATGCATTTTTTCAGGTGTAAAACTGGTTTCTGCTTAACTAATTTTTTTTTCTAATCGTTCCTAAAACATCATTTTCCTCTGAGCGTGTGGATGATGTTTTCAGGAAACTATCCACAAAGACTTCCATATCTCTTTCCTGAGTGGTAATAGCTAATTTAGAGCCTATAATTGTGTATGCATAGTTAAAGTTATTTTTTCCCATGTGCACTGCTTTGTATTTTTTTTGATACAGAATTTCATTTGCCATTTTATTTCTCAATTAATTAGTATTGTGAAATTCTTCTGCAATACTTCCCAGACAGCTTCAGTCCCTGAGAATTTGATAAAAGAACAAAACTGGAATCTATGCCCTTTAAATTTGATCTCATACTCATTACATTTATAATGGTTTAATAGGTTTTTTTCTGTACATATATGTAACCTGGGCTGCATCATGGGATGTACCTGAGAAAATACAAGAGTTTGAAGCAATGTTTCTTTCCTAAGTACAGCTTATTGCAGTAGTAAATGCCAGGCAATTCTGAAGGATAGGGCAATTTCCTCATCAGTTAGAGGTGTGCTTGTGGGGAAAATGCAGCGACTTAAAAGCATTCCACCTGAGCCCATCTGGTCTTGTTTACACAGGGAAAAATATCAACTTTTGTTAATGCTGACTTCTGACCATCACTTATAATAATTCCTGAATTCAGAATGAGTTATTGCCAGTCTTCTAGGTACTGTACAAGTTAGACCAACTAACTGTCTGTTAAACTTACGTGAAATAGGGTTTAAAATAAGTGTACTTAATTCTCATTTTCTATACTTATTTAAATACTTTTCTAAAGTAGAAAAGGAAGGGTTCCCCTGGGTATATTTGAGGAGTCTGATTAGTGATCACCCACACCAAAAAGTCAGGTTGTTACCTGAAAGGGAAGGTACAAGTTAACAAAGGTCATTCACCTACATGTCCCTTTGCCATGGACAGGAGACATGCATACGACCCTTCTGAGTCACGCAGTGCTTAAAAATTCCCTTTTTTATCCGGGATCAGGACATTGGTTCTACATCTTCTAAGCAGAGAACAGTCACAGTAACAAAGGCACCCCCCCATAGGTGAATGCTTTGTAGTGAAACTGAATTCGGTGTGGAATGAGATGGGAAGAAACCAGAAGAAAATCAGGAGACAGAAACTCGATTTAGATAATTACAGATATTTGGAATGTGAATTCTTATGAATAAAAATTGTTTTTTCCTAAATAAAAAAAAGACTGTATCCTTGGGTTATATTAAAAAAAAACCCAACAAACCAAAAATCAAACCCACAAAAACATATTAAAACATCACATTAATTCCATGAAAAAAAATATTTCCCCCCTAAACATTTTTGTACTTTGGGGTTTTTTTGCCAAAAGTTGATGGAAAATATTTTTCATTGTCTTACCAGTTCTCATTAAAATGTTTTGCCATAACCTCTGTGACATAATCCACTCAGCAGAGAGAGGAAGATGTCAGAACCATATAAAAGAATAGCCTCTGTTCACTACCCAGAGCATTTTGCTGTATTGACCTAATTGTCATTACCCGTGGAAAAAAAACCCCAAAGTTCACCTTCATTTGAAGGTGATAGTTTTTAGCTCGTTTGTCTTGTTCACCTCCCGAGTGCCGTCACCCACATGAAGGGGTGAGCTGGTTTCTCTGTGGTTTGTGCCACCACTATCAGAGAATCACCTCAGCAGCTCCAGCTGCAGAAGTCTCAATATTGATGATGCTGGACGAGCAAAAAGGACGATTCCAGATCCAGGGGGAGAAAGGGAATGGTGAAATTGCTGAGAAGCCTCTGCCATGTCTTTTTAACTCAGGAAGTGAAGCAAATGTGATAAAAAATATTTCAAGCATGATAACCAGGAAACCTTCAATACTGTTTCTGCAAAGTCGTACTTAGAGAATGTAACTGCAGTTTGATACACTAAACTGCTCATAAAAATTAGTTTTAGTGAGGTTTATTGCCAATAAAAATGATACTTTTCACCTACATCCTGTGATCCTGTCTTGCATTTCCCAGTCCCTAACAGACCTGTCTGCATGTCTGAGAGATAAATATCCTGCTGTCATACCATCTATACTTTTGTATCAAAGCATTACTTACTTACATGAAGCTATTTCTCAGCTTCAGAAAAAAACATACAGTCAAGTAATTCAATGCTTTTCTTAAATTGCACACACACATTCTTTATTTTCTGCTTAATTTTCACATTAATTAGAGCTCATACAATATTGCCTGGATTTGAAGATGCTTTTTCAGCCCACAGTTTTGGCCTTTCTGTATTATTATTGTATTATTCTCTCCATGGCAGGGTTAAAGTTTATCTCAAATAAATCTGTCTCTTTGGCTCAGCTCTAGCTGGCTTCCAGCCCCTGTCCCCCACACGGCAAAAGCTGCAGACTAGATAATTGCTGTCATTCAGCTATAGCCATGTGCTGTGTTTGCAGAACTAGAATCTGTTTCCCTAGAAAATCAGTCTTTGATGCCTTAAATGATGTAAGTAAAAGTTCCTACAAGTATTCTGATAGTCAAGACATGTCAGTATTTATCCAGTCATTTCTTCTTCAGAACAATATAGTGAAGATGCCATATCAAGGTGGGTTTATCTGTTGCATTATTAAGTAAAGTTTATGAAGCAATTTAGTGCTGTAATGATCCCATCTAGCATTAATGTCCCTGGAAAGAAATTAATTTATAAGCTGTTGGTTTATTTAATAGTTGATACACAGTGATTCATACTCCAAGGACTAGGGATTATTGGTAGAAAGTTTTTTCATTGAGCATCTTTTAAAACAGGTCAGATGTGTCGTAATCATTGATGTATACATACTTATAAAAATTACCCAAAATACATTTTATGTTAACTTTCTCATTCCTTTGCTGTGCTAAATAGCACTGTAATCTGTAAGTAAGTGCAAGGCAAGCAGGGTGCTTTTAGGGGAAGAAAATGCTACTTTGCAAAAGGGTGAAATTATCTAACCTTATGTCAGTTAGAGCACTCTTTTAAAAAATCCATAAGTGGTCCTTACTAAAGCACATCATGTGGTCATTCAATCAGAAATGCAGGGATGGAATAGATTCCAAAGGTTATATCGTCAAGTCCTCTGGCTCTGGGAAGGAACAAGTACACCAGAGCTTCCTACAGAGATTTTTATCTGCTACTTTTTTTTAGAATTTCTGCTAAAAGACTCTCCAAGGGTGTCCTGTTCAAGCTTTCTCCTCTCATTTTTTTTTTATTAATATATGACCTATATAGTCTTTACTGCAAGTTATACTGGGTTCTTTTTGTCTTTCTTTCACATGAAAAATTGGTAACAATTGATCATTGTCTTTCCTATTAACCATCTGCCAGATCCTAAAAGATCTATCAAGCCTTTGTCTGCCTAGACTAAGAGAAACCTTTTTTTTTGCAGTCTTCCTTCACTACTAATACTTTCTGAGCCCTCTTTGCTTTCCTGCTGTTTTCTTCTGTATTCTTTCCAGAGTGACTATGTGTGTTTTGGAGTATGGCACTGAAAGCCACTGGCACTCCTTCTGCTGCACTGTCCCTGTAAACAAGTAGAAGGAAATGTTTCTCACCCCTATCTTACCTGCAAAATGCTTGGCAACAGATTTTCCCTTTCCTTCTTTTGCAGTAATACTGCACTGTTGACTCACATATCTTTTCGAATACTCCTAAACTTCTAGATCCTTCTTTCCTCACCTTGCATTTTAAGTATTCATTTCTCCTTACTAGTGATTTTGCCCTGAACTTTATTCCTTTTTCATTAATTTATTTTTAATGCTTGATTATGTATTTATTAGGACAGTTCTGGATTCTCAGGTTGTTCTCCATACTTCTGTAACCCTCACATATCCTGATTTCATCTACAATAATTTTTTAACTTTTTAATCCATACTTTTTAATGAAAGCACAGAATGGAGTTGGGCCTGAAATCTCTGAGGGATACAGTCTGAAAGAAAATCCCCATTTGATACTGATAATTATTCTTTGAGAAGAGCTTTCCAAGAAGTCACACACAGTCTCTATATGTTTTTTTCATCTAGATGACATTTCCCTTATTTTCCTATGAGAATTTAATATGGAAAAATATTAAATTTCTTACTGTACTCAAGATACTGCAAGTTTATTCTTCTTCCCTGTGTCGTGGTTTAAGCCCAGCTGGCAGCTCAGCACCACACAGCCACTTGGTCACTCTCCTGCAGCATGATTGGGGTATCGGAATGGTAAAAATGAGAAAACTCATGGGTTGAGATATAGACAGTTTAATAAGGAAAGAAAAAGACATACACACAAGCAAAGCAAGGAATTAATTTGCCACTTCCCATAGGCAGGCAGGTGTTCAGCCATCTCCAGGAGAGAAGGGCTCCATAATGCATTGTAGTGACTTTGGAAGACGAACGCTATCACTCTCAACGTCCTCCCTTCCTTCTTCTCCCCTCAGCTTTATATGCTGAGCACGGTGTTGTATGGTCTGGAATGTCCCTTGGGTCAGCTGGGGTCAGCTGTCCCAGCTATGTCCCTTCCCAACTCCTTGTGCACCCTGAGCCTACTTGCTTGTAGGGTGGGGTGGGAGGCAGGAAAGGCCTTAACTCTGTGTAAGTGCTGCTCAGCAGTAACTACAACTTCCCAGAGTTACCAACACTACTTCCAGCACAAATACAAACCAGAGCCCCAAACCAGCTACTGTGAAGGAAATTAGACCAACCAAAATCAGCTCACCCAGTAATATAGTTATCCTCTCCCAGGAGATTAGCTTGGCTTGACATAGTTCATTTTTGAAAAATACACATTGTTTCATTTTATTATTCTTCAGGTGTTTCTAAGTTTTCTGTGTACACATCTATTCCATTTGAATGCAGTCTGTAGTTAGGTGAAGTTGTCCTGTTTTCTTTGGATTCCCCATTATTCCTCTTTTAAAGATACATATTGTCCTATTTTCTGAGACTATCCCTCTCTGATATGACTTCTCGCATGTAATCGCTGATGCTTCAAATACAGTCTTATCTATTTCTTTATGCACTTGGAGGTAAATTTAATCAAGTAGTGGACACTGTAAATTATAAATCTCATTTAAAAATATTAGCTATTCTGTCTTAACTACTGAAATTGAAATGTTGTCCTTCAAATAGTTTAGAAGGTTTAAAAGCAGCCTAAAAGAATCATCATCATAAAACTGTGTTTCAAACTATGCTAGTGGTGTTTGAAATATCAAAAGCCTGTTTTACACAAGTAGCCAAGAGACTTTTAAATCTATCTTTTTTGCAGTTCTTTTGGAGCAGTTCACTTTTTGTTTCTTGAAATTTTGTTTTCTTATTGTTTTTCTTGTAAGGTAAGGAGCTAAAGAAATAGCTCAATAAAGCAGTATTTCAGGAAGAATCTTGAGTGGTGGGAAGATTTTGTAATGCCTGAGGTGAACAGATTATTTCTTTTAGAGGAACATATTCATGTTGTACATGCACCTGATGCACTTAGCACATTGAAACTTTGCAGAGAGATTTTACATTCAGATCAGGTAAACTTCCAGCCAAATACACTCATGAATACAGAAGTAATTACTGAGCTCTAAGGACACGTTGTGAGGACATTATCATTTGTCAGCAGGATACCAGTGACTGCTGTCATGGAAAATTTACATTAGCATCATTGTTAAATAGTCTGTTTACTAGTTTCTTAATGACCTGCAGCAAACAATGATTTGAACTACTTTATGAAGTTCAGCGTGGAAGGCTGCAGTTATGGTGAATGTATTTTCATAGGTTAATGATATTAAGACGGAATCAACAGCAGCTGTCATGTCATATGCAACCAAATCATCTGTGAATAGGTCTAGGTGGCAGTTGTTTCTGTGATGCTAGTGTGGGTTGGAGATATAAAGTTAGTTTTAAAATACGCACTTGAAATATAAGTAGCCAGATAGCTGTGCTGAAGCATGAAGCCCAGCGAGGACTCTGAAAATCCATCTCACTGGTCAGGAAAAGCAAGACTTCCTAAGCCAAAGCTGCCAAGAGTCATTCACTGTAGCATCCAGCCCAGATTGGAAGTTTCTGGGATAGAAGTGTGGACAAATCAAAGCATATGCGGTTTTCTTGGTAATTACATCTTAAGAGTTACTCAAGAAACACTGGACAGTGCTAGTAGGCTTAAAAATATTTTCTTGTGTTTCACTGGCAATTACCTGCTACTCAACAGCTGAGAATTTGGAAATTTCTTTTTAACTTCCACGAGTTATGATTTGATCTATAATCAGATGTTTCTGGAAAGATTTAATTAAAACTTATTAAGTGAAAAGAAGTATGCATGATTTCTGACGATGCATGACAAACTTTACATGTATTAAATATTTGAAGGAATTCTTTGCCTGAGCTGTCTAACAGGTTTCATGGAGGAAAAATCAGACTTAAGACTTACTTGGCGCACCTAACAGAAAGAAAAAGTTCTTGTAAAAGTCAGTGTGCAGTGTGTTATTTTTCTTTATCAAATGTCATAAAAAATATTGGTCTGTTTAACTTGAGAGTAAGCAAAATTCATGGAGACTTCTTAGAATGTTAGGTTTGTAGAGTAATGAGGGGTGGGCATTGTGGTCAGTCCACACTTTTCCCTGCTCCAGAGTGGGCTCTGCATGGTGACAGCTTTCTTCAGGAACTATCCATCTGCTGGGACATGGAGTCTTCCATGGTTGCGGGTATCCCCTTCACTGTGGTCATTATAGGGGAATCTCTGCTCTGGCACCTGGGGCACTGCCTCCTGCTCCTTTTCCACTGACCATGGTGTCTGCACGCAGCCCTGTCTGAACTGGGGTTCCTGCCTCAGTCCTGGACAGAAACCACAGGAGCAGGGACCGTCCTGGAGGCAGGTGTCTGTAGTTCCCCTGTGCATGTCTGTATACACCTGTGTGTTTTTCTGTGACAGCCTGCTGGTTTTCAGCTGATCACTTAATGATGTACAGAGAATGTTCAAAAGGAAACTCAGCAGAAAACTTGTGAAGTGACGTGCGCTTTGGCGGGGGATTGAATATTCACAGAACACGTTTAATAGTTTTATGAAGCAATACATAAATTTTGTTATTAATGTGAAAACCTGTTATTTTATCTTACTTGAAAGGGTCTTGGGGGGGAATTTTGTGAACTGTTCTTCAACCCTTCCTTCGTTTTCAAATTAAGGACTTGTGTTTGTCTGTGTTTAGGTTGTGCTAACTCTCCAATGCATAAAATGTCTAAATCCCTCTCATATCTTCATAATTTCATTCAGTAGGCTTTCTACCCTTTTAAAAATTATTTTGTCTATTTTATTAAACTATACAGAGCAAACTGTATTTTGAAGGAAACTGATTCTCAGTGAAAATGTCTTTGCATTTATTTTGAATAATTACTGCTATTCCATGTGTACAGGATGAAATGTCTCCTCATTTCCATCTTTTATACACTGCCTCACAGTACTGCGGGCTACCAGGAGCAACAAGCAGTGGGGATTTCCACATTCAACATTTTTAGGACATTTTTAGGATTTAGGCTACTGTATAGTCCCAGAAGAAGAAATGGCAGCCTTAGAAAAATGGTGATAGTTCAGTCATGTAAATAAATATTACATATATTCAAGGGAGTTTAATGTGGGAAAATATGTCAAATTTAGTGTTTGCTAATGTTATTGGCCAGTGCATCATGGTAGCACATTCATCAGAATCCCCCCATAAAGGCTCTTGTAGGTCTTTTCTAACCTAAACCATTCAGTGGTTCTGTGATTGTAGATAAAGATGGGTTGAATTTTTCCACTGAATATTTACTCACTTTAAAAATGACTACATACCGTGTCAGAATTATGTGGAAAATATTCAAAGTAATTGTTTAATGGCAGTTTATAGTAATGATAGTTTAAAGTAAATTATGTCTTAAAAGGAGCAAATTTAAAATCACAAATGCAGCTCCAACTCCTTGAGTTTCACAGTTCTAACGGCTTGATTTTACTATTTTACCTACATATCTTGTAGGGCTTTTCTTCTTCTGTAGCATAACTTTAAGAAGGGAGTAAAAAAGCTGGTCCAACAGAGTAACTACTGAATGTTAAACTGAAAAAAATTCTTTCTCAAGCTTCATTGTTGATTCTTCAGAATTATATTGGACACTGTGCTTGTCTTTACTTAAATTTTTCTCTTAATGCTCGTGTCTTTTGAATAGATTTATATCTACCTATGTGGAAAAGTGGATCTTTCACTATTATGCAAACCCAGTAAAATGATTAAACTTACGCCAAAATTAAAAAAAAAAGTAATTCTTGAACTCTGATGGAGCCAGGAAAGTTGTAAACTTCTAAGTTTTGAACAGGTTTATCTTTAAGACTAAGAGCTAATATAATAATTGCCTTTCTCTTTTTGGCATGAACAAGTAGGTTTCTACAGAAAATTTCTTGAAAACTCTCAGTCTCTAGTAAGAGCATGCTCACAAATTAATAGGTTCTCCCCCCACAAAATGTGGAAGCTTTTAACTGAAGGTGAAATTTACTCTGCTAACAGGAACTTATGCAAAGGCTCAGAAACCCTGTTTGTATAGGACAGGGAGAGTCCCAACTTAACTAAAGAATGAGATTGTTCAGGATGAAGTCTGAGTAAGGAAGCAGTATCACTTACTGTAAGAAATTAAGGGAATTTCTATAGAGCAGAGGAGGGAATAATCAAAAAACCTTAAAACTAGTAATACTGAGCTAGTTTATCCAGATCTGAATATACAGCTATTCCACCTAAATGCAGAATGTTTTTACAAAGAGCTCATTATTACATACAGTTAAGATTTAGCAAATGGGGAAGTATTAGGTATATTTAGCTTTTTTTTAGTAAAATATCTGTTATCTATAATTCAAGATTTGCCATTGGCACTAGCTGAAGATGTCATTGACATGGGATTTGGGAGCTGGGGATCTTGACCTAAGGGAACAAATATGTTCTTAGTTTGAAAGAGCTTAAAACAAGATCAGATTGAGCAGTAGATATTGCATAATAAAGGACAAATCACGTTAACAGGCAGACTATCAGTCTGTACTGTATCAGTACATTATTGTAATCTGTTCTCTTCCTAATCCTTTGTTTCATCTGTACTGTGTGGCCTACCACTATGAGGAAGCAGTCATACTGCATGATTTATTTCCAAGCTTTGGTTCTTAACATGAACTTGTCACCCTGTGTCTGGATGCCTGCGCACCTGGATTGAGTGTCCAGTTCAAAGTATGTGATTTCAAAGCTGAAGAGAATCTTGCCCTGCCAGAAATACTGTATCAACCAACTTCCTTCCTCATTATTTCTCCCCCAAAAGATAATCAAATCATGCCTTTGAAAAGTTGACTTCAAGGCTTATTGATAAAAGTACCATTAGATTTGGGAAAAAAAAATAAAAAACTTGCAAACTGAAACTAGCCTAGTACATTTCCACTGTTGAGGCAAACAAAAATGGAAATCCCTGTGGATTAAGTTCTTTCTAATAGACCTCTAGAAATATCACACAGTTGTGAAAGTTTACAACATCTGGATGTACAGTACTGGTGTTGTTTCTTTCTTTGCCAGCTCACTTCTGCTTGGAAATCATCAAAAAACAGAAGCACCAATTCTATCCATCACAAGTTAGAAAATTCTAGGTTTGTTTTATCCCCAGTGGTGAAAAAATAAGAGAAAATGAATGCTGATTTTTGGTTTTTTTTTCCTGGACTTGGTACATCTTGCTCTGGAAGAGATTTAAGTCGCATCAGGAACGCTCATCTCACAGTTTGAGAGCACTTGATCTATGCAAGTGAAAATACTGACAATATTGTGATTACGGTGAAGAAACAAATATATCCAGTTTATTCTGAATCTAAAGGCATTGTCAAATTGCAAAATAAAAAGTCCTGCAATGTGCCAAACATACAATAAAAACAATAGAAAATGGTCTGGAAGGGTATCAGCTGTTTTGCATGAAATCAAAATTGCTGTATTTCTCCCTTGGTAGCTCTAGAAATGTTCAGTAATTACAGAGGGGAAGGGAATGTTAATGTATAGCTATCTTCATATATTCAAAACTACTGAAAATTATAGCAAACTGAAAACCAGACTGGTTTTCTGATAAAATTTCATGGAAATCAGCTGTGACTTTTTCTCTCAAACAGTATCCATTTTCATAGTTAGTCTTTTGCTCTTAAGCTTACAGAGTTGGTGAACTTTTTACTAAAAATACTTTTCAAGAGTTTAGGCCTATTTTCTCAGGCAGAGGAAGAAAGTAACCTTGTAGAAATCTAGTGGTATGTGTTCCAAGATATTTGAAGTTGCTCTTGTTATTAGTGCTAAAGTGTTCTGAGATTCCTTCAGGTACTATGCACATGAGGAAACAAAGTGTACTGCTTCGGATGGCCCACCAAAAAAGTTCTTAATAGGAAAGAAACCCGAGCCAAACAGAGAAGTGGGAGCTGGCTGTCAGGTACTAATAAAAAGAGAGATAGCTGAGAGAGGTTTAGACATGCTCAAATTCTTTCCAAGTGGTCAAGGCTTACTGCAGTCACTTGTCAAGGAGAGTTTTCTCCTTGACAGAAGATGAATCCCAGTGTGCCAGCACATCTAAAAAGCCCTATCAATTATTGTTAATAGGAGTTTAAGAAATTAAAATATGTAAACTTCAAAAGTTTGACTGTTTGTGTATTATGATAAAAAACGTGGGACCATGTTCAACCATACAATTCAAATATATGTTAGACATAGTACATGACCCAAATATTTACACTGTGTGGTCTTGATACTCTAAAACTATTAACATAGAAATAGTCCTGCAACCTCTGAGGAATTATTCAAAGTTGATACAATGCAGAATGATTTGTCATGTTGCAAGGATGAGATGCTAAGATGACATGTGAGGTAGAAAGCTGAAGTACGGGGAAGGACCATTGTGATGCTTTGTAACTTGCAGCAGCAAATGGCTTAAATCCCACACCTGTCCATTCGAAGAACAGTCTGAAAATCAATGCAAGCAGTTGCTTGACTGATTGACTGATATTATATACTTTGACCTTTACTCTGAGTCTCAGTGAACGTTTACAGACATTCATCATGTGGCTCATGGTTCATGCTTTTTGAGCACAGATGTAGAACTAGGCTTTGAAAGAAGACTACATTTTTATTTATTGTGTATTATTTAAAAGCCTCTTTTCATGTCACACAGCACTGTCTCTCATCTCTAACTTCTGCCTTGTGAACTGGGCTCTTGTTTCAGTTCAGGATCATAAATCAGGTTTGTAGAAATAGATAGCCAACTTTCTGCTCAAAAGCATTGTTTTCAGAAAGTTAATGAGTTTGAAATTAAATTCTCCACAGAACATTTACTGCCATGTCACCAGTTTTTCAGAACTTCAGCATGCAGATTCTTTGACAGTGGGGAATATCCTCAAAAAGTGAGCATACTTTTTAAGAAAGACATATCTGCAAAAATCACTGTCTTCTCTTTCTTCTTGTACTGCAAAATATTCAGGCATAATTTGACTTTCTTCAACTATAAATGTCTTTTTTAACGATAAAATCTTGTTGAGGAGATACAGATACAAAATTAAACATTCATAATTATGATTTATACCTAGATATTGCCAGGTAAATATGGATATGTTGTAATTATTCATAAACGTAGGCTTGCCGCATATGGTAGATTTAGCGTTGATAGTATTGTTTGTCTGAAATGGTGTTATGGTTGATAACACAACAAAATTTAAATTGGAGCAGAAGTAGGCTGATATTTGGGTCTCCGACTGAAACAAATGCATCACATAATCTGGCATGTCCTTTCATTGCTCTTTTCTCTTTTTTTCCACGCTGCTGGATTCTTCTTCTAGCCTAAAGTAAAGTAATCGACTCATATAAATAATTTCAAAGTCACAGCATTTTAGTCAGCAACCATGATACTTTATAGGGTTACTACAATTTCAGAAATGTAGGTTAGGGGTTCTTTTAGTCATTAACACATATTTTGTTGGGTCAGAAGAAGACTGTGAGGCACAGAGCTACTGTAATTTGGAAAATCTCTAAGAAAGTGAGGCTTATGAAATTAAGTAATGAAAAATCACCTTTATCATGAGAGAAAAAGATAAGCTTGTTTATAGAGTGATACCAGGAAATGACTGCTGAATGGTACTTTTGTAAAAGTTGTTTCCTGTATAGTACTTTTGTCTTTAGGCCTGGAAATTTATTTGTATGACCACAGGGTCATGTCCTGCCAGGAAACCTGTTCCAGAATGGGTTCCTCTCTCCAGGAAGCCACAGGTCCTGTCAAGAGCCTGCTTCAGCATGGGCTTTCCACAGGGTCACAGCCTCCTTCAGGGATGCCCCTGCTCTAGCATGGGATCCTCCAAGGGTTGCAGGTGGATCTCTGCATCCCTGTGGCTCTCCATGGGCTGCAGGGGCACAGCTGCCTCACCATGGGCTGCACCAGGGGCTGCAGGGGAATCTCTCCTGTGGTGCCTGGAGCACCTCCTGCCCCTCCTTCTTTGCTCTTGGTTGTTCTTCTCACATATTCTCATTCCTCACTTCTCTGGCCACAACTATTTCTGCACACTAATTTTTTTCCCCTTCTTAACTATGTTATCCCAGGCAGTACCACTATCACTGATGGGATCAGCTTTTACCGGGGGTGGATCCATCTGGAATTGGCACTGTCAGACATGGGGGAAGCTTCAGGCTGCTTCTCAAAGCAGCCCCCCTGTGCCCCCCGCTACCAAAACCTGGCCGTGCAAACAAGTCCTGCGGTGACTGTATGATACTGTATTCCCTGTCGTCTGCCCTATGCCAGACATGAATCCTGGTTTCTTCTCCACAGAGAGAGCTTTTATTATTTAACATCATTCATTCTTTTTTTCGTGCCTGTGTGCACTTTGCTTGTTAAATAAATAGGGTTTTTTTCACTTTCCTCTGAGGAATTTCTTTCCGAACCTGGTGGGGGAGGGGCTGCTGAAATCTGCCTTCTATCAGAGGGATGTTCGTTTTGGACGTTTTCTTCCAAATTTGTCTCAAACCAAGACAACACAATACAGTAGAGGTTAATAGACTTCTATTTTTCATCAAGTTATATCAGTTACAGAAGTTTTTCTGTGTAGTTCCTGTTCACTGAACACTGGAGAAGTTTTTTTCCCTCTCATAAACACTGCCCGAAAATGATGAAGCAACTATTTGAAGTTAATGTCAAATGCTACTATAAATTAGCTGTTAGGATACAAAGTTAGTGTATTGATTTTTTCCATCTAGTACATGCTCTTTTTATAAACAAACTTGATCATGTGCCTATTGATATATTGCAGATGTAAATTTTATTAGAAAATGGACTGGAAAGTAATAAAAGCTTTGAACAGGCAATCATTATCAGCAAATTCCATTAGTAAACAGATAAATTTTCGAACAAGCTTATTGTTTTTTAAAGAGGTTTTGATTATTCCAGGACACTAAAATTGACTTATGTAAGATGGTCCCCAGTCATTCTAAAAAATACCAAAAAATATGTAAGATGGTCCCCAGTCATTTTAAAAAATACCAAAAAACCTTTTCAGTGACTGGTGGAGAATGGAAAGGTTTCCATACATGCTGATTTTACATATATCCTGATTCACAAGCAAAGCGAGGAGAGCAAGATGTAGTAAGCTATAAGTAACCCAGGTTCTGTGGCAAGTGTCAGTCTTTGTTTGAAGTTGGATCATGCATTCACCTTCAACAGCACTGTTTGAAAATGTCACACTGTGATGATGCCTTCAAATGCTGGCAAAATGCCAGGACATCTTAGTCCTTTCTTTAGGGAAGTGGATTTATTGAGGCTTACTGTAGGAAAACGAGATAACTGGGTACTGAAAGCAGACAACCAGCAAGACAAGAAGGAAAGAGGGTGGATGCTGATGTAAATTCCCAGTACAGACGGGGTGGGTGAGAATTATAATCAGAGACAGCATCACTGTCTCACCTGTGCTGCCACTGCAGCTGGCTGTAGTTAATGAGGTAATGTATTCTGGAGATGCAAAACAGGATGGAAACATTATTGCTGGTTTTTCCTTAAGGCTCAGGCACCTGGTTCTGCTCTATGTTTTCTGCACAGTACTACCAACAGCTCACATTATAGCAGAACCATTGTTTTGATGAATTGCTTATTGTTGTAATAAGGGTGCATACAACCTCCCTTTTGCGAGAGTACTATAAAATGAGGTTTTTTTAAAATCCCACTCATTTCTATTTTAAAAGCTTTTGTAAATCAATTTAGCTATGTCAGAGAGTTTCACTGGAAATGTGAAAATAACTCTTTTTACAGTGAGCTAAGCTTTCAAAGGGCAGTATGCTATGATTTTACAGCCCAGTACTTTCCATTTTCCATTTCTGAGATGTGCATCTCGGCTTGAATGACAAGTATTTTTGCACATGATTGTTAGGTGCAGGAGAGTTTATCTTAATACAGATGTAGGGGTCCTGAGGGCATGGACAGTCCTTGACGGCCCTAACTAGCCTCACTTGGGACCTCTCCACACCTCTGGCTGAGGGTTCCATTTAAGCCTAGTCCAGGACCACTAGTCCCTGTCTGAGCCCTGTTGTAGGGCTGTCTTGTTCCTCGGAAATGGCATGGATTTCCTGGCTTAACCTTGCTGCCTTGTGGTTGTGTGATGACCGCTGGGCTGTTGACAGGACTCTGTGCTGTCACCCCCTCTGCCCTGCCCCCCTGTGTCAGTGGCACCCTGTAGGTGTAGGACAGTAGCCCCTGGCTCGCCTCACCTGGAGCCATCCCTGATCTTGCTGCACCATTGTGATGAGCTGCTTTCATCCCATTAAATAAATATGTGGTGTTGCCAGAGCTTTTGGAGTACCTGTGTGTGTGTGTGTGTGTGTGTGTGTGTGTACTGCAAGGCTGCAGGGGTGATGGGGAGGACACAGCTCCAATCAGAACCTGCTTCAAACAGACACTGCTGTTGGTCGAACCCTCTACACGTGGCATTAAAAATGTGTGGCTTGTGACAAGCATCCACTTTCTCACTCTGTGCAGTATTTTGAAAACCTGTCTAAGAGAGATTCCTACATAAGATTCTCTGCAAGCACGTGGATTTTGCGTGTTTTCAAGTCCTGCTGTTTATAGTAGCAGAGAAAATGTATTGCTGCTCTGGCATTTGTGATTATGCCAGCCTCCATTTAACAGACCCTTGCTAATCTGCAGTAGTCATGTTGCTAAATCACAGAGAGATTTGGCAGCAGAGGGAAGGATCCGAAGTTTCAGAAGTGCTATTGAACTCACCAAGCAGCTTCCTTTTAGTAGAATAGATCAGAGTACTTTAGGTGCCTAAAGCCTGTGTTAAAGAATAGAAAAACCTGTCCCTTCCTGCCCATTTTGGGCAGTAAGCAGGATTCTCTTCTGCCAGCTGATGGGGTTTGTTTCTGTACTTTTCATAACATAGAAGAATGCCCTAATATATGCTGGGCACTCCGATGTGGGAAACTCTGATGTATCCTGATGGCAGTGCACCACTGTGTAAATAATTGATTATTTTATAGGTCAAAGACAGGAATCCAGCTGAGTTATTTCCTAATATGACAGTTCAAATAATAATCTGGAAGATGGAGTCATGATAGTCAAGAGCTAGTTTGGGCCTGTTAGCAAAAAAATAAACCGCAGAAGTAGCACACCGCATGAGACTGTCTAACCTAGCTGGAGCCCTCCCTGTATTTTAACCTTTCATGGCATCCTGCAGTCATGAATTTTACAGTCACATTTTATTTTATTTTAATTTAATTTCATGTTTGATTGTCTTGGTTTGAAAGACGGGTGTCAGCTAAGGAAGGCAGGAGCCTCCCTTGGAATGGAAAATGTAAGCCACCTCCCTCCAATTTATTATAATTTTGAAATTAAGGGGCTTTCAGGCAATGATATGAAACTGTTAATAGGAATAACAGTTCTTTACTAATATATATATAAAACAAAGCAATAATACAGAAACACTGGTTTAACCTGACAGAGTCCGGGAGTACAACCTGGCACCCTGCCGGGCAGGGTGTTGGTAGCAGTCCAATGCCGTGGTAGCTGCAGTTCTCTTTGAAGTGGCTCTCTTAAAGCGGTGATCTTGTAGAAAAGGTCTGGTCCTCCTCGGAAGGTCCAGTGGTGGTTGTGTAGCTCTTGTCCTCTGGGAACCCAGTAGGTAAGGGCTGCTTTTGGTCTTCCAAACCTCAGATTATATCCAGGTAGAAATGCTTGGTTCCTCCCCCTGGGCAGAGCATCTCACATGATGTAATTTTATGAGTCATGCAGTGAGGCTAGATGGCCCATTAACAGATGATATCTCTCAGAGGGAGTTACCAGGGATGTATCACATGGAAGAGATGAAGAACCCTGTCCCACCTGGTTTTAACAGATGGTGATAGAATACATACTTTTGGTTACATTTTACATTGTAACCTAAGACATTGATCTACACTTAGTGCTTGATTATTTCCTGGAATGTTCTCTAGTTATCTTGCTATGATACATAAAGATATATCTTTCTTCCTTTTTAATGTCAATGGATACTTCCTGTAAAATGATCATATTTCTTTTCCCTGCTGAAATCTATGTAATTTCCTGTCATGTGCAAAATATTCTGTAATTGTGTTCATCTTCTAGGATACATTTTTGCAATAGTTTCTCCAGACCTTTATGAAATTTTCCAGTGGAAACTGTGGGTTCAAAAAGTGATGCAATGATTTCTTGTAGGTTGTTCTCAATTTGTTCTGGAATGACCCTTGACATCCAGCTGCTACCTGAATTCCTGGTCGAGTGTTTTCCTGACATTTTCAGAGGACTATCCAGAGCAGTTCTCATACTTTTTTCTTAGTGAAGATGGTTGATGTGGAGTCCTCAGCATCCATCAATGATATTTTTTCCTTCTTGCATTTCTTCTCACTTTGCTGTTGAATTTCAACAGCCATTTTATCACTTGGTTGCTGAGGTTTGCTAAACAGAATATAACAACAACAACAACGTTATTTATTATAGCTGGAAAAAAATGGCCATCAAACAATGACTTTTCAAATTATTCTTACCTTGCAGTGATACTTTTATGCTTAAGCCATTGTCAGCAGCTGTCACTAGGTCAGCTGCTGTCATAGGACCAAGCAAGTTTTGGAGAAGAAGTGTTTTGAGGTGTCCTTGCCAGGAATAATTACACTGCTACAAAAATATCTACAGACATCTACAAGAGCCTTGTTGTGGATAAGGAGATACTAAGAGTTTTTCACAGCAGTTTTCAGAGGCAGGCCCTTAAATTCTGATGTAACCTTGTCTCTTTTCACAAATCTGTTGGTCCTGACTTATCAGGGCTATAAGGGGCTCTTACAAATTCTGATTGTTTGCCTGGAATAGCAGGAAAACAGGATATTGGGTTTGAATCTGACCACTGGATTTGTCTACAGACAGATTAAATAAATGAAACAATGAGGAAGGAATAAAGGTTTAATTAATTTTAAAGAAGTTTTAATTTGTGCTCTTGTTCTGTCACATTTTCTTCCCTTCATTATTAACTACCGCCCCTTCAAAAAAAAAAAAATCCTAGTGGAAATATTTTCACAAAGGATTAACCGTGGTAGAATTACTTTCTGCACTGAAAGCTGTTTCCATTTAAATTTTTCTGGACATTTCAAGCATTCAGCATGAGGAACAACACAATGAACTGCCCAGTTTAAAAAAGTAGGTCTGTAGCAAGAGATTACAAAGAGGTGACATTTTCAGAGTGTCCAATGAAGAATATGGAAGTATGTAAATTACTTGTTTAAAACTTAAAAATAAAAATAATCAGGTCAAATTTAGTGTTCCACAATAAAAAAGACATATTTTTGAGTTATAACTGCATTTAGACAGACGAGAAGGTAATTTTTCTTTTCCCCAGTAACCTAGTACATAGAAGATACTCCTAAGAAGCCTAGGAAAAGTGGATTTGGGGATAGAAAATACTATTGAATAAAATAACTGGTGTTTTTCCTGAAATACTGGTTTTGTAGGGGTAGAGTTAAATCAGAGTAGGTATTACAGGGCTGTGTTTTGAATTTGTGCTTGAAACAGTGCTGATACCACAGGGATGTTTTAGTCACTGCTGAGCAGGGCTTGCACAGAGTCAAGGCCTTTTCTGCCTCTCACCCCACCCTGCCAGTGAGAAGACTAGGTGGGGGAGCACAAGGAGTCGGTCTTAATTTTATCCCCCCTTTTTTCATCTCTCACTGATGCTCTGTAACACACTTGAGATTTATTTTATGATGAATTACAAGATTAAATTAAAATTTTAATCTCTGAAAATTCTGGCTTATCTGTAAATATCCAATTGTACTGTTTCCTTTACCCTAAAAGCATTTACTGTATGTATCAGTGAAATGCTGAAGTACAAGTTTTGAACAGATTCTCCTGTTCAAGCAATTTAAGATTTTTTCAGTTCTGAAAATTCTTTTTGCAATAGCTTTATTCTTTTTAAACTTGTAAAAATTCTCTCAGCATCATCTTCCCTGTAGATCAGTTATGCATTTATATAACATGCAGAACTCCTAAACATCTGTAATCTAAGGTTGCTGTTATTTTGGGACAGGAAGAGGGAAGTTAGGTGCATGAGTAATACAGATAATAGTTAATTTTTTCTGTTTCAGCCAGCACATTAGGCCAGTCATTGCAACTCCTGTGCAAACCACACAGTAGTTTCTGGATTACTGCATTCAGTAGAAGAATTATCTCTTGTCTTCACAAAAAATGCAAATGGCTTTCAGACATAGGCTATTTATGAAATAAGTTACTACACTGCTGGAGCAAGGCTGGAAGAAGGAGACTTAAGAATACGACTTACACTTTTGTAGAAGCATCATGTTGTGCAAAATAGAGGTTTTCCTAGCACTCCTGTAGCTGACCTTTCAATAAAGTATTTGTTGAATTAGGTTAGACATTTTCTGCAACAAAGACTTGCATGAACAGTTCTGTTTGCAGCAGAGATCCTTTTCCTGGGGAAAAGTTGAGAATAATTAAGAGACTGGCAGGGTTTTATTCCCATTTTTTTTTCCCCTGACTAAAACTTATGGAGGTTCCTCAGAAACCTCCAAGAAATTAACACTTGGTCTATGTCTTGTACAGAAAAAATTGTCCCATTTAGGAAAGTCTATACATTTGAATAGTTTGAAATGGCCTTTTGAGGTGTCATGGTACATGTTTCAATTTATTTCTGCCTGTTCCTCACTGTCCACAAAGCCTTGACTTCATCAGCGTCTCCAAGGGGAGGAAATAAGCAGTTTCAAAAGATGAACCATTTTTCCCTTAGCACAGGAGGCAGTGCACATGGAGGTGAGTCTGGTCCCTGGTCTTACATTCGGCCGTGTTTCTCCAGTGTTGCTTGGTGTCCGCAGTGAGATGCTGCAGCACTCAAGAAGTGGGTGCACCCTCTATATTTGAGTTGTGCAGTGCACATCTCTCCCTATGAACACATCTATACACACAGCTCCCAGACCTACTACACTCTGCTTTAGCTTTTTTTCTGGTTTATTCTGAGTCATCCTGCAGCTATTTAACAGAACAAAATCTAGCAGATGACTTTTTCTTCAAGATTAAGGAGCACCACTAACATATTTAGATAGTTAATAAGATTATTTTCTTCAGTTTAGATTTATCTTCCACAGCTTTTGCATTTTATTGGGAATAATTTTTGACCTTAGATTGCTTTCATTTGGTAATAGCAAGAATTAAAAGGCAAGTGGAAGCTGCTGACTGTATTTTCTTCTGAGTTTGTAGTTAAAAATTTAGCAGATGTTCTGGAATATACAGTTGAGTGTCTTGTCTGGATCAATTCTTTCAATCCCAGGAACAGAGAGTGTGGAAGATGTGTCACTTGAATTATGATAATATTATGTTTTTCTAGCTGAGATATTTTTAAAATCCAATTTACGCAGTAAAATTAGCATAAAAGTATTGACACTCTTCAGGAAATCCATTAAAAGAGTGTTTCTGATCAAGTCAAATGCTGAAGTGTCCCAATATAGAAAGTGTTGGGATACCATGGTGATTGTATCTATAAAAGTCTATACCCTGTCAAATTTCAGGGATTAAGAGCAAACACACTCTGCAGTATACCTTATGAAAAGTCACTAGAAGGAAAAAAAGACTACAGCACATAAGTACTGTGGTTTTCTTCACGTCTGAACTCAATCTATCATGTCAGCTGTTCTGAGTCTCACTGGAGTTTGACAGTACAGACCAAGAGCTGAACAGAAACTCCAATAAACTTATACTAATTTCTGGAAGGCTTGTAATGCAGTGCTGGATATTAAGTCTAACTTTCTTTTCTATCTGACTGATCTGTCATTTCATCAAGGTTCATTGCTATGAAACTTAATGAACTCCTTGAACCAATATGAAGTGTGGCAGCTGCAAGAAAGCCCTGGCCTTTAAACTCGAGCTCCCTACTATCAGTGAGCTGACCTGATCAGGGTCATATAAAATTTACATATGGGTTCCCCTCTATCCACCATGTAAACTAAATCTTGTTCCAGAAGCTCACTACTCTCATAACAAAATCCTAATTTTCAACCTGAATTTATTTCTGTCTAGTTTACATCTTTTTTGTGTTAGTCTCTCTTGCAGTTTATGTGATTCTTCTACCTCCACACTGGTTCTCTTTCCTTCTGACACCATCCTACTTCATCTTCCTACGCCATCCCTTCGTTTCTTCGTTCTGTAAAAAAATCACTTGTAATTTCTTTTCACATCACAGCCTTCATTTTGGTAAAATGAGCAAGTCATTCTCTTTGAGTGCTGTCTGTAAAGCCAGCCTTTCTCATTTCCCTGTTCATGCTAGGAAATTTTCTCTCCTGCTTTTGCAATTTTAACTCCTCTTCTTTTTGTGTGAGGATAGCTAGAACTTTATGGAGTTTCCAAATGAAATCTCATGAGTACAATATACAATGGCATTAATATTTCCTGAGTCTCCGCAAATACTTTTATTGATACACTCTACCACTGCACAGTTTTTTATTTTTTTATTTAATGTTATATCTCTAAGGTGAGAGAGATTGTAACATCTGTCTTTGGCCACCATTTGTGTTATGTCCAGTTCAGTAGGTGCTTAGGTCCTACCGTAAAGTTTAATAATAAGTTTTATTAGTAGCATCAATGAAATGCCTCTCTCATTACTTGAGAATGTTGATGATATGCTTTATTAATCCTTGGTTACCTCATTTCTCTCTGTGTTTTCAGTTCACTTGCTTCTTGCATGTGTTCATTTTAGTATTTTTACTTCTCTGCTGTAGCTACCTTTCAGGAAACACAAAACAGTTTACAAATCTTACTGTTGCATATTTAAATTTTGGTGCAATGTTACTATGAGGGTTACTCTCCACATAATAAAATATACAGATTTTTTACAGGAACTATATAAAGAGTAGTCAGCATTATAGTACATTAGAAATAGAATTATCGCACTGTAGAATCGTTTAGGTAGGAAAAGACTTTTAAGATCATCAAGTTCAACCATCAACTGAGCAGCATCACCACATTCACCATTAAACCATGTCCTCAAGTGCCATATCCACATGTTTTCTGAACGCTTCCAGGAATGGCGAATCCATCACTTCCCTCTATAGTCTGTTCCAATGCTTGACAAACCTTAGTGTGAAAAAATTTTCCCTGCTATCTAATCTAAATCTCCCCACGTGCATTTGAGGCCATTTCCTCTCATCCTATTACTCGTTACCTGTGACAAAAGACTGACCCCCACATGTCTTACACCCTCCTTTCAGGTACTTGCAGAGAGCATGAGGACCTCCCTTCATCTCTGTTTCTCCAGGTTAAACATCCCCAGCTCCCTCAGCTGCTCCTCACAGGACTTGTGCTCCAGACCCTTCCCCAGCTCCGCTGCCCTTCTCTGGACACGCTCCAGCCCCTCAATGTCTTTCTTGCAGTGAGGGGCCCAGAACTGAACACAGGATTGGAGGTGTGGCCTCAGCAGTGCCGAGTGCAGGGGGACGGTCACTGCCCTGGTCCTGCTGGCCACACCACTGCTGATCCAGGCCAGGTGCCATTGGCCTTAACAGAAGTGATATTCATAATAAACTCTAATGAGGCTGCTATTTTGATGACAACATATTTCTTAGACCCAATATAATTTAATTTATGCAATGACTCATAAAGAAAAGTGTCTTTATTTTTATATAGACTGTATAGACCGCAACAGTGTATGAAAAGGAAAACAGAGAGACAGAAGAAAGTCAGAATCTTACTAGACATTCGGATATAATAAAACAGACTTTTATTGTATATAAAGTGTGCTTTTATGACTTTAAATTCAAGATGACTGAAGACTGAGACATTTTATTTTATACAGCCATAGCAGTGTGATTTAATGATTGTAAGTTGCATAGAGTATTTCTTAGATTACTTAATATATGTTATGTGCAAAGAATGTATTTACCTAATTTGGAAAGAAATAAGTCTCAAAATCTATTGCTACATTTAACATTTGAATCGCCATTGTTTCTAGAACCTTACACTATCCTAACCCTAGCAGAGCAGGGACCTCATTTTAAGGGAACTAAATGCAAGAAAGATCAAGACTGGAGTCTATCTGGTATGAATGCTATTCTTGCCATTGCAAGGCTAGAGAACTGAGCATTGCTGACTGCACAGGGTTCCTCAAAGAAGATCACAGAATGATGGGATGGTTTGGGCTGGAAGTGACCTAAAATACCATGTTCCAAACCCCCTGCCATAGGGTTCTGTTAGACCAGGTTGCTCAAAGTCTCAGCCAACCTGGCCTTGAACCCTTCCAGGGATCAGGCCTCCACAACTTTTCTGGGCAACTGTTCCAGTACCTCACTACCCTCTGAGTAAATGATTCCTAACATCTAATCTAAATCTCTCTTTGTTTAAAACCATTACCCATTGTCCTGTCACTATCTGCCGGTGTAAAAAGTCACTCTCCCTCTATTTTATAAGCCCTGTTCAGGTACTGGAAAGCTATAATCAGGTGTTCCTGGAGCATTCTCTCCTCCGTGCTGAACAATCCCAGCTCTCTCAACCTGTCTTCATAGGAGAGGTCTCATAGGAGACTCCAGCAGTTCCATGTCCTTCCTGTGCTGGGACCCCAGAGCAGGATGCAGCACTGCAGGTGGGGTCTCAGCAGAGCAGAGCAGAGGGGCAGAATCCCCTCCCTGGCCCTGCTGCCCTCGCTGCTTTGGATGCAGCCCAGGACACGTTTGGCTTTCTGGGCTGCAATCGCTCACTTCTGGTTCATGTCCAGCCTCTCATCCATCGGCACCCCAAGGCTGGACTCAAAGAGTTCTTCTTCCAGCCTGTAGTCATCACAGCATGTGCTATTTTGATGCCTTTATTAATTAGGCTAATGAAACCCTTATGCAGTATTTCCAAACTTTGGGGAAAGTAATTTACAATTTTCAACTTTTTAAAAATCATGGCTACTGAGGCTATTTGGTGGACCAGTACAAATATTGGCCAGTTAATTTTCCACCTACAAGTTTCTCCTTGGGAAAAATGTGACTCTGTTTACCGACAATGTTAAAACTCCTAAAAATGAAAAAAGGAAATCTTGTGGCCACAGATAAGTGATTATAGTAACAATTTTGAATGAATCTGCTGGTTTACTTATCATTCATGAGTAGCTTTTTCATTTTAGAAGTAGATTAAAAGCAGTCTCAGGAGAACTACCTTTTTGTTTGGTTTTGTATAATGCATAGCACAGAAGGATCTCTACAGAACTGAGTAAGTAGTCTGGATTGTTGCCTGGACTAGGAATAAGTTGGCAGAAAAGAATATTTTCTATTCATATTTTGCCCTTTGTCAGCCAGCATGGTGTTGCTTTTAAAAGTGTATGTCTTTGAAGAATATGTCCTATGTCTTTAAAGAATTGTTATGGGGGAAAGAGGAAAAAAAATAACAATTTAATCACTAAATAACTGAAAAAGAAGATCCGAATTCAACACAGAGACATGTAAGCCAGTACTTTGTCATAAATATGGTAGTTGCAGTCATTGCTGTGGTGATCATGACAATATTTTATTCTAGTGTCCACCTATAAAATTTAGAGGTGTAATTAAACAGCCATCCAATTCATGTCAGACTGATCTAGAAAGAGAAATATCTGCAAATATATAATTTCCCAGGTTACCTGTATGAGAACTACAAAAGCACAAAGCAAATCCAAGTTTTATTCTGGAATATGTCACTTTTCATGTTATTTAGCGAAATAATGACTGTGGCTGCTATGTGTATAGAGTAGAGTCTGATTGGAAAAATATTTGGTCAGAGGTTTTTTTTGAGTTGTCAGAATGCAAAGGGATTTTCTTCTAATCATTCCAGTTTTGGGTATTTTCACATGAGTGCATCTGGGCTGTACTGTGTGGTGGCTCCTGAACTTGACAGCAGGACCCACCTCAGAGGAATTGAACACTTCTCTGGAACTACTGTATTACTACCTTTCATTTAATACAAGTAGTCTTAAATTTGCAGTAAGAACAAAATCAAACCATAAAACATCTCAGTAAGCACTGAAGTGGGATTCTTTCCCTCTTCTGATCTTTGAAAATTCAAACAATGCATATTCATATAGGGAGAGTGAAGGCAAAGTTTCCTTGCACTCTGAAAAAGATGCAAATTGAGTTGGCTGTCAGGTCAATTCGATTTGGGATGAAATCAGAACATGATCAGCCCATCATATGTGAATGAAGCTTGAACTTCTTCTCAAACATCATACTGTCAGGACACATATGGCCTTGCATAAGCTCAGGGACTTCACCTATTCTACGTATAATAGTGCATATATAGTTAGGTATTAAATATGTGTTAAATTTTTACATGCCCTGTTAGAAGATGAACAAAATTTTTCTGTGGTAGGAGATGCTATTGCATTTTCTGGCACTACAGCAAATTTCTCTGCAAGCTGTTTCTTCATCATTTTTCCTCACTTTGTTTATAGAAAATAGGTGCAACATTTTCCAATGTTGCCAAATTACTGTGATAAGCCTGATTCATGATGAGCAAATTCATAAGCATCTCAACACGTTTTTTGACAAGTAAAATGCTTTTAAGACCTCTGAATGCTCATATTCTACATAGAATTTCAGCATGTGAACTATCTTAAGTGGCTTCAAAAGCTGACCACTCTAATATGCATTCCTGAAGCCAGTTACAGAATACCAGTTTCTCTGAAAGGCAACAGTTCAGAGAATGACAATGACACGACCCCTTATGACGAAAGCCTATGTGCTAACACACGCTATTGACTTATGGAATATTTGGTAATAGGAATTTTGACTGAAAATGGGGAAAATATTTCTGAGAGGAGGAGAAATATTTAGCTTTTAGAGTCAAGTGTGTGATACCGAGTCATAGAGAACTTTGTCTTTGACAGTGCACATTAACTGAATCTAATAGAATTCAGCTCAGCCAGACAAAAAAAGAACTAGACAGAAAGAGAGGTTAGATAACATAGCTGGACAAAATGTCTGGATATAGCAAACATAAGCCTTTGTACAAGACAGGCTTTATAAAAAGTCCTGTTCAGTATTAACTTAAGGGAAGGATGAAAAACAGTGAGAAAGTTGAATGTGTATTGTCTGTGAATGCAGCTTTCAAAACTCTGAAGATTCAAAAAGGGATGAAGAGTACAGTTTGATAATGCAATGTGGAAAGAGAAGATTTGCTAGCAGAAAGGTTAAAATTGATTCATTACATTTGCATTGCATTTCAGCAATATGTAGGAATTAGTGGCCAGAGAGATATAAAACTATGCAATCAGAGATGTAGTCATGAAAACACAACCGCCTTCAGTTCTTCATGACATTGACATTCAGTTCTTCATGACATTGACACTGCACCTTTGTTGCTACTGAAATGACAGAAAATTATCTGGTTTATAAATCCACGAGAATTTTTCTGTTATAGTTGTTAACAGCTTTTCTATATTGTTAAATGTCTTTTTTATTTTCTGACCTCAGTACAGCTTGCACAAATGTGAAGCTTCATCCAAGTAAGCACTTTGTTAAGGAATTTTTTTGTCGTTAATATGATGTTGTTTGGGTTTTTGAATTAAAAAAATGAATGATGGAGTAACCATTAAACATGTGTATATCACCGAAGAATGAAAGAAATGTCAAAACCCTAAGTCCACAAAACTGGCATATGAAGTAGCAAGTATTGTGCTAGTTAACTCAGAGCTCAGTAAATATTCAAGGGACACACTGGCTGTCAGTGAAATGATCTGGCTGCTTCCTTCCTTGGGATTAATACAGAGCCAAGGGTAGGTTATCAGTCATCATAAAATACATGATTCAGAAGTTTTCCAAATGAACAGCAATGAGATGAAACATTTTATACTAATAATGCTCCAAACAACTAAGTTATAAACTGAAATTATTCCATATATTCAGGAAAACATTAAGGATATAATGTTAAAGTCAAGGATCAATGTTTCTTAAGAGTGATCAGTCGTCTTAATTTCATTTCATGACCACTTCACTATCAATCAGGAATTCACCACACAGGAACTCAGGTCGTGCCATATGATCATCAAAGACCGGGGCGGTAAAGCTGAAGAAAGAAAAAGCATACAAAAAAGCAGATGTGATAAGACACAGCAATAGCTGTAAAGGAATGAAGCAAAAAAAAGTCTACTCTTTTAGTGAAAAATGTAGGCATATTACAAGAAAAGTCATCATCCCTGTCTGTAATTAGACATATATTTAGCTAGGTTACCAGACACTTCCCATTATCTTTTGTCATTTGTGTTGAAAGTTTAATCACTTGGGCTGGAATTTTCTACACCATGACAGTAGCTTTAGTCCATATAGATTCGTATCTTCCTTAAACGTCAGGTAACGCCACTGGAGAGTTTCTTTAAATAAAAACAAGTGGGAGAAAAGAAGCAGTATTTTTTTATTATGTTTTAAAAAATCAGAACCACTATTTTTAAGAACTGCTGAAGTTTTGAAGCTAAAACTTGGAACCTGTTATATTAGTTGGGTCTTTATTTGGTTGAGGATAATTACAGGCAGATTACCAGCATAAGAAAGATTTAAGACTAAAAAAGCAGAAGTTCTTTCAAAAGTTCCCTCTGAGATAGATGGGAATAGAAGTTTCTTTAGCTATTGCAAGGGGTCCCTTAAACTAGTTTATACTTAGTAATATTTTTTTCCTTCCATCATGAATTGAACACCTGAAGGAATTTCTGCAGAAGTTTAAAGCCCTCGGAGCCATGGAGAGTAAAGCATGAAAGAGAATATGACAGGTTTCATATAGCATTCACAACTATGAAAGACAAGACAAAACGTACCATCTCTCTCAGTTCCTTGATAAAGATATTTTATCATCAGGAGTGAATAGAGATTCCATTTAGCCTGTCCAAAAATATGTGTCTGAAGAGTGAGGGGAAGAGATCAGAGAGGAGGAAGTTTTCAGTGACTTGTCTGGATAGAGTTTTATTTCTATGTCTGAAATTGGTTTTAATAAGAAACATGGGATGTATTGGAGATTTTAGATTTAAATTAGCTGATGTACAAATTTTTTTACATTCTTTTCATGGTATGTGATGATATATGAGATATGAAACTTACAAGTTTTTAAGGTGGTATACTGATTGTTACAAAGAGTAAACTTATAGAGAAATGTCAATATTCTCTTTCTGAAGAGGGACAGTAAGTGAAACTTGGAAAGGATAATGAATAGCAGAGGTATTAATGTCACAGGAAGTCATCCAAGTTGAATTACAGCAGGAACTCCATCTGTACCTGAGCTGGGAGGAAGCAGAATAAAGGAAGAATTCCAGCTCTGATGCAGTGAAGTGAGGATGACATGGGAATATGTGGTGAAAAGCTTCCTGACTTGAAAGTACCCCAGGAAGTACATTTTGCATAACATGTCCTCAAATATATTGTACCTGCATATTTCAGACTCACTTGTAACCTCTTTATTCCCAAACTCATAATGTCCAAACCTTTTTCTAAAACCTTTATAAATACACCAGGGCTTAGCTGTACTGAACAGCCTAATACCATAGGATGAGATTGATGAGGAGGAAAACAGAGATCTTAAGATAAACTGTTGCAAGGAAACAGCAGATGAATATATAGGAATACTGTCATTCTGGAGATAACACAGCTTTAAAGATGGGCTTGTAGAGCTCAGAGTCTGGGAAAGAAGGTGTTGACTGAAATATATTGAGCCATATTCTGCAGAGATATGTCTGGATGCTTGAGGCACAAAGCACATGGAGTTCAGGAAGGGAAAGACTGCTTTGTGTGATCGCTTCTGAGGTTGCTTACAGACATTGCTCTGAATTCCAAAGGGTGCAGTACACTTGTTTTTCTATTAAACTAAGTGAATTGGTCAAGTAGCTGAAAAAGATGATCCCTGATATCTACTTTCAGAATCAAGGTATTCACAATGGGTGAAAACAGTCATTTTAACATAGGCTTTTGGCTTCTTTGATCTTCAGCTATAAAATGGAGTGTTCCGTGAACCTAAATTCGCTAATACCTTTGAAATACTTACATGGTGAAAAAAACCACCAGAAAGAAAACCACCATGAAGAAAATAATTGTTTGTAATGCAAATTCTGAAAACTGGTAAAACAGGCATATGAACACACATTGGGTTGAAAGATCAAAGCAGTTATTGAGAAGATATTAATGAAGAAGGAACTGTGAGAAAAACAAATGAAAAATACCTGTGTCAGGTCTGTATCAAAAGTAAGCATAAAGAGGTGAATTAGGAAGACGTATTATACATATAGTTATAGTTACATACCCTGTTCTGTTCTATTGAATTTAAGGCACAAGTACTTAAAGACACACAAGCCCTTCTTTTTTGTGTGAAATCAAATGCTTTTCTGCAAGCAAATTCCAAAATTTTAAATATTAATGAAAATTGAATGAGCAAGAATATGCTCCCCAAAAACCACCAGAACAGGTGGAGATGCCTGAAGGAAGCTGCAGGGGTGGGGAGGAGTTGGAAGTGTCAGAAATGAAGGAGTGAAGTTGAGCCTGGAAAGAAGAGGGAGTGGGAGGAATATGCTTTCGGGTTTGGGGTTTTTTTTTCTGGGTTTTTGGGATATAGGGGTTTTTTGTGTTTGTTTAGTTTTCGGGTGGTTTTTAGTTGGTTGGGGGTTTGGGGTTTTTTTTTTGTTAGTTCTTTTTTCCTCAGTATCATTCTCTATTTGTAACTGGCAATAGATTAACTTAATCTTTTCCAAGATGAGCCTGCTTTGCCTTTGATGACAATTAGTGGGTGATGTCTGTGTTCTTATCTCAGCCCATGAGTTTTTTTAATGTAATTTTCTCCCCTTGTTCCGTTGAGGAGGGGAAGCAAGGGAATGGTTTTGTGGGCACCTGAAAGCCAGCCAAGGTCAACCCACCACAAGAACTCTGAGCTTTTCCTCTCAAAGAGGGGACTGATTTTGCCTAATACAACTTTGGAAAAAGACAGTACGCATTACAGAAACAAAGTATTTTTACTTGAAATGTCAAAAATGTTGAAACATCTGCTGTGTAGGTATTGTATCTATTGAGGTCAGAAACGTGGGTCTACAGTGGAACTGGAAAACTCTAGAAAGTCAGTGTGTACAGATATTCTGTCTCTGGAAAGCAGGCAAATTACAAATGAATGCATATAGTACTATTAAGTAAATGGCTGAAAATAGCAACGGCTTAATGAAGAGGCAGGTTAGGAGCAAGACATATCACTTTTACACACTATTCCACACCTGCTTGAATTTCTTCTTCTGTTGAGCAGTGAGTTGCCCTGCATAATTTCTTGAGAATGAAAACTGCTTTGTGAAAATTTAGAACCAAGCGTGAGAAATGTTTACAATAAATGGAATCATTTTGCTGTCACATTTATAAAAGGATAGCAGAGTATGTGGATGCATCATCACAAATACTACTTTAGCATTTTATTCAGACACAGGATTTTACAGTTTGCAGAAACAGGAATAGAGCTAAGTGATGTCAAAAGTTTCCCAGAACCTCTAGAGGGATGCATTGGTGTTGCTAGCATATTAAGGAAAACATCTCAGAATCAAGAAGCAGTCTCTCTGTACGGTGGATGAAACATTACAAAAGAAGGCTGTAAAATATCTCTGTCTGAGGTGACCACCACTGATAATAATGCATTATTAACAATGGAGAAAGATAGAATTTTTAAAGGCGAATAAATTAATGCTTTTCATTCTGATAGAAGCTTTTAGATGGAACACTTTACAGCTTTCTGATGAAGGGAATAGTACTTACAGGTGTATAGGGGCATACCCAGTCTATATTTGCTAAATTGCAGGCACAATGTTAAAAATTGCTCCAAGAGGGAGACAAAATGTAGTTTGATGCATTGTGAGAGATATATTTAGTCTTAACATTTGATATGAATTTGCTAGCTTTTGAGTGGTGATCATAGAAAATGATTTTTGGGAGTGCAGAGCAGTCAGTCAGTCAGTCAGAAATAAGGATCAGAGATGCCTGAGAAGAAAAATTCTCCATTGATGGCAAATTTTGTCACTGTTAGGTTTCTTTCACTTCTTCTAAATACTCTCTGCAAGAGAAAAAATCCATTCTCTGAAAATATTTTCTACCATGCTTTACATTTAACTCTTTTTAGTGAGGCTAGTGAAGTTTACCATAAAAAAACCCACGATATTATTCTATCCTTTAGAATAGGGGTTTTTGGTGGAAATAATGTTTTTGTGTTATTGTTGGGGTTGTTTGGTTTGTTGGTTTTGGGTTTGTTTGTTTGGGCTTTTTTGGGGGCTTTTTTCTGCTTAAACGATATGGGAAGCCTGCAGAAAAGTGCTAATGGATGTTGAATATGTATTTCCTTTTTCAGCTGAAGAAACCAGAAAATAGATCTATCCTGTCCTGTGAACCGTGTATTACAAGAGGTGTCTGTTTCTACATATAATGTTATTTTTGATAATAGAAGACTAAAAAGTGGTTGCATATGTTCTTATAAAACTATATGTTCGGTTTTGTTTTGCAAAGAACATTTAGGTTATCTTCAGCCTTTTCAATCTAATTTTGTCTCCAGCTTGAACAAAAAAGTGCTGGCAGAGAGTAAAGAATCCATTGGTAGTTACAGTTCAGGACCTGTTGGCTCTCCTCATCAACACAGGTGTTGGACAAGTAAGTTCACAGAATCTCAGACTTGGTCAGATTGGAAAGGACCACAGTGTGTCATCTGGTCCAACCTCTCTGCTCAAGCTGGGCCATCTTAGAGCACATGGCACAGGGTTGTGTCCAGACGGTTATTGATTAACTCCAGTGAGGGAGAGTCCACAACCTCTCTGGGCAACTGTTCCAGGGCTCAGTCACTCACAGAGTAAAAAAGTTCTTCCTCATGTTCAGATGAAACTTCTGTGCATCAGTTTCTACCCATTGCCTCTTGTCCTATTGCTTGGTACCACTGAGAACAGCCTGGCTCCATCCTCTTGGCACCCTCCCTTTGGATACTTGCATACACTGCTAAGTTCCTTCTCAGTCATCTCTTCTTGAGGCTGAACAGGCCCAGCTCCCTCAGCCTGTCCTCATAACAGAGATGCTCCATTCTCTTAATCATCTTCATTGCGTTCTGCTAGACCCTCTCCAGGAGCTCCATGTACTGAGGAGCCCAGCACAGCCCTCTAGATGTGCCTCACCAGGGCTGAGTAGAGGAGCAGGATCACCCTCCTTGACCTGCTGGCAATGCTCTCCCTAATGCACCCCAGGATCCCTCTGGCCATCTTGGCCACATGGGCACTGCTGGCTCAGGGACAGCTTGTTGTCCACCAGGACCCCCAGGTCCTTCTCTGCTGAGCTGATTTCCAGCAGGTCAGACCCACCCTGTGCTGGTGCATGGGGTTATTATTCTCCACATGCAGGAGCCTGCATTTGCCTCTGTTGAACTGCATTAGGTTTCCCCCTGCTCAACTTTCAAACCTGCCCAGGTTAAATTTCATATGCTGTCACATGCAGAAATTGCAGTGTTCAAACCTTAAGGGTAAGTCAAGCCCAGCCCATTGAAATCTCACTGCACCAACAGAAAATGTTTTATAATAGAAAGGTCACTGAAAGGTATATGCTTCTTCAAAGGCCCCAGAAAGACTATCATGTTATAATATCATGTTACTAAATTTTTTTCTTATTTGTCAAATAAGCCCAGTAATGGAAAACTTTAGCTCAAAGAAACTAAGCAACTGAAAAATGATCAAAACAGTCCAGGCAAAAGCTGTCTTCCCAGAAACTTCTTGTTTACTTAGTTCATCACAAAAGTGATTGTCTGCCATGTACATCACATAGGTGAAGGTACTGATTGTGGTGCTCCAGGCTAGATAAACACAAGCATAGAGCAGAATGTCACCAGCAGAATAGATAGAATTCAACTTTCTTTCAATATGGAATCAAGTCTCAGGACACAGCTGATGAAAGAATAATTGAAAAATAAAAGGGACATGTTCTGGTGCAGAAGTGGCAGGAAGTACTTTTATTTTTCCTCTGCAAGACAAAATAAAACAGATTTCAGAAATATCCCAGATCAAAAAAGGGATAAACCCAAGATCTTTTATAAATAATAATTGCAAGATAGACCAGACATGCTAGATGAATTTGGAGGGTATATTTGCCTTGAGTGTCTGAAATCCAAACAGATTTTGCAATTCTTTTACCAGGCTAGTCTAAACCCTTCATCTTGGCCCATTGGGTCACTTTGGGGTGGTGCTTTCAGGGTCTCTTTAAGCTGCACAAATGCTCACTGCAGCAGAGGTTTGTTCAGTTACTGAACATTCATGGTTTTGACCAATCCTACTGCAAGCCCCATCCCCAAAGAGGGAGCTTTGGATAACTCTGAAATTTGTATAAATTATTTTTTAGGCAGAAACAGAAAAAACGTTGCCTGTAAGTAACTGACATTGTCCCTCTGAAAATGAAGTTTCAATCTTTCAGTTTAAGTGACTAGAACAGCCACTACAGACAAGAATTTTAGCTCTACATGTTCTGCAGCTGGACCTCATACAGAAGCAGAATGCTGTGCATTAGTAAAAAAATATTTTCTTTATGACACGCTGCCGCGGCGCTGTCTGTCCAGCTGGCAAGGTGACCGCAAGCGCCGGGCACCCATGCACACGGGAGGGGATGAAGGAGGCTGCTTGCAGGGTGAGGGAGGGTCGGCAAAGCTCCTGCACAGGTTCGCCCCAATCCATCGGTGTTGAGGGTGCGCGGAGGATGTGGAAAGAAAGCGGAGGGACTTCTTAGTGGAAAAACAGGAAAGGATTTATTGAATGAGAGTCCAACAGAAATCAAGGGAGGGGCGCGAAGAAGCGAGAAAATCACTGTGATATGGGGCTTTCTACCTCTACAAAATGGGAGGGGAAAGCACATAACAACCAATGAGATAACTGCAATGGGGTGTTACAGAGGCGGGGAATAGGGTACAGAACCAATGGTGACAGGGGTAGGCGGGGGGGATTAACATAGGCCAATGAGGGACTGAGTAACAGAGAACTTTCTGGAGGGGAAACCAGATATAGGGGAGAAGGGGAGGAGATGGTTGTGGCCAATTATGGGGATATGATCTGCATACCCTGCACAGCCCTCTGGGTACTCACCCTAACCTTAGGGCTCTTGGGCTCTGTGGGTATTAGACCAATGCACCTGCTGGTCCACTTCGTCTTGCTGGCCATGGCACCGGCCATGGCATACCGCAACAACGCGTCACACAAATCCATATTTGACTACATAAAAAGCAACCTTAAATAAGAGAAACGCCTTATGTGGGAGTTCTATTTTACTGTATTTTTGTGAAGCGAGGGCGTTATTTTATTTGCCTATCCTCAGATGCCTCTGTTATTATTAGTCAAACTCTTTATAAGCCAAAAATGGTAGAACCTGAAACAAACAAGAAATAGGCAAATCCAAAGGGAAAAAAGTATATATAAAAGAAAACTTCTACACAATGTTGTCTTAATTGTGTTTTTGCTAATAGCAGAGACAATTTTACCACTCAGTTCAAAGCAATCAAGATTAGAAACAGTTTAAGAGTCCTTGAAAATCCCAGGTTATGGACCTGCAGTAGATTCCTGCCCACATCAAGAAATACATGGTTTTTTAGGGAATATGCAGCAGATCAGGAAACAAACAATCAAAAAGTGCTAATACCACTGAATTCTGTAACATTTCTCAGACATGGAATTTATGACTAAAAAAAAAAGTATTATCTACACAAAGATATACCTTTTATCAGCATGCGTAAATATATTCTGCTTGCTACAGATTAAATCCTTGGGAAAATGCAGTGTATCAAAGCCAGAAGTTCTGCTTTGCAAGAGAAACATTTTTTGTTGTTGTTCTCATAGCACTCTTCCCTTCCCTTTAGCAGCGTATTTTTTGGCTGGGTATTGTATTTTGCTTTATTTTTCCTTGCCTTTTTGATTCCCTGGATTGGAATAAAATAAAGCCAGTCCGTGCTGTACTTGAATGCTGAGCTCCATGGGCTGTTCCAGCAGTCTATCTTTGATGCCCTATTTACATAGTATTGCCATCGATTGCTCTAATTGTTTGATCCTGGTGCATCCATTTTAGGTTTAGCAAGTTAAGATTTTATTCCCCATTCATAGTCATTGAATTCAGTTCATTTAATTTGTAACACTAAGGGCTCGGTGTGTTCCATATGCATGTAAAATGGCTTTGTGTATTATGCCTGATGCACTCTTAGGGATTATTTAATCCAGTGAGTCATGTTAGTTTTCAGACTACTGCCATTGTGTCAAGGCAGGTCATACGCAGAGGTGGTTGGGGTGGATCCTTAGAGATCAAGCTAATCGTAGGTCAGTAGCTCGTGTCTAACACATCACGTGATGTGATGGCTGTGTTTCAAAAGCAAGTTATTGGTAACAGATTCCTCACAGATTAAAACAGAAACAAGAGCTGTACAGGCACAGAGGACCTCTGAAGATCATTGGAAACCAAATACTGTTGGAAGCCTGTCAAATCCAATGTAGATTGTGTGGAATAAATTTCCTCAAAACAGTGTTTTTCACACCTTTTCACATCAAGAATAACCCATCCATCCTCCCTGGAAGCATTAATTTCATTTTTGATAGGAGCCACTGCAAGCTGTAGTTATAGCTAAGGACCATCATCAGAAAAGTAAAATTATTGTAACAGCTTTTAAAGCCAGTTTTGTACTTTGGAAAAATAGATGCTATGGCATCTGATAGGGGATACATCAGAAAAATTTTTAGTAACATTTGTTCCATGAAGATAACAGTAGCACAGCACTTCCTAGTCTAATTGCATTTGTGATATATATATAAACCCAAAGTGTATTTATAGATCTTACACAATGGCATTCTGCCCTCCCTCTTGATGTTTCATCCTTAACCAATGAAGTCTTCTCTGCAGCAAAATTTCCCAGAAAAAAAAATGAAGTCTAGTTTTTCAGTTCTGAACTAAATAAAGGAAACCAACTTCCCCACCTGCTGTGGCTGGCCAAATACAGAGAGAAAAGCAGTGTTAATTCAAAACAAAATCGCACAGTGAAATCCATTCACAGCTATTCTCATGTTCTGCTTGCTTTCCACAAGGAACTAAATTTTCTCTCTGAGGGGGTGCCTTTATAAACTCGGTTTCATTGGGAGCACACCTGCCATTCAGTGAGCAAGTATGTACTCTGATCTCCCATGGATCTTGCCTTCCACCATGGCTTCCAAAATATCTGGGGTGTGTGTCAACGCTGCATATTACTAAATCCTCACTAGGGCATGTCAGACGAAATAAATAATCTTTTTGTAATGCCAGAAATCTCTGCTTGCTAGCATAAAGCTACGATTGTCCCACATAAAGAGTCTGATTTTCCACAATTTTTTATCCATTTTCGAATAACTGCATTACCTCACATTTCCATGTGAGGCAAGAACTCACAGATGCTGATTTATAAACACAGTGACATTCAGACTGAAAGGTAAGAGTACTGCTACTGACCCAAATGATAATATTTCTGATTTCTGTGAAGTCCAGTTCAATTATTTTAAGGATCAATGGCCCCATTAACACCAGAGAGAAAGTGCAGCTGGACATTATGATTATTTTTAACTCTCTGTCTTAACCATAATAAGTGTGGCAAAACATGAGATAACTTTGGCCTTTCACCTGATCCCCCAAAGCATTCTTCAGGCTTCTTAGAAGTTGAATTCTTCTTACTTAAACTTGAAATAGTAACTTCATTATGTCTTTTGTATATCTTTCAAATGTCAGGTTTGACCCTGAAAGTACAGAATTACAGAAGTGTGTGTCTTCATGGATATAATGCCTATTAACCTCACAATTTTACCCCAGAAGATTTAGTTCATGCTTTTTTTAAAGTCATGGAAAAAACTTGGATTATTGTCTGTAAAGATGAGATTTCACCTTGTATCCAAGTTTTAAATGACAACAAAAGATTTTCTAAAATTTCTTCATAAGTACCTCTTTAATGAAATATCCAGATATCTATATCCTTTTCACGCATCTTCCAGAAAGAGTGGTTGAGGATAGACTGCCATAACCTCAGACTGTAGTTTGATGTTCTTTCTGAGTGTGGACCTGATGCCTTGAGTGGCTACCTAGAAACAGAGACTAGACAGGAGTAAGGGAATAAAGGTAGGTATTTATTTGAAAGACACATCCCCCATTTTCATGTGCACTTCTAGTGAAACAGAAACTTCTCCATTTTTGCATTTTAACTGCTAAATCCATTTTTCTGGTGTCATATCTTAGGATCTTTCATATGTAGATGTCATACCCAAACACCTCAGATCTTCAAAGTGGAATTCTTAGTCTCACAATACTACAGTGATGAACTAAAGAATTATACTCATTTTGATATAAAGGGGAATAAGAAATACAAAATGTAAGTATGTTTTTCAAGATAATATCAAATGAACCTGTCACCCAGGAAGAGCGAAAGCTCAGTTCTCACTAATTTGTGCCTATCATCAGCATCACAGGATGGTCGCTGAAGCTGCAGGCAAACTGCTGCTCAAGATTACTGATCCTAGGGAATGTCTAAATAATGTGCTTGCTTACAAGATAACTTTACCATCAGAGCTCTGATGGTAAACTGTAATAAAAAACATTTTCATGCAGTTTCATCTCTCTTTTTTATCCATGATTGCATTATCCCAAGCTGACCGTATTACACTTCATTTGAGACATTGTACTTTTCAGTGGTAGGATACCATTTCCAGTGATTGATTCCTGAGACACCAGTCCCCAGCCAGTGAGACACTAATAAAAGGAAGGGAGGAACCAAGTGGGTTCTAGGTGCACTGCTGATCTCCTTACTGCAGGCTGTATCAGGGTGATGCTGTTCCAAGAAGGCAAAAGCAAAAAAATTAAAAGATGGACCTCTGCCATTTCCCTTTGTTGTATTGTCTCTGGCTTTGCACAGTGTTTGGATGAGAGTGGTAATGCACCTGATCCAAGATGAAGAGATGAGACAGTGAAAGGAAACAATCAGCAGGAGAAACAAGAAAGGAAGAAAGGTAGATTGACACTCTACAAATTTTTTGCTTAATTTTTGTTTTCTTTTTAAGTGATAATGGTATCAGGCATAGCAATCTCTGAAAATACCTTGCTTTTGTGTATCCTGGCGCACATTAAGCGCATGATGTTTGTGATTTTCTAGAAATCTATCTGTGAATGTGGATACAGATTTAAATGTTTCTGCTGAAAAAAGAAAGAAAAAAGAGAAAAAAGGTGAAAAAAAGAAAAAAATTAAAAAGAGCTGTTCATAACACATAAAGAACTAGTTTACACCTTGATCTGACCTTTCTAGGCCACAGACAAAATTGTGACATCCCAAACTAAATTGTTTGTATACCAAAGGCACTAAATGCAGTGAAATATTTTCTTATTCTTCACTTTTCTGCTCCTTCTTTTGTGGTATTCCACATGTCTATGCCGTAGCTCTTCCTATACATAATTCTATCCCGTAGTTATTTTACAATCCTTCCTACAGATACACTCATAATAGATGCCAATTTTAAGATCAGTAGGGTAACAGAATAGGAAAAAAAGAAATGCGCCATTTGATCTATTGACTTGAAAACAGACGTCATCTTTTCCAAAAGACCCCTTTCTGGTATGTTTAAGGGGTTAAAGGCCTCTGCATACAAGCTGGGAAAGCAGAAATATGTAGCTCCATGCTGGCAGGAGATAAGGGAGACTGTGAAATGCTAGACAAGAGAGAAAGAAATTTTAGCTGGGAGTAGGTCACTCTTCTTTCATAGAGAAATGGCTCTTAATAATTTTCTGCAGCTTACATTTCCCTGTCAGCAGAGTATTTATCTCTCCAGGTTACTGTTGTATAATAGTAAATTCTTAAGGTTTGCTTTTCTATTAGGTCACAAAGTGCCAGATAGCTTTACAGCATGTCCAAATAATTCAACATCTCACCAAAAAAAAAAAAAAAAAAGGTTGTAGCAGGTATTAATATGAGTGGCCCTCAAGGGTAACATAGGAAGACTGGAGACTTTATTATTTTTTTCATTAATTTCTAAAATGTGGGTTTGCTGAGGTGCGAGTGGAGGATGGTGTAAATTTTTAAACAGTGGCACTCTCAGCAGTTATGCAGACTTCTGTAAACACAGCTTGTCTCAGAGGACTGTATTATTTGAACAGTGTTCTCCACTGGACCAGCACAAGAGAACTTTCTATTAATTTGTGGTGCTTAGGAGTGTTCAGTACCTGCTCACACCTTCCATAAGAAATCCCGAAGCAAGCCTAGCATCAGCCATCTGCCACACTGGGAATGATCAGATGAGGTTACCCCTCAAATGAAAAAATTATATCTAGGAAGTTTTGGCTTCTCCTCCCTACTCCATCCCCTCACCCCCACCTTCTGTCCACGAAGGAAAGGAAAGAGTTAAGAAGTATTCTTATGTTTCTTGAGCTGAACAAGACTGAGTTAATTGAAACAATCTGGATGCTATAACAGGATGGAAACCAACAAGCGTTTTTAGTACCATAGTGCATTATGGATTCAAAGTCCTGTTGACTGCATTCCTGAGCTGATTCCACTGCTCTTTTAGGTAGGGAGTGGGGAACAACTTGGTCTGAGAAGCTCTTATGTGAAAATCACCTTGAAAATCCTGTATGTGTTACACCTTTTAAGAAGTGTGAGATACTAGCATTCTTCACATCTTACACAGAGCATGATTTTAGTTTACAGACAATACATCTGAGTGCTCAGTTTGTCCCTCACACTCGGAGTCACCAGCAAGGACTGGAAAATTCATGTAGAAAGATAAGTTTCAGTTGGCTGCAAATTTGTTCTGTTGCAGAAGTTCCTCATATTTTTTAATAGCAGAATATACGTGCTAAGAACTGTGATAATGTTCTACAGAAGTAAAAACAAATAAAGAGGAAGAGAATGAAGGTAGAAGTAGGGCTGTGAAGTGTGATAGGACAGGGAAGGGACAGAGAAAATCTAATAAATCTCAATATAAAGTGAATGGCTGGTCAAAATTTTTAATTGCAGTCGTGATGCTGCCTACATGCTGTGGGAAATAAGAGAGTAGAAATGGAAACCGTTTAACAAGATTCAAATGAATTCAACAAGACATAATTGTCTTGGGGACAAATAATTTTGAAATAAGTGACACTTTAAGTCACGAATCTGGTGGTAAGGATTTGGGACATTAGTAAAATCAGAAAGATAGAGGGAGAGGTGGAGTTGAAGGGTGCAGGAGAAAAATATTGTACAGTGAGTGAATACATGTTAGGATTGTGGAATAGGTAACTTGGACTGATTTGGACAGCTGGAGGCTTTGAAGAAAAAAATGAGAAAAACATGAAATGGGATAATAAAGAACAGGTTTCAGAAAAAAAGAAGATTAGGCTAGACTGAAATATTCTCTTTCTTTCAAAAGATAATTGGGTTTTGTAGCAGAAATATCTTAAAAAAATCTAATCCATCTGGATCATTGCATAATTCACCTTTTAATAAAGCTCACAATAATTCCGTATGGAGATTTGCTAGGAAAAATTGAGATAAATATAAAAGCCTTAAGGTGCATACAGCTCACAGGAAAAAAATAAATGGGTAATGCTGAACTGAAAAGTCTTAAGTTTAAGTGCTAAGAGTGAAAATATTGAAGAGTCATTTTCAAGATGCAGGTCCTTTGATGTTGTGATTAATAAACTTCACTCAAAAAGTAGATATGCTCTAATGAGATGTGTTGAATATGTGAGAATGGCAGGTAGTGTTAATATGGAGTAGTAAAAGGAAGTTACTCAGGGATAGCTGGCATTAGGATTGATGTAATGTAAATAGAATAGCATATAAAATTATGGAGTATGAAGGACTTTAATTATTAAAGGCTAATAAATGAAAT
Organism: Gymnorhina tibicen; assembly: GCA_013399875.1. Taxonomy (NCBI): domain Eukaryota; kingdom Metazoa; phylum Chordata; class Aves; order Passeriformes; family Artamidae; genus Gymnorhina; species Gymnorhina tibicen. The sequence continues at coordinate 266,728 of VXAZ01001519.1, read as the reverse complement.
CAAAAAAAGCCCTTGTAATAATCTTAGAGCTTATCAATGGGATGCCATGGGAAGGAAGTGTATCTGAGTGCATTCATCAATCACGGGATAATTTGTGTGCTGCCATTGTAAACTGATGGTGAAAAAAGCTAGTAAAAGACTGGGATATGTCAGGGGAGACATTTCCAGCGGAGGAAGGGAGAATATTAATGCGACTGTGGCAGGCTTGGATGAGACCTGATCTGGAATATTGTGTTCAATTCCTCATTCACAGTCAGGCGAGATGAATTTGAAAAAGTGCAAGAAACAGGCTGTTATGATTCTCAGGGGAAGGAAGAGTCTATTTCATGAAAGGATGCTGAAAGAGCTTAGAATTTTAGCAGAACAAAAGCAGAGAAGGGATAAGATTGCTGTCTTTAAATACATCAGGACAGTAAAGCCGGAGACAGGAAGGAAGTGTTTAAGTTAAAGAACAGTATTGGCTCAGGAACAAGTGGGAACAAACTGTCCACGAATAAATTTAAGCTGGAAAGGAAATGAGGGCAAAATGCTCTGGTTTTCAATAAAACAAGTTTTGGAAATTTTTTATATTATACTATGTTTTTTACATTTATTATTTTACAGCATAGCACAGCATAGCATGGTAAGATTGCTTTCTATAAGAGTGTCATAGGAATTTTGCTCCAGTTCTCTGTTTCTTATATTGTGTGTATGTGTAAATGCCTGCATGTATAAATATTTAATTTGCAGTAAAACTGGAGGTCATCTGGGATTATTTAAACAGAGATACAAAAGGCAGGCCAACTATTACACAGTAGCTGGAGTCAGAGATTTTCTGAGTAGGTACACTTACTACTCTGAAATGAGGTAAATGGTGCTTTAGAAAAAATACATCTAAGCATCATACCTATAATATTTAAATAAAGTGGATTAAACTATTCACATTCTGTTCCTATGCTCAAACCAATTTTGTTGGCTTAGCCAAAGCACAGAAAGAGAGATTGAAACTGATAACAAGTAAGGATACAAATATACTTTTGTGGTTCCATAATTTGGTTTTTATTCTATAAAGAAAAGAAAAACCTCTCTGTCTCTGACCGGTTGGGGTTTGGGATTTCTTGGTTTGTGGTTTCGGTTTTTTTTCCTCTGTGGGATTAACTTTTTATGAGTAAACGGATTTGAGTGGGAAGATGGTAAAGGAGTCTATTATTCTAGTCTAGAAATGATACAACCTACCTAGAAGATAGCGTGGGAGAGTACATGGTCAGTGTTGGGGTAGAAATACCTCAAAGAATTGTGTCCTGATATTAAGCACTCTCAAAAGAATACCCAGAGTATGGAATTGAGATAAGAAGAGTGTGAATTATAGGGATCTTAATGTAGAATTGGAAACCTTAGAAGACAGGGCACAAAATTAAGTGATGGAGGAAAAACATCTGCAGACCCTTCAGAGGCTCAGATGCTGGTTTTGTATATGCTGTTTGATAAGGTTTGAGGTGAGGGTGAACTGTTGAGGGAAGTTTGTCACATTTCCAGTGAAAAAGCAGTGAAGTTCACAGGAATATGTGTTCAGAGATGGGTCAGTTTTTAGTCTTTTGTAATGAAACAGGAATTGATTTTTTGAGAAAATGTCCCAGAGAGATTGGCTGATTTTGTCCTCTCATTAAAGATAAAAATATTTTGTGATGCTTTAGCTGCTTGAACACAGTACTGTTCCTTAGACATGTGTGTTAGACAGAAAGAGCGTCCTCAGGAGGGTTTAGCATCAAACAGTTGCACAGTCTACCACCTGGTGAGCTGACCTGCTTTTTCTGAGTGCTGTTGCTCAGAGACACAGCAGAAACGCAGATCATTGTTTGTGCTCTTCTTTCTCTGCCCTTGAATTGGCTTTTGGTCTCCCGTTGTTTATTCATGCCTCCATTCCTCACTGTTTTGTTATATTCAAACAGTATATTAATTTGCCCTTTCAAAATGATCATACCTCAGTTTACAATGTTAAACAAGTACAGTTTACTTTGCCACCAGTTTTCAATATCATTAACTTTTGCCACATATAATACTTAAATCCTTGTTTCTGCAAAAGGCAGATCAAATTTACCATTTTCTGAGATAGTGTCATTTTCCTGAGTATTTTCTTCAACATTGTTTCTGATTGCTCTCAGGCTGCCAAAACTACTATCACTAATGGATGGAAAAGCTACAGTTACAGTTCTTAGAATAATTTTTAGGACAGGTCACGGTGTTCTATTTGTTTAAAGTGAAATTGGCCTATTCACCATTTACTGCAAAACTTTTTGCAAGGATACGATTAGAGACACTTTATGTACATTCATTGACAACCAAATAAGACCATCTTAAAGACCTGCTCAAACAAGCTCTAGTTTTACCTTTTCTGTTACTTGAATTTGAAAATGTATGCCAGTGAAAAGAGGAGATGGGAAGTGGCTCCTTCAGTACAGATACACCCAGGATTTTCACCATGTGCCAGCCTGCTCATGGTTCATGCTATCATCATCATCATTTTGTACCAGTGATTTTATTGAGTGTCACAATAAAATTCTAGCAGTCTTATTTTGTAAGTTTCATTAATAATTTCATGTTGAAATAAAACCACCACATTTTGGGTTTAGCTACACGGTTTCATCTTGTTTGCTTTTAACATGTCTAACATGGTGTGGGTTCAATGCCATTGGTCTTGCATTGCTTTCTTCCTAAGAAAACTCATAAGCGAAAAGTGAAAATAATCCTCAAACTACAACTTGAATTTGAATCAGTGTGATAGTTTTCTTATATGAGTCTGCCAATAGTTTATATTAAAAGTAGGAAAGCCATGACCTTCAATGAGATGGCAAATGAGAAATTTCCAAGAAGTGCCCTTTAACTACTGAATTGACTAAACATTTCACTGCTGCTGAGATGCAAAGCTGATCTGCTACTATGGGGTGTACCATAGGGACCAAGTGTGGATACCACTTGTCAAATTATTTTGAAATAACGCGGTTTGTTTTCAGAATTGCAAGTCTCTCTCTGCTATCATTTCTTCTTGGACAAAGAAATCTTTCAGGCATGGGTGGCAGAGATAGTGATTGTTCTCAACACTAGTTTGATTTGAATCTCTGAATGGAGAGGCAGGGACCTGTGCTGTACAGGAAGTCTGTCTGGGTAACCTACTTCTCTCTGTGGCATCTAATTTGCATGGAGGTAAGAAACTCCCCATGTCTCATTGCCTCCTCTGATTCTAAACAGAGAAAGATGTCCAGTTCCTTCTCACCCAGTATTGCATTATCTTGAGTTAGAAAGATATGAGCAGAGCAGGAGAATCTGTCATGGTGGTAGCTGAATTCAATATGAAAATAACTCAAGAAATTGTACTGACGAAATGTATTTACGGACCAGATATTTAGATAGTTGTCTCTTCATGGCAGTTTTTATTTATTCTCTGAAATGTCCTAACCATTGTAATATAGGAGGAAAAAAAGTAATTTTGAAGCTGGATAAGTTCTTATTTAACTCATATAATCACAGAAATTTTCCTTAATTTTCTTTTTCTTTTCTGAATTATTTCTTACACACAATAGTTAATATGCATTTGTACAATATATTAGGGGCCCCATTACCTTGACAAAATTCATTGATTTTAAATTACCCTGAATGTAGAAGGTAGAATTCTGTGTGGGAAAATTAATATAATGTTAATGTCTCTGGAAGTTGCAAAGCACTCAGAAAACCCAAAAAAAATCATATGAAACATATGTTGTTTCTAGAGGGTTTGTTTTCCCTTCTGGTTTATTAGTCAGAACTCCCATTGCTTTATGAGTTTTAAGGCCTATTTCTGGACTTTGCTACAGGGCTGCCTGAAGAAGCTATAGGACAATGCTTGCTCTTTTTGACATTGATTTGTTAGAAAAACTTCTTTGTGTAGAGAAATGGGAAGCTGTATTCTCCTTTGAACAACGATCTGACCATTTCATAGGAAACCAAATAAACTTCTATATGTTCAATTTTTGCTGTAGTTCTTTCACCAAACTATTGCCCAAGGTGGGATTCATTTCAGCTGCTTCTAGATTTCTACATATTAGATGTTTAGAATGCATCTGAACTAGGCAACCTTTGCTCCCTTCTAAGTGCTGGAGAGAAAGAGGCACTTTAAGGGCAGTTCATGTGACCTAATTTAGTTGTTTGCTTTCGGATGAGATGAATCAGAATACAGATTTCATCAGGCTGAGTCACCCTGTTTCAAATATAGTTTACTTGGTCTGTTAACAGCTCTCCTGTGTGACTCCATAAATGTTTGCTTTCCCTGGGATAGTGCTGGTCACCACGTTGTCTCTTCAGTGCTGGGGATAAGCTGCATGTACTCCAGAGGCAGCTGTACCCATTGGCTACTGTTCAGGGTAGGGAATAGCATGTTACAGAATGGGGAGCATTGCTCTGTTCTTGATAATGCTGAACTTCTCTCTTTTGCATAAAAAGCAGGCAAACTTGTCAAGGAGATAAAAAATACCATTGATGCTGAGATGAAACTTGTAATAAATAAATAAAATCACTTTTTTTCAGCTTTTGGACTCACCTATGCATTGTGTTATTTTAACTGGGGTTATAAATCCCATGCTTTCCAAAAATGTAATTTAGGGATTAAGATAATTACTCTGTCTTGTCCAATTTATGCCATCATTGTATTCCATCCAGAGTTCCTGGGTGTTTCATATGTGCTCTTGCCATGGATAGTACAAATGTGGTGTGTCAGCATCCTATGAAAGGGCATACAAGTGAGACTGGTGAACTGACATAACAGTTCTCAGATAAGAGAAGGGAAGGATTTCTTCCCCCAATTCCCCATCCATCCCTGATCCATGTATGTACTCCCTTAGAGTACCTGTGTAGTCTTGACCATAATTTTTTCTGTGAGAAGATACGAATCACCAATACAAGACAAATCTCTGTCTGGTTTCCTTTTTCTGCTGGATTAGGGGATGGAATTTGCACACTGAAGGGCAGCATGAACACCAGAGCTGGCTCAGAGGAGTGGCCTTGCAGAAGCAGCAAGCTATTAGACTAGCTAAATCTGTGTTGTCTGACTGCACCCTGCATCACACCAAGCACCACATGGCAAAACACTCTTCTATACTGTGAAAAAGCTAAGTTAAACCTTCTCTATTTCTTTACCTCAATCCATCTTTGCTTCTGTGATGCTGGCAAAGAGCCGTGTGTGATCGACAGCTGAGCCTCTGATGTCTTTTCACAGTCCACTTGTGATGCTGCAGAGCCGGAAGTAACTCTGGCAATGCTTACAATATGGATTGGTTATTCTAAAGCTTTTAGCTTTTTCTGCCTGTTATATTTGGGCCAAGGTTTTAAAATGCAGCGTAAATTTTGGGGTCTCAAATTGGCATAAGTCTGGCACTCAGAAAGAGAGAGTGCCTATTATTTCAAAGTATTAGTAGATACACATGTGTCCTGTAGATACATTGGGGTGGGTGAAGAAGGTCAGAAAATAATGAGGATGGTGAGGGAAGGATGACTGCATTTCATTTGCATGCAGCTGAGCTTGAAGCCACAGAAACCTACAGGAGACCACCATTGCTGAAGATTTTATCTTGAGCTTATCAGAGTAGTCTACCAAAAATAAGATGAGAGAAAGCATTTTTATAAAGTATTTTCGTGCTCAACAGAATCTACAGCAATAAATTACTGTTGCAAGAAACATGTGAACAAAAAAAAAAGGGACATACTATGCTTGGAGAGGGACTTGCTTCAACTCGTTGTCAGAAGAGATAGCAGACACGGAAACAGTTCCTCAATGTGTATGACAGAGGGTCACAAAGACTAGGGAAGGATTGAATCTGACAAGTTAATTTACAGTCTGGAAACTCTACCAAACACAAATTAGAAACAGTGATTAACTCTATGAAACTAGTTTGCAGGCTGCCAAAGATGCTGACTGTTAATGACGGGGTATAATCTGATGGACATATTTACTCAGAAGAATATTACTGAGATTTACCAGTCTGAGAACCGTGTCAACTCAGAAACACTCTCACAGAGCTGTGAGAGGGCCAAAAAAGCAATTCCGAGGATGAAAAATCTGCTAAATGAACAATCGTGGTCAATATACAATATTGTGACAACGTAGAAATGCATAATTATATGGATAGGCTTTCCCAGAATAGATGATTTATTTTTGCAAGTAAATTTGAGCAGGTAGTTGATGTTTGACCTTACTGAGAAGAGTAACAGAACACTTACAGCTGGTATTTCAATAGTTACTACTAAAAAGGAGGCTTCTACACCTGAAAGTAGGTGATAGCTGGCTTGAGTTTCAGAGCTGTGTTGGATACAGGCAACTTGACACGTTGTTCTTTTCCTGTTTCAATGCTTTCATTCCATGCTATCCTTGCGGATGTGCTAAACAAGGATTTAAGAAGTAAAACAGTTGAATTGCATTTTTAAACTATGCAATTTACAGAATTTAGAAAAGGTAATAAAAATAATTTTTTTTGCTTTTAAAAGTTTCTTTAAAAATGGAAAAAGTAGAGTCGAAAATGGTCTGCTTTTCTGGATGGAGGATTCTGAAAAATTGAAAATTAGAAGTTTTGCTTTTGCTGTCTTTTTTTCACAAAGAAGTTTAATAAAGACCTAGCAAATACAATTGTAATGTCATAAGTTGTGCAACACTAAAAAATGCTACAAAGTGTGCAGCCAGACAAAGGTCAAGGTTGTAGGAAGCACATCAAACTGATCATACCCTTAAAACTGTTCTGAGCCCTGCAAGTTTCTTTATATCATTTTTGGAAAGTCAAGTAGTTTTAACCTTAGAGAGTATGGAAGATGCTGAGTTCACAGCTTTTAGTTTATAGTTATGTTTAAAAATTTAATGTCCTTCTCTCACGCAAATAATACCAGATCTTATTCTAGTGATGGGCTCTCACCCCAACACTCTTCCCAGTTTCTTACATCTGAGGGACATATCCAGTGCAGCATATACATACAGCTATGGAATAATGACAGAATTACTGTAGTCCTTGGTTATAACCATGATTGTATCAAAAGTATGAACATTCCAAAATAACTTTAGGAAGATAATAATTAGGGTTATTTATAATAGTAGTTTTCAAAGTGGTCATGGGCTACATTTGCTGTTTTAAACCAGCAAGAAGTGCAGAGTGAGACGGATTTCTGCTCCAGAGGTCCTTGGATAAGGTTGGGAACAGTGTGTGTTACAGCTATGGTATCTCTGCTTACCAACCAGCTCAGCAGCTCAGACCTTCCTGTGTGTTCAGGGGCTTTGACCCCAGTTGCTCACTTGAATAACTGTGTTGAAGATGCTGCTTCCATTCACTCGAGAGATACACTTTTCCCTGCGCTTCAAAACTTCCCTGAAATCTGGAAGTATTTGAAACTTCCCCAGCTTTGGAGCTCAGAGACCCACCAGCAGCACTGCCACATTTCTATATTCCTAGCTGCAGTGCCTAAGTTCCTAGAACCTCTGCACCTCTCCTGCATGCTTACTAACAGCAGGTAGCCTGGAAGGAGAAATATTTAGAGGTCTAAAATACATCAGATGAACCTCTCCTTAACATATGCATATTTTTCTACCTTTTCCCCCTTTTTCTTTTTTCATCTTGGAGTGAGTCACTCCAACATCTGACTTGTAGGTACGTAAAAATAGGAGAGACAAATCTCATCTTTTCTTTACAAATGATTCTTGGATTGCAGGTGACTTCAGTACAAGATAATGACAGAGAACCAGTGGGGTGGTTCACGTGGTGTAGTTTGATTCAGGACAAGCTAGCATCCGACACCATGTAGAGCAAATGTTCTTTTATTACCTTTGCCATTTTTCAGTGGCAATTTTCCTTTTTTTAAAGGGAATAATAGAATCTCTATAATGCCCAAATTTCACTTAGACCTTGAAATTAAATTCATTACATTAAAAAAAAAAAATCAGTGCAACCTTTTGTATTTAAAAGGTAGCGATGATAAAAAGCTTTAGCAAAAAATTTGATACGTAAAGATAAGTTTAGCATAACATGGTTTGGATATGGACATTAAAGCTATCTCTTCTTTCAGATATTTTTTGAAGCATTTACATTTTATACATCTTAATCACATGATGTTATACATTCAAAATAATCAAAAGGCTCTGGATGAGTGTAGAATAAATTATTACTCTTGCAATGTCTGAGTCAGTGATGGATCATATAGGACACCTATATGTGCAACCATTAATGTGAAACCATTTAAATGGTGCAACCATTTAAAAATATGTCAACATGGAAGAAATTTATTGGAAAAATGCTTTTCTGGTACTACGAATAATATATGACTTTTCCTGGGAAGAGGAAACAGTATCAGCTTCTCAATCAAATAACAAACTGGAAAATCAGCACATGTCAAAAGACAAATTAGAATCAAAGAAATTTTATGAACTTCTTTAGCATTCATGATCTAAAAAAACTGTGCTTTGATTTAAAGTTGTGAATGGGTTCTCTTTTCCTTCTTCAGTCTTTTGACAGGTATTTTGTCCTCTCCTCTGCCAACTGATTTTTTTTAAATATGAATTTCATTATTTTTGTTTTTCTTCACTCTTCTCTGCTCTCACAGCATATAGTTGATATTTTCAGCATGCAGTTGTTGGAAACTGAAGTTAGTGACATAATTTTCTGCAATTTCAACAAGACTAATGTACAGATCACATTGTGCAAGTTTGGAACCTAAGATTTCTGTTATTTATAAAACTGATATATCTGCTTCTTCAGTAGAGTATTCATGACAGAAAATCTCAGCAGACATTTTTAAGACCTGATTTTGTAAACATTTACTCATTACATTTTTTTTTTTTTCGTTTTTCTATATATAAAAAGGGAGTTGAAACTTCTATAGGAAAAAAACGGGAGACCAATCTTAAACTTGCTTGTGGAAACAAATATTCTCAGGCCTAAACCAAATCTTTTATACAAAGTCCTCAGCAACCACTTTTGATGCTGAATGCATGTGCAACAATCAACACCTGCTCCCGCATCACTTCTAAGAGGCTGTATTTATCTCTGTTTCCAAAACAGGTAATCTTGATGATTCCTTATATCTTTTTCTACTTTCCTTCTCCGCATGTGAAATGCATGAAAAACAGCAAAGCAGCTTAGTTGATCGTGAGTGCGAGGAAGCCTCCATTGTAAGATCTTGGGCTATATAAACCCAAGATTATTTGGTTTTTGTGTATGTATGTACGATGTATGTATGTATATGCCTGCCTTGGAAGATCCAGAATTTGTCTGTTCACACAAGCTGCAGAGCTGAAGTACACACCAGCCAGCCAAAATACTTTCTTGTAGTACTGTAAATATCAAGCTTATTGTGTTATTATAATCTCTAAAATGATCTTAACCTCATCTTCTTCCTACCTTTTGCTATATTTAAAGCTGCATGCAACCTTCCTGTGCTTTCGTAGTGTATTTACACACTCTACTCACCAGCTAAGCGTATTTAAAAAAGAAAAATTGCTATATCCTTTTTTGAGAAAGGCTTGCTGCCACTCTCACAGATGAATGAATTTGTATAGAGAGTGAGAAGAGAGGCAGTGGATGTGAGGGGAATCCACAACACCTGTTCTAAGCCTTCCTTTCCCACCGTGCATTTCCCTGCCTGGAGCAGGATCAATATTATCATATATTTACACAACAGTGCATCAAGGTCCTTGGAAAAGCTGTGTTTTGGATGATTAAATAACTGCAAAGTTAAATTATCTTAGAAATATTTTCCATTGAGCTGGGATTAAAACAGTCATAATAACAGGAATTGTTCTGGTCAAATAATTTTGAAGTTTTTTGTTTTAAGACAGCATGAAATGCACAGTGATAACTTCATTATTCCCTCCCTCCAGTGTGTATAGCTGACAGGCCACAGCCAGGATATGACTATCTTAGAACAGATGATAGTGAAGATCTCAAATCTGTGTCTTCCAAAGAGTAAAACTCACTAGGTATTGCCTATAAAACCAATTTGTACTCCAACTGGGAAAGCTCTGTCTGCTGCCTTTGTCAAGCACTGTGGATCTAAAGGTAGAAATAGACCCTAGAAATAGAGGGGGAAAATCTTCTGAGGTGTGAATTGCTTACTTAGGTAGAAAGGGTGAAAATTATTTGATGCCATGAAGTGATTTGTTTGTTTATTCTCTGGATTTATTACATAAGAAGAATTCTTTAGGTTCTCTGAAGAGACTGCAGGGGAAAGTGGTAGGAGCTGAGGGATAACTATTTTATATGAAACTGAATTGAGGTGGTTCCAGAAGATGAGGGCAGGACTGACTGATTTACTGAGCTTCCTGACAGGTGTAGAAGCAGGACTATGGTTGAAATGCATTGGTTTAAGTGTTTTTCTCAATCAGCTGTGGCACAATGAGAGGTAAATGAGGGAGCTGGTGAGCTACAGAGAGGAGAATAGATTTAGTGAGAGAGCATGTAAGAAGCGGCCAGAGAGGGAGAATTTATTTCCAGCACAGGAATATAATTTTCCGGAACAGACTTTGTTGTTTTAGAGAAAAGCATCTCCTCATCCAGACAGAACAGTGCTGCGGCTGAATCTACTCGCTCCTCTGGCTAATACTGTGTATTTCTGAAAAAAAATTGCTTTGATGTCAGGCTTAATTGCCTTGGTGGAAGGAACTAAAAAAAACCCACAAACAAAAACACTGTTGCATGACTTGAGATACTGGAGATTTTACATGGATATTACTACTATTACCTTTGAATCACTAAATGCATCCTGTAGTTCAGTGGGTGTTATTTCCTTCAATGGCAGACTGGTGACGATGAGTCAAATCACGCAAAGTTAGTTCTGGGAATGGAAAGCTTTGGAAAGTGTTAACTGCGTGAAAGTATTTCTTCTCTTTAATGTTTCTTTGCATTTCTCTGACAGTATAACCTGTGGAGATATAGGGACTCCTTACTGACCTCATTCTTCGTGTCCATATTGCAAAGCCAGCATTTCCACTGAGCTCTGAAACAACTTTGCACAGGGTCAAAACTAAGGCTTTTAGAAGGTCTATGTTTTGCATTCCTTCTATAATGAAATATGCATAGATACACTGTTACCAAGCTTCAAACAAACTGCTGTTTAAAACATTAAACATAGAAACTATGATGAAGCTTATACCACCTTGTAATTTTCACTGACATTTAACCTAATTTACAGTGACTGCTGCTTAGTCCAGGTGGGTACTAGAGCGCAGCTGGTTTTTAAATATTATTCTGTGAACCCTCCAGAGTCACTTCTAATTTGTTTGCCTTCCTTTTAAAGCACTAGCTCCTTTGTTAGGAAAAACAAAAAGGAAAAGTAATAATTTGCTATTGTTAACCTAGCAGTTAGTTAAGAAGGATACCTGGAATTATTCAGCTTTGAATTTCTTTTACTATGAAATATTTCTGCAGTAGAATATGCTAGTTTTAATTTGCACTGAAGTGCCATGCTTGGTTTGCCTCTGTTTTACTATGGAATGTAAAAATCTAAAGAAAGGGGTCAAACTCTCTAATGTTACATTGGAGCACAAAAAGATCTTGAGAAATAGAATGGTCTTTCTTAAAGAAGAATATAGATAATACCTCTAAGGGGTTCAGTTCACTCCAGGGGTGAAGCAACTTGATGAACCAATGAGTATGGGAATTTTAACTGAGCTGCAGTGAGTAAATGAAATATAGAATGAAATACAGACTTCATATCATTAAGATAATAATGTGATGGCATAATGACACAAATTAAATTGTCTTCAGTGAGGTGATTTTAAGGCTGTGGCTGCTTCCTTGAGCAATGAATTTTGTTTCTGAGACTCAGGTAGCTCACCTCATCCAAAACATGGTGTAAAAACCCACTTCACTGACTTAATCTTGCAAAAAGTAATAGGGATTGGTATAACAGTATGAGTAAACCCATCACTATATGGATAAGTACCTGAGGAAACTGTCATCTGAACACCATTTACCATCTGAACAGATAAGTAAGAGAGAAGGAACCAGAAAGGGAATCAAAAATTCAAGTGGATAGACCATTTAAAATCAATACATGTTCAGCTTGACTTGTTTATTTATTTGAAAGTTTTCTACTCTTCCTTACAGCTCTAGATATGTAAGGAAAAGTTTGGGACTGTTTATGAAGAATATTGCTAAGAGGTTTTCAGGGGAAGAGCCGGGGGCATTACATAAATCAGCAAGGAGATCATAAAGAAATGGCCAAACAATTTCTACCAAATGGTTCTTTCCAGGCAGAGAGAATTTTTTTTTTTTTGGCCACTTTCATACAAGGGTGAACTGAAATATTAATTTAGAACATAATTTGGCTTTTTTTTTTTAATGAATAGTTAGTGTTTTCAGGAATAAAAAACAACAGATCTTCTTTGTGAAGTTTACTTTTGTCAGCAAAGCCTTCCTCTTTGTTTTGTCCTTCTAATGGAAAAGAAGTGCCGCTATCTGCAAGCAGCTATTCTCTCAGGTGTAGTCCTCACTGAGTTTCCTTTGCATTAGTTTGTCATCCTTGGGTTTAATGGAACTCCCATGTTTGACATGTGCTTTGGAGAGTATCTGCTTTGGTATTTCACAGAACTGAAGCATGAATAAATGGTACTGACATCAGTAAATTAAGGAGAATAATTAATGAAAGTCATGCTTACACAAGTAATAGAGAAGGGGAAGGTTTCTGGGTCTAAAGGTGAAATATTTATATAGTATAGCTGCAAATAAAAACATAAAGTTTCTTCTAAGAATAAAACATACTGAAGTTATTTTCACCAAATAATCATAGTGGTCTTTGCATGAATACACTGAAAATTTGTGATCTTGTAGTGTTAAAATTCAGCTTAGGACAATGTGGATAAATCCAACCACATACATTACAGGTGCATGTTAAAGACAATACAAGAGTCATGTTCTCATAGTTCTGACCCTGGTCCTTACAAAGTACACTTTGCAGTACAAGAGAAGATGTAGATATGGACAACAAAAGGATCACTGGTATGAAGAGAAGATGAGAGATAAAGACAATATTGGTCATATGCTGAAATATGGGTTTGGTTTCCTCTATCTAGCACTTATGCTTGACTTTTTTTGGCCCATATTACCCAAACAGCTAACTAGGATGGCTCAAAGATAATAATTACTATACGAAGAGGTTTTTTATTTTAGATAGATTTTTTTCTTTTAACTCCTCTTAAAAAATTGATTTCAGAAATTCTAAGAACTGAAATACCATTTCTGATGATACATTCCTTTTTTTCTTTTTCTTTTCAGCTAGAAAATAGCTGAAAATATGGATAGCAAATATTTTCACTTTCCCTCAACTTCACACTTATTTTGCAAATTTTATTCCAATTTGTAAACACTTTTGTAACCTGGAGTCATGGTTTAAACCCAGCTGGAAACTAAGTACCACACAGCTGCTTGCTCATTCCCCTCTTCCCAGTGGGACGGGGAGAAGAATCTGGGAAAAAAAAGATAAATCTCATGGCTTGAAATAAGAACAGTTTAGCAACTGAAATAAAATACAATAATAATGATGGTTATGGTTAGGATGGTGATGAAAAAGGAGACAACAAAAAAAGAGAGAGAGGAACAAAACCCAAGAGAAGCAAGTGATGCACAGTGCAGTTGTTCACCACCCACTGACAGATGCCCAGCCCGTCCCCAGCACCGGTCGGTGCCTCCTGGCCGACTCCCCCCAGTTTATACACTGAGCATGATGCTCTGTGGTATGGAATATCCCTCTGGCCAGTTGAGGTCAGCTGTCCTGGCCTTGCTCCCTCCCAGCTTCTTGTGCCCCTCCTCACTGGCAGAGCATGGGAATCAAAAGTCCTCACTTAGAGTAAGCACTACTTAGCAACAACAAAAGCATGTGTGTTACCAACATATTCTAGTATTCTAGTACTAAATGCCACACCCACAGCCCTGTACCAGCTACTAGAAAGGAAATTTACTTTAACCCAGACAAAACCCAACACCTAGAAATTCCATTTTCTGATAAGTATTTTTCCTGAATAGTTACAAAATTACACTACTTATCTCTTTAATGTATACACAAGCTCAGAAAACTTGCAGAATTTGCCATAGTTATACAATTCCTGGAAGTAAAGACCCACTGAAGAATTTATAACACTGCTTGCCTCAATACATTTTAGACTCCTAGGAATATGTTTCAAAGGTAATGAGTGGATTTAACACCATTTGACTTAAAAAACTGGCAGCAGATTGTTTGTCTTAGGAAAATCAGATTTAGTACAGTCTTATTTAAATCTGAGCTGGGGAAAATCTATTATAGTCAGGCAGATTTGGAATAGTTTGGTCTTCATTTGTAGCAGAGCAGCAAATGTTGTTAACAATGTAGTACATCATGACAAGTAAATTGAAGGTGAAGTAAAGCCAGAAAAAGCTCAATCTATATTGAATGCAGACTTCAAGTTCACCAGAAGGTCATACTGAGATAAGATGAAAAAAGCCATAGCACAGACACATAATGCTGTCTTTACTCTTTCTGTTTATATTCTGATAGTTTGGGGATAAAGCCGTGCAGATATGTCAGGATGAATGATTTTTGGATTTTGATTTCAAGAAAGTGCCCTTGTGGGAGTCTGCACAAGAGTATATTAATGGAAGGAGATGCTTGAAGATGCTAAAGCAGAATGTCAGAATTTTGTAGTTACAGTTTAAAGGGTCAGTTATGACTTTCCTCAGTCAAAACCTCAGTAAATGTATACAGTTTATGTTTTAATTCCATTGGAAGTATTTGTAGATTACTGCAAAGCCATTTACTACCTAATCAGAATTTTCAAAATTAATTTAAGTGTATTTTAATCTTGGAGTTGCCTTTTCTCAAATGAACCATTTACTGTCCCATGTCTTAGTCTTGAGGCTCAAAAGACACTTGATTTCAATGTATATGGTTATGATGTACTGAAACACTATGATGATATTTCAAAGAATTAATGCACCTTCTAGAGTCAGGAAAATGCTTTTATATCCAAATGCTTTACACAGAGATGCAGAGCATAAAATCACATATACTCTCTTCTAGCTTATTTAATGTGAAGATACAAACAATTTTTCTTTCTTTTTTTTTTCCTTAGGAAATATTAGTCTACTATTCTCATACCTGCTCATAAAACTGGTAGTGAAAATATTATTTCCAGAGATATCCTGGGTAGCTTCCCTCTCACACAGTTTCATGTGTCTGCAGTTTATGTGTACACACTAGCTAGTAACCCAATGCTCTCTTCAAGGTCAATGGAGAGCAATATATAGTGATTCATCTGACCTATTTTAATCATCTATTTTAGGATGAGATGACTCATGCTTTGAAAGTGCCAATTTTACTCCACTCACTGTGAAAAAGTCTTGACAACTAGCTAACATGAAAATATCTGTACTGCTGATGTCTATATTTGTGATTTCACAAATGCCATTCTATGTGCTATCTTCAGAACTCTCTGATTTCCCCATCCTTTATTTATAAAAATTCTAGCCATCCAATCAGTGAGCCAAAATAGAATTGTATAGCACTGCTGAATATGCATATACCATAAGTATCAACTAGTTAGTAGCATATTTTAAACAATCTCCATGAAAGAAACTCACATGGTCTACTGGATTCAGAAAGTCATTTTTTAAGAGTGAAAGAGCTTCAGAAACAATTCTTCTATTTCTTGGCTAACAGAAATTTCACTCAGGAGAAAATATTTTGGTAAACACAATTGGTGCTGATATAAATAAAAAGGTGCACCCCTCTCTTTCATATGACTGGATGCAGTCATGTTATTGTAAAAGTATTGGAAAAGCAGGATGTACACTACTTCGACTGTTTTGATAAGGCTGAGAGGTTCTGTACCTTCTTAATCACACCTTAGCAGTGAAAACAGTTTTTTATGAAGCCCATCCAGAACACAGTTCATGTTTAATGTGTGATGGGAACCAAAGTTGTTTGACAATTTGTAAAAAATGCAGTTGTTAAATGTTATGACAATTTTTTTTATACAGTAAAAGGTGGAACTCTGCAGATGACTTGACCTTCTTCAGTACCTTCCTTCTTGCATATAACTAATGTGACATTTAGTGTAATGATATCACTTATCTTTTTGGACATTACTAGAGATAAGAATTTTCATGGTGAATGTGGGAAACTAGTGAAAAGATTTCTAAACCCAACATCTTACTCCATGCATTAAAATCATATGTCAATACCTCAGATAGTGTATAAATAAACCTACTTCTCATAAGGAATCCTAGGTTTGCTGTATTTTGGCAATTTATTCTTATTAATTAAAAAAAACCCTAATTTTGATGAGGACAGATGCTGATCCCTAAATATCAAGTCAGTAAGAGCTGAAGCAAACTTTTGTATTTTTTGAAGCTTAATCTCAACATTTAACAGTGTTAAACTCTACTGAAACGTGTATTAGCATGTAAGTAGAGAGTTTGTGAAAGCAGTTCTTGTCTCAGGCTTCACTGTAAGTGTAACCAACCAACTAACTGTAAATTAATGACAGTTGCCAATTTTGCTGGGTTTTAGAAGTGTGATATAATATTAAAATGTGTGGCAATTAATTTCAGAAACAAGAAAATTTCCTCCTGCACTTTATTGGTCATTTTACAGGACTAATAGGTTAATTACATGGCTGGTTAAGGAAAGGCGAAGTTATTAATATCTCAATATAAATGATTTGTGTTTTTACAGGAGCTATCAACATCACAAACCAAGCCAGGCAGTGATAGGATATGGATGAAAGGGATCTGGCCCTTCAGCCTGTATCTTGGCCAGCGTTGATACTGCCAAGTGTTCTGTCTTAAAAATTGTAGCTTTCTATACTGGCACGCTGAAGTGACTGTCTGTATGAGCTGCCTTGCAATTTCAGCCTTTGATTGTCTTAATTTAAGAAGTCAAACACTTTGCTAAATTTCCTGCCATTTTGGCAGAAGGCTGAAGAAAGTGTTAGCAAGTGTACCTTCAGCTTGCTGTAGGATGGAGTTAGGTTTGGGTTTTCATGTGCTAGTCTGCTGTTGGATTCGTAATCTAAGTCTTTGCTTTCATTGTGTGCAATTGGCTTTTCAGCACTCCAGATGCATGGTGACCCTCTTGAATTGTTTTCAGAAACTGGGTCTGTGAAACTGCCAACACTTATTTACTTGTCTTTTATGAGTTTTTTACTCCTGGTTCAATCCTGCAAGGAGCTGGGAAACCCAAGAAATGCTGAGCATGTCCAAGGTCTATAAAAATCAGTGGTTCTGGAGGTCACTCACTGGATTAAGGTATCATATAAAATGAGATGGTCAGTGAGTCATGGTCTTTCCATTTAAATCAGATACATTTGTGAAACAATATCCTCTGCCTCACTTAAATAGCTTTGGATATACACAGATAGAACACAACAGCATCATCTATAAAATACCTATGATGCTTTATTTATCTTGATTTGCCGCGTGTAAATATCAAATCCCATGTTCTGTTGTTCTTCTTATTATTGAGTAGCAGCTTAATTGAATTCAGAAGGCAAAAGATACAAGGAATTTAAGGATGGCAAAGCTACACCATTAAGTGCTTTGTAACGATGAGTTAAAGAATTACACATCTCAAAAGCACTGTTACTCAATAAGAAATGCAAATATGTTTAAGAAGTTATTTAATACCTAATTTATGATGCTTTTCTCAGTTTTAATTGCATTCTAATTTTCTAATTAATTTTAGAAGGAATACTTGGGGGATACCTATTTATTTGTGAATTCTAAGATGTATAACTTGTCCTTGAGTAACCAGCGTAAAATCTTTGAAAAAAAACCCTGAGCACAGATTTATAAATAATAGTGTGTTTGAACAAAAACAAAACATGATTTTTTAGTCACATAAAGATGTGTTCTTTCTTTTTTAGAGAATATGTTCTCTGAAACATTAACAAATCTTTAAAACAATTCACTGACATTTTATCTGTCAAAATAAAATTTTCAAGCTGAGGAATATGTTGCATATTTGCTTCCAGAAATGTGTTAGAATGCATTGGAAATGACAGACATTTGATATCAAAAGAAGTCAACCATTTAGCAGAAGCAGTCCTAAATTTGGAAGTTGTTCAAAGTTAGAAGCAGTAGAGTATAGTCACTACCTTACGAGAAGAGAAGAGTTGAAGGAGAGTCCAGTCAAGTAGGGCACACTGAAAAATATATGGACACATAAATAAACAGAAATACACACATGTGCATGATTATGTTTATTTCATATGCAGTTAACTTTATTAATGAGCATGTGATTATTTAATGAGAGAGATTCCAGTCATGTCTCCAAGAAGAAAATGCAAATTATAAGGTTTTGGTCAAAAATATGAATGGAAAATTTATGACCACTGATAGTTGTTAAGGTTACTTGTAAGGCCAAATCTGTACCAACATACTTTGGTATGTTTCTCTTCTGAAATTCTCAAACATTTTAACAGTATTAATTCTGAAAAGACTTTAATTTTTCCTGTACCAATTTATCTTTTAATAAAGCCCAAAATTCATCTGGTCATATGATGGTATCTACACATGAACTGGTCATTTTTATCTGAAAAGAAGGAGACAACTACCCTATGTCATTTCTTAACACTTACCACTATAAAACTGATGCCTCTTTATGATCAGAAATGTGTTTTTGCATTTACATTTTTATGACAAAAACTCCACATTCCCTCAACAACGTTACTTACATATGGATTTACTCACTGCATGCTTATGAACACTTACACTACTGATACTATGCATTTCTTTACATTTTCAAATAATTTCTTCCACTTTTCTTGAAATAATTTTTAATTGCAAAAGCAAGAAAATATTTTCATATTTTTCAGAGCTATGTTTAAAAAAATTATAACTGTTCTGGAAATAAAATATGGATTTTTTCCTAGAATTAATAATCCCTGAAAAGCATTCTGAAGAATCCTAGTCAAATAGCATTTTAAAAAACTTATATGCAGCTGATTGTACTGCCAAAACAGAAACTTCAGGACCGAGAGCCCAAAACTGTACAAAATTATTATAATTTTGGTTTAATAACACTATTTCAAACTCTTTTCTGAAAAAAAGGTTAATAACCTCTCAAATGACTTTTATGTAATTATCTGTTTTATTTTTTGAGCTCTCATATTTCAGTTAATTAAAAAACCTCAAAGTCTTCTAAAAATCTTCGATATTTTAGAGCAACAGATTGTAGTTGAATGCTTTTCTGTTTATGGGGGTTTTTTTTGCTTACGGCTATTTAAAAATGCATAGGAATTTTTATTGTCTAATATCATCTACCAATATTACAGTACTAAATAGATACTGTACCACACATATGAGAATTATTCTGGCCTCTAGCTCAACCTTGTTTCTTTCTTTGTTATTAAAAAATTAACAAAAAAAATTTACTAACTTCAGTCTTCTGTCAAACAGTAATTTTAATCTTTACATGCTTCCCTAAGAAAAAAATCATAATTCTTGAGAACTTACTGGATTGATTTTCTATTAAGAAAGTAACAAAATCAGCAAAATGCTATGCAAAAAATTGGTAGACTAGAAGTATTACTACATTAACCAAATATAGCAAAATATTAAGCAATTAAGTCACTCAGACTTATTTGCTGGAGAGATTTCATTAGTAAGTATAGCACAAGAAAAACAAAGAAATCACATTGATCAACCTAACTTTAAAATTAAAATGGCTTTTTGTTCCTCAGCTTATAAAACATTATTCCCAAATATAGTCTAATCTTAAGAGACCCAGTGTTTTTCACATTTTCATAACTACTGTAAAACATCTGTGGCAAAAACATGTATGTGCTCCTAGGATTTGCTTTTTTATCTACTTTAAATAGCGGGTCTGTTTAGAGTCCAGCTCAGCTTCTGTGGCTTCGTGATGAAGAGCAGAAAGATAAGACCCAGCAGGATAAAGTTATTCCTCATTTCTGTTGCTTAAAGGAAGCAATCCCTTGCTAAGAGACTTCTGGAAAGAAGTGACTCCTGCTACTTTTTATGCCTTATATCTGATAGTTTGACCCCAACTACGTATCCTAGAATATCATGCCAAAAATCAGAGCATGTAGAGCTCTCACAAAGTTCTTCCTTCACCATGTACCATCTTTTGAAAGAGTAGACAGTACAGAATATAAAAGTTTAAGTCAACAGCTAACTTGCTTTTGGGGTCTGCATTGTTTCTTCTTTCCTCCTTTGTTTTTGTACATGTCAAATTAGTGCAGAAGCTTCCTGGACTATAGAATTTATATTGATTTTATGTTTCATTCTATTGCTTTAAAATAAAAATTCAGATTTATGAATTCTGCAAACTGGTGGAGCAGTTTGAAGCAAACTTAATTTTTTTCCTTGAAGAAACATAAAAGTTTAGTTTTTTGTGATTCATGGCATCATGTACTTAGAGGTGACCTGAAGCAATGGGAAGGTACATGAGCATCTGCAAAAAACTGTGAGTTAAATTTGGAAAAATGTGTACAAATCTGCAAAGCAGCAGAACAAGCAAAATTGCAAATGCACAATTTCAGGAATGAGGAAAACTGAGAAAGAATGAAGGAGGTTATTGCATAGCAGAACATGCTATACCAGTAGACAAAAGCACCTGAGCTCATCTCTTAGTGTGGAGACCAGCCCAAGCAACTGGGTAAGAAGAAATCATCACGCAGACTGGATCCACCCATCAGAGCTTCCCATGAGCACAACCTTGTCACTGCTGCCATACTTCATACTTGCTCATGGTTTCCTTGGACACTGAGCTGAGGAGAGGAACTGGATGCTGCTGTGATAACCATTTGCCTTAATAGGAGGCAAAAGAGGCAGTAAAAGGCAGTAAAGCCAACACCATCTTTTTCCTGCACACATCATCTGTGTATCAAAGCATTCAGAGTGCCCTGAAAGAGCAGGGCCAACAAAGCTGTAGAATGGCACAAGAACATGCCAAATGGTTTTCTGGACACAGGCCATAAAGGATCAAGCAACAGTTCCAGCACACATTGGTAACTGGTCAGCTATTCTGTTCTCCTGGGAAGAAAGTGAATCTGGGGAAAAATGAGGGATTTTTTTTCCACTGTTCTTGGGTTATATTATCCAAGCAAAATTATCAATTATTTTTATTGTACTTCCTTCTCAGAGCAAGTGTTAGCCCAGGCAGACAGTCTCTTCCTTGTCTTTGCTGCTGTTCAAACACAGCCAAAACATTCTCACTGACACATATTCCTTAGAAAAAGGTCACGCCAAAAAAAATCCTCTTTATCTAAATTTATGATCTATTTCTTACAGCAATGTGTTGGCTGCTGGCTCCTCTATTGGAATAGGGGTCTCTTGGACTGTGACATGTCTAACAGCAGTGAAGACAAAATGTAAAATCTAGCTCTCACAGCTAGCCCTGACACCTTACTCAGACCCAAATAAGTGATGCTAATTTTACATCCATGTTTCTAAGAATCAGAGAAACGTTACAGATAGGTCCTGCTCCTCACCTCCTAAGAAGATGATAAACTGTGGCCTTGTTCCTTAATGGTGGTGTCCTTTTTCTTGCACTTTTCCTTCACCATAAAAAGAAATCAGGGGACAAAAAAGGGAGAGGGGGTGGGCTGACCAGAGGTGAAGCTAAGAATGTGTGTCTCCTGCTTTTCGGGCTCTGACCATCTTGATGTGAAATTTCTGAAAGTCAGGACCATTTCAGTTCTGCACATCAACCAGACATATAAATACCCAAACTGCTTCTCCCAGTGTGATTATGGTGGAGGTAAAAAAGTCAGAAGTGATGAAGAACATGGGCATATGACTGCCTTGACAAAAGGTAGCATAACCTAAGTGGATTAGAGGGGAAATACAAATTATAATGAAATTATCAACCTTTCCCCAATGGATGTAGGAAGTCCAGCAACTAGATACTGTTAACATTTATTTTTATTTCCAAAGCTTTGCGAATGGATTTAGTGCATCAAGTTTGCTCTTCAGCATCTTGACCAAAGGCAACCTCAACTGCAGCAAAGTTGTGGTGTATTTAGCACAATTTATCATCTCTGTTTCTACAGACATTTCTGTTCACACTCTGAGTGCAGCAGCAAGTAATGTTACAGAGTTAATGGAAAGTCTCATCACAGAACAATGAATCCATGTGACCTTGCGTTCTGGGACTGACTTAGATTTAAGGACCACCAGAGCTGACAGGACCTAGCTGTAGTGCTGAAAAGGAAAGCCTGTTGATTGAATTTCTATTCTCTGCAAATGCTACGCAGATGACATTCAGTTATTTCATAAAAGTTTTACCATCAGTCAGGAATGCAACATTTGTTTTAGATGCCAGTAGTACCCATTACTCTTCTCTAGGAAAACTCCACTAGGCTGATGAAATCTCTTTATCCAGTTTAATTGAAGGTTTACTCTGACAATCTTAGGTAATTAAAATGCTTTGCTAATTGCTACTTGAACAAAATGAACTATTTACAAATTATCATTCTTGAAGGAAGCAAGGAAATGGTAACTATCTGCTCAAATTTTCTTTTGGGCAACTGCTTAGCTGAGATCTTGCAAAACATTGAAGTGTATATTTATAAGTAAATGTAATGGCAGTTAGAGACTTCCAAGACTTAATCGCAAGAAGATTTAATGTAAGCAAATATTATTAAAGTAGAATTAGTATCACCTAACTTCAGTTATGTGAATGTTCTGTATCTAGTAAGTTAGTCTTCATGTTTTTTTCTGTAATCAGTGGCAATGGACAGGCAAGTCCAAGGGCTATTAATCTTGACTGCATTAGACTCTTTACATTGGGAAATGCTTCTCTGACAATTCACTCCAAAGGGAGTCCAGATAATGAACTTAGACTTGATGCCCTACTCTTATAAAGCTAAATGAAATGAATCTCATCCTTCATTTCCAGATAATAATAGATGCAATCTTTACAGTAGCTCCATTTTCACAAACACCCACAGTTCATTACAAGACTAAGGCATAAGCATGATATTATTAACATAATTATTCTGGATAAAACACAACTATGCACTTCAAATAAATGGGAGTAGCTTATTTTATCCCCCTTTTTTTTTTCTTTTAATTGCAGTCCTTAATGTACTTAACTATTCCTCATTTGAACACGAGAATATTATGTATTAGGTCTTCTCTGCTTGAAATGCTACTTGTTCCTGCTTTTCATTATGTCCTTCACCTCCATTTGTTCTCTTATCAGTAAAATTGTTTTGCTTCTTTCCTTAAGAGCAAGGATACATCTTTCCATGGCCCACTGTATGTCCTGAAGTTGCATTCTGCCTTCTTGGAGTGTATCCACTCTGCTGCTTTATTGGTTATCATTCTTAGTAAAACATCATCAACACCACTTTTGGTGAAATCCTCTTTTGCTATAGAAGTCACTTGAAAAATTTCACTTGAAAAAGTCTTTAATGGGACAACATGTACCTCTGTTTGTAAAGAGACCCATCTAAAAAATTTAGCCTTCTGCAAATCACTCAACCAGTCTGAATTTCTCTCTTCAAAAAGCTAAGGTATTATGCTATCCAAAACTTCATTCACTTGTCAGGGCTTAACTCAAACAGGAAAAGAACAGGCCTGCACTTGGTTACTCTGATAATGAGCATCTTGGTGATATGAATAACAAAATATAAGTTATTACCTGAGTAGTATTTTCTTTTTTTCTTAGCAAGTCCATATCAAAGCAGTCTTATTCACATATTTCATGTTTCACTCTGAACATCTTTTGTTACATAAGTGCATAACTAATTACTGTTAAAGCAACATTATTCTAGAGTAACATGGGAATTGAATGCTCTAAAAAAAACCCCCACTATATTCTCCAAGTCTTCTAGTGATGGCTGTCTCTCTTCTTCATTCCTTCATCATTGCCCTGACCATAGAATTTGCTGAGCTTAGATTGTTCTTGTTTTCAAAGGCACAGATGTTCAGCTTTTCCATGAAAAGGCTGTGGTTAGCCTGTTTGCACCTCAGTTTTCACCTTTAAAAAATGAAGACTTTGAAGGCTCCTCCACTTTGCAATAATTCACCTTTGCAAAGCTAAATTACTTAAAAACTGCAAAATATGCTGAGATCCTTCTGTAAAGAAGTTATGATATGGAAGTTGCAAAATGTAGTTATAATGCTTACAAATGCAGAGAACTAGGTATGGGAACAGAATCAGCAGTTTGGGTGACAGGTCATTTGCAAGCAGAATGTGAGGGAGAACAAGGTCTCCAGGGAACAATTTAGTTCATTGTCTGAAGATTTATACCTGCTGGTGTTGTCAGCTGAATAGGTTTTCTCCAAACAAAAATACGAGCCGATTTATTATATGACTTGTTAAAATTCTTTCAAGTCTTTATTTCAGAGAGAGATGTTATCTGGTTAATGTACATGCTGTTGTAGCAGGATGGGGTGGTGCATTTTAAATATACCAGTTTAGGTCAATTGAACCCTTATTGTGGAAAGTTCTTGTGACAGGCACATTATTGTGGCATCACTAATAATGCTTGCTACAATAATATGCTTTTTTTTGTGTGAACCGTAGGATTTGGAACTGGATGTCATATAGGGCTTCTGCAGAAGATAATAATCAAACCAACAGAAAGTCTTGAAGAGATGCCTCATGATTTATTCTGTCTCTGAATGCTTACATTCTTATGTGTATCGGCAGATTTTCATGATCGTTCTAATGGTTCTGAAAACTTTTCAAATTATCTTAATGATCTAATAATAAAATATTTTAATACGATTTTTTTCTTTCTGTCATGCAGTATTTTTTCTCTTGCTCTTGGTAAAAATATAAAACTGAAAATAAGCCTTGTCTGGGTTTTTTGTACATTTCAGTGTTTAACATTGTATGAAAAACACTGTCTGATGTAATTGTGCAGAAAATGTGTTAATACGAACTCTGTAAAAATGCCTGCCTTATTCTTGAACAGGTCATTTTTATATTAAACAACCTGATTTTCTCATAAAGAGGATTTGTGGAACTAAACTTCTCACTAATTCTCACTGTGCCACTACTCTCAGGAGAGATGCAGCTGCCACTCTGAAGCACAAACGCTGCATGACAATCCCCAAAACGGCATTTAAAACATTATGTAAAAGAAATACTTTGTTCATTACTTGGGAGAGTTCTTTCTCTCTGTCTTATCAGTGGGAAGTCTCTCCCCTTCTATCACACCTTTTTCCAGCTTGGTTGAAGAGTTCCCTTTGATTGAAAAGGGATTATGTAATGTGAGTAACAGAGAAAAGGAAATTGGAAAAGCACACTAGCTCATCCCTATCTTGTAAAATAAACAGGCTATAAAGGTTGAATCAGATTAGAATTCATAGATTGCATAGAAGAAAGTGAATGGTAATCTTAATTTCTAATTTTAGGGCAGGAAAGTGAAATATTTTATTAGGATACCATTGAAATTTTAAAGGACAGCACTAGAGGCTTAGAAGACTGTTGAGAAGAAAACTCCTGAATCAAAAATGTAGCTGGCTTCTTTTTTTGACATTTTTCTTTCTCTTTTTTTTTAATCTAGTCCGTACAAAAGCGCCTGCAATATATTAGAAAACAGATGTCCAGGAATCTTCTCGTGATGTGGAAAATTGCAGCAAAAATGTTTCTACCAGTATCATTTGATAGGAAATAGGAACACAAGTGTACAAAATAGCAAGAGGATGAGAGCTGTAAAAATGGCTGACACCTACAGGATCAGGCCATTAAGAGCCTACCGCACATTTGCCTCCAGTTCTTCTGGACAAACAGAATCAGAGATGGTGAATAAATCCTGATGACTCACAGAGGTGGGATGGTTGGCTCCTGATACATCCATGACACTCATCCACAACCAATACCCTCCTAATAAGAGCCCTGCAAGTGGGGGGATAGATTGGAAAACTGGTGCTGCTTGTCATGGCAAGCCATCCCGGACAGCCTCCCTGGATACTTGCCAGACTACTTACATGCATTTTGGTGCTTGTGTGTACCAAAATGTGAATATTAGGGTCTGAATTGGATGTATTTTAAAATAAATTACTATTTCCATTCTATGAGACAGTGCACCTGAGATATTGCATTGACCTTCATCCGCGCAAATGACATAAGGATGAGGAAGCCCACACAGCCCCATCTGTAGTGTGCCATTTTCCCACAAGCAGCTGGAGGCTTCCTGCAGTTGTGGACAAGGGGAGCTCTGCATCATCTTCCCTTTCTGTCTGAAACTGACCTGGAAATTAAATATTCTGATTTGTGAACCACTGGCTAGTTCTTTTGTTTTGTGTCATCTTGTGGGGGAAATATCTTGGGTCTCTTCCTTATGGTCCTCATTACACTGACGATCTTTATAGATATCTACAGAAAAAAATACAGATCTCTATAGATATGCATATATATATATATATATGCATACCTGTATCTTCCTTATGGGAAGGAAATGGGGATTCAGTTAGAGCCTGCTCTCAGATCTTCTGGGTGTGACGCTTTCAAATCACAAAACCCAGCCCATTACAGAGCAGTATGAAAACATTTGTGGTGTGAGCCGACAGCCACGTCCTTGGATCAGTCAGATGAGGCAGGAGGCAGAGTTCAGCCTGTGGCACATGGGCTCCATGAAGACATCAGGATGGGGTCATTTGTTTCCAAGAGCACAGCTGGGATGTTATGCACCCTGACTCTAAAAATTATCACCGTCAAAGGAAAACATTTCACTTTCTTTCCTATTTTTTCCTAGAAAATAACCATTAGCCATTGAATTCTCTATGGATTCACAGAAAGACAAATATTTTTCCTATTAACTATTTATTGATTGAAATATTTTTATATATTGCATCAAACCCAGGAAAGATTTTAGTAAAGATTTTTTTCTAATACTTCATTATTAGGATTTTATTAAAAAATCCTCAGATTCTCAGAAATCCATAAATATAAATCAATGACAATAAGACAATACTGCTATCTTAATTATATCTTGGTAACTTCTCCAAATCATGTTAGCATCATAGCTTAGCCAAGTATATAAGCAAGTCTCAATGATTCAGATGTCTTCACATTTGACTACGTCATGAGAGCAGTCACAGGACTCTTAATTCCTGCTTAGTGGAATCTAGTGGAATGTTGCCTATGTACAATTCTTTTTATTATTGAGTCAATGAGATTGCTAATCAGGTAATATGAAGCAACTAATGTACAGGAAGAAGCTAATGTCTATAGGAGACTCAGAGCCTTACATTCATTTAGAATTTAACATCTGTGGTGTTCTTTCCTGGCTATCTGCTCTGATTCTTCAAGCCACACCTCTCTGAGAAATGTCAATGCATAGAGAGGAACTGCTTAAAAGTCTTGTTTTACAGCACCAAATATGACATCCTCATGATGCTCAAAGTGTTGAGAAAACATACTGGTGCAAAATAGGAGTGCAATAAAAACAAAAAAGATCTGTCATGATAAATATTAGTTATGTTGCAACACATCACTTGGAGGTGTTGAAGTAACTCTGGGACAAATGCAGTGCATGGCTCAGTGGATTAGACCGGTCTATGCTAAGTGGAAGGCTGCCTTGCCCCACTCTGTCCCCCTAGGACAAAGAGTGCAAAACAGTTTTTTGAATTCACTTTGAAACAAAGTCCTTCCCCAAAGCTGAATCCTAATTCAAATCCCATACAGCTCATGGTTAAGGTACCTCTCATGCGTGATGATTTACTGACCTGTGATGCATAAGGTGCCAAAACAACTCATATTTGACTCAACTCAATTACTTCTCAAAACACATGAAATCAAGTCTCTTAATCATATTAGAAATACCTTATCACTCTTTTAATTATCCTGTATGGTCTACAAAATTGATGTCTTTTATTTCAATGGTACCAAGTTGGGATTTTGCAGTTCTTGTATGACATCTGAACATTTTTTTCTATGCTGCTGATCAATGTTCATGTTTTACTATTGTACTTGTACTAAATGCCTCAAGAAATCTGTAGGTCTTCTTCACAGGCCACTGAGGGTCAAATGATAAATTCCTAAGATGGTTTTCTTTTACAAATTATTTCAGTGGACTTCATCTTCTATGACCTAGCATAGAACAAATGCTGATTTCTGTGGGTTGTGCTAGTGAACTTAAATTTATTGCATTATGCGTCTGTTAGAAGTATTAGTTAACCAGCACAAAATGAACCAAACTCTTGTTAGAGGGGAGAATCAGCTAATCTCTTTTTGCTACACATGATGCAAATTTCTCACCTTCTGAAGTTGGCTTCCTTTTTAGCCACTGGAGAGAAATGAGGGCTTATAGGGATCATGCATTTGACCTGCTTCAGACACAGATTTAGGATCAAATGATTTTATATCTTACAAGGTGGGTTCGGGGTTTTTTTTCCTAATTATTATGAAGTGAGTCTTGAGCGTAACTCAGCTATAAATATGGAAGAGTGAAGTTCAATGAGATGCAAATCTTCCCAGCAGACTGTGAGTGATATAAAGGACCCTATGTCACACATGCTTATGCGATCTTCAGTTTTTCTATCTGTGTTTCTGTTGTGGTTCAGAAAAATGCTTTCCCTGTTTAATACTGAAATAGAGGTTATCCTAATGAAAACCACTGCTTGATGCAAAATAATTTCAGTTAAACAATACTGAGCCAAGTATTGAACCTTGGGAGACACTACTGGTGACAGGCCTCCAATTAAACCCAGTGCCACTGATTATGAGCCTCTGGGACCTGCTGTACAGCCAGTTCTCAATCCACCTCACTGTCTGCCTACCCAGTCCACACCTCCTGAGTTTATTTATAAGGATATTATTGCCCTTTTGGAAGACCGGGATATTTCCTTTCTTTCAGTCCTTGGGCACCTCTCCTGATCACCACAACCTTTCAAATATGATTGTGAGTGACCTATTTATGGTATCTATCAGGTCTCTCAGCACTCATGGGTGCATCTTTTCAGCGCCCATGGACTTGTGGATGTTAATTCTCTGACCCAATACTCTGTGACCAATGTTCCTTTACTCTGTGACTAATGTTCCTTTACCCTGCTCTCCTGGGTAAGAGATTCCTGAGAGCTGGTCTTGTTGGTGAAGACCAATGCAGAGAAGGCATCATTTGAAAATAGCCTCTTATAGTATCATGTTGTTGTTCCCTGGGAGGAAACAAAGTCTGCTTCATGCAAATAAAATGCTGTGAGTCCTGAACTCCAACTCAAATGTCCCTTGGGATTCACAGAATGTTCCAGTCACACATCTAGAAATCTGTACCTTATTGCTGTGTTGTCATGCTGACTCTCTTTCTCTATAAGTATGATGAGAATGGCTCTAGAGGCCCACAATACCTCATAGTATGTTTGTAAAAGGTCAGCAATGCTCTTCCAGCATAGAGTCTGGAAACCATGTCTGTCAGTAGTCCTTACTGGAGTGAAGGGTGGGGGTGCAAAGCAGAGCTTGTTTGGGAAACTGACCATCAGAGCAGTTTTCACTTTTAATTTTGCAAGGCACAGTCCTTGAAACCTCAATATGTGTGACACTTGAAATACAGACTTCTCTTGTTGAAAAGAAAGTTGAAGGAGTTCAGCTGTCCTTCTGCCCTTGTTACACACTTGGCAAAGTCATACTGGTCAGGTTTTTACGCCTTTTTTCTCTCCAGTGTCAGAATGTGAGGGAAATGACCTAATGCTGAGATAATTTCTTCAGCTCTGGTGAATGTACTTAAAGAAAATAAACATAATTAGCCATCTTTTACACAGTGAGATATTCAGATGTGCCTCCCTCAGCAGCATTTGAATAGAGTATGTTACTAATTAGCTAAGTCAGTACCTTTCTATGAAAGCAAATCGTCTCAAAATGAGATGATGGTTTTGTCTCAAATATTCGTGTTTAATTTTCAGTGTGGACTTTCTAATCTCAGAGAAAAGCCCAGAACCAAAGCCCACTGAAGGGATTTTAAAAGTGTCATTCAGTATGTTTTGAGTCAGCCTCATAAAACACATTTTACCAGCAGATATGCATGAATACAGCAAGTAAAGCTAGCATGTGAGCAACAAGCTTCTAAGCATTAAACACAAGGGTATTCAGGGAAAGAAACAGTGGTTACACCCAGTAAACTTGCTGCCAGTCTCAAACTTGTTTAGTGTCTGGAGGGTAGAGTTTACTATGTCTTTGTGTGTATGTATGGTTAGAAACTAAAACACTGAATTTGTATCACTTTCAGTGATTTGAAGCTTTATGAAGTGAACAAAGCAGTTGTAGCTACTTTACTGGGAGCCCTAGAAGGCGATGAAAGAAAACCGGGGATTCCTAACGTGAGGATTCTAGAGAACAATACTAAACCCTAAGAGTGTGAGTAGCAAGATTTCTAAGGCAAGAATCAAAGGAGCCATTAACTGATTGTGTGGTCTTCTTTATCCTTCATTCTTTCTCATGCATGTCACATGACTCGTGAACCCTCTTTCAGACTAAGGTTGAGACATTTTCTGTGGAACAGGCAACAGTATCCAGTGCTTTTCTTCTTCTGTGGGGTCTCCTGATTCTCATTTGAACTTCTACATACAGCTGTAACATGAATAAACCAGGTTCATCACCTACTTTGCTGACAGTTGTATCCATACTAAAAGCGAATAAACAATGCAAAGTAACAGATATTTAAATTATCGTTATAATTTGCAGATAATTGTTGGCTGTGATGCTGATAATTATGAAATCCATATGGCTTTTTTGCACTCATTATATTGTTTCTTAATGACTACTCACTTTTCTTTATGTATATCCTTGTCATTACACATTACGACTGATGCCAGTAGCCAGTCAGCCTTCCTATGCTAGCAAGTAAGGAAACACAGATCCAGAGAAGTCTTCAAAGAAAGACAGAGGGTAGATTAAAAACCCACAATTTGTAAAGGAATTTAACATGTGTGGTTAATTTGTTTAATCTTGTGACGACATTTGCTGAAATGTTTGTTTACCTCAGAAGAGCTTTCACAATGACTTAATGTGATATGTATGATGGAAAGCACTAAATAATTCAAATAATTATTAATACTAGTACATCAGTCAGAGGTCTGTTGACAGAAGGGATGGTTGCCTTTATTTCAAACAGTTCTTTATATCTTTTTAGAGCAGTGACTGTGTACACTAACATACTACCTGTTAGTGACTAAACCCACTTGCATAGATTATGAATAGGTTATTTTATGTTCATAGGCTTAATATTTTAGAAGATTTTTTAGGAAGCTAGAGGATGATCTAAGAACAGTATAGAAGGAGAACCTAAAAATGCTGAGGTAAAAACAAAACTTCACAAATCTGTTGTATTGAATTTGCTTCATTGCCCTCTGTGGCACTGAACTCAATTCCTTTTATAATGAAATTCAACTTAAAATTCGCAATGTTCAGAAAAGAGCTGATAATCCAAATTCACATCTCCCATTCAGAATGAGGGAGAGACCCAGAAAATGCAAAAGGAAAGATCAAAAAACTGGAAAACAAAATTTTAGCATAGATTAGTGTTATTAACCTCTGCAGCAAAAAGGATATCACCCTGCAAAACAATAAAATTGAAAACACCTCTTAAATGAGGCCATACACATATTCTGTGAAGTTCTTAATTTTCTACAGAAAGGATAACTTGACTTCTTACACCAGCCTTATAGTTGATACTAATTGGCAAAACTCTATCAACATCAAGCAAGAGTAAGTAAACTGTTAACTCATCAAAGGCAAGCAGAGTCCGACCTAATATTTCTGTATTGCAGATAAAACGTCATTAAGTAATTGAGTGCATCTAAGGGTCTTTAGTTCTGTTCATGCTCAACTCTTGACAGATGTGGTTTATCTTTCCAGGGGGCAGAACATCTTTTATTTTAAGGAATCTATTGCATCCTTCTTGTGCCACTTGCTCTACAGTCAACCAGCAGGCTCTAAAACACAACTTTATCCACTGGTTTGTAGATCCTTCAATAGCTGGTAGGCAGGTGAATAGAGTCTTTGTTCATGGTCTTCTCTTTTTCAATAGGATGCTGTCCTCTACGTACTGCTCAATTATGTACTGCATTTATTTCTGTAGATGTGTATTCCATTTATGCTGTTAACAGTGATTCCCTTTAGTATCAACATCTGTGAAAAGAGGTCACAAGCTCTCTGGGGCAGATGACACATCTTCTTAGTGTTATTACAAAATATTTGCCTTTTCTGGAGAGCTGTATATTTCTAAATACTTCAAAAGGACAGAGTTCATTCAAAATAGTGTAGGATATATATATATATATATATATATACACACATGGATTTTAGACAAATGCAGCCAGTAACAAGAAGGTATAAACAGATTAGCCATTTGTGTATGCCAATATTAAATGCTATAAAATTAAATATAGGAAATGCCCCTTTTTTAGATTAAAGCATGGGATTTCCAGTCAGTTCTTCACATAGCGGGAAACTGTTAAACATCATGTAGTCACAGAATTATTTAGGTCTGAGACCATTGAGCCCAGCCATTAACCCAGCACTGCCAAGTCCACACTAAATCAGATACTTTAAGCACCACATCTCCATGTCTTTTAAATACCTCTGGGGATGGGGACACAACCACCCCCCTGGGCAACTTGTTCCAGTGCCTGACAGTTCTTTCCATGAAGAAATTCTTCCTAGTATCCAATCTTAACCTCCCCAGGTGCAACTTGAGACCAGTTCTTCTTGTTCTATCATTTGTTACTTAAGAGACTGATCCCCACGTGGCTACACTCTCCTTTCAGGCAGTTCTAGAGACTGAGAGGGTTCCCCCAGAGCCTACTTTTCTCCAGGTTAAACACCCCCAGCTCCCTCGGCCACTCCTCATAGGATTTATGTTCCAGACCCTTCCCCAGCTCCGCTGCCCTTCTCTGGACACGCTCCAGCCCCTCAATGTCTTTCTTGCAGTGAGGGGCCCAGAACTGAACACAGGATTGGAGGTGTGGCCTCAGCAGTGCTGAGTCCAGGGGGACGGTCACTGCCCTGGTCCTACTGGCCACACCATTGCTGATACAAGCTTGGATGGCTACACGGGGACACTGTTGGCTCATATTCAGCCACTGCTGGCCAACACACCCACCTTGAGGCTGGACAATACCCTAGGGCATCTACAGTGTCACCAGACACCTATGCTTATGTAGCTTAACCGCTCACCAACCATACCATGAAAAATTAATGAGACTTTTGTGGTCTTGGGGCATAATTTCTAACGCTATGTGGATGTCCCATATACAAAGCCACCAGGCACCAATGTTTAGAGATTTGAAGGTCTCCATTTTCAATAGAGAACAAGGCAAGAATATAAACAGCTGCTAAGGGCATTGGGCAAAGTCTAGTATTTTTCTCATTCCATAGTCTTTTTGGGATGTCATTTTTTTCTTCTCACAGACTGTCTGGAAGCCATAATGCACTAGAGATTTCCATGAAGGGACATATTTTAATCTAAACCTTGACCTTGATTTTTAACTTTTTATTTTTACTGTGATTTTGCTCTCAATAGGAAGAGAATGTGTTTCTAAGGGAAAAAAACCATTCAAAAGTACTGAAGAGGCATGTAGCAACAATATCACAATGTGGCTGCCAACAACTTTTGACCTGCAAAAACTGTCTGAAACCACAATGTTCCTATGAAAAGCATCAGTTTAGATAAACCAGCCATACTTTTTAGGAGCAGCTATAAAACATTTGCGTGGACCATTTTCATTCAGTGCCTGAGCAGTGTTCTGATGGATATCTGCCGATAATAATTTCTTCCTGTTGCAGGACATTCATGGTTCAGTGATACTGAATGACCCCATGGCTGAGCAGTCCTAATTGTTTTCTAGTGCAGAGCAATGACACAAGGTTAGAATGAGAGAATCAAGGTGGCTAAGTAATTCGAAAAATAGGATGTTTTATAGACACTCTTTCCATGCATATGCCTTAGCAGGATAGTTTGGGCATTTTTATGATGCAGGTAATGCATGGTCATTTATGGAGCCTGCACATAGGTCTTCTATAGTTAAAAAATGCTCTTTTCTTCTGAATTTAGGCCTCCAGTTTGCTAGTGCCTCAGGTAAGGCTGCTCAATGAAATGTGTACTTTTATATTTGAGTGAAAAAGGCCTAAGTTATTTAATAGATATTGCTGCAGAATGAAGAGAGGCTATGCTTCTGCAGAAATCAGGAATAGAACTCTTCGGTGGGACATCTTCTTGCTTTTACACTTTGTAGTTTTTACATCAGTATAAATTCACTGATTCCAAATCTTATCTACAGTGATCAAAATGAGAGAAGGTGTCAGTTGCTTCTGATATGGAATGTCTCAATATTGTTAGTGTTGGCTTTCCCTCCTTTTTAATTGAATAGCTGCATGGATGCTTGTATATATTACAGACCCGGTTAAATTCATCTTTTTTCTTGATGCAGTTTTAGAATTTGGAAGAAAAGATCATCATGTGGTTTTGAAAAGGATTTAAAAATCATCAATCTCTGTCTTTACCATAGATAGAGAAGCTCCTTATAAACATGGGTGTCTGTCATGTAAGCACTGAAAGAAAAAAGTGAGTACAAAGTTGTGATCATTTCTTCTTAATGCTTTGAAGCTCTCACTGCTAGCAACATACAGGCTTCCTCTTGTTAACATGTCTGCCTTTTTTTGTTTGAACAGTTTGTTTTACAGAAATAGATCTAGGCTCATAGCACATTTCTTAATAACCTCTCATTCTCAGTACATAGTAACACCAAGTCAGACACTGTATTATGTAATTTATAATACCGTAAAGTATTTATGCAGAAATTATGAATCAGAGAAAATGAGGTTGTAGGATTTGATGTTTGTATCAGGGAAACTTGTGCTTTATCAGGCAATGCTTCCAAGACAGGTATTTTTCACATCTCTTTAATTTTGTGGCATCACTCCTCTCTGACAATGAAATTTTATAGTTTTCTTATAATGAACAATTAAAATGGAAGCCAAGTGTGGTGAGAATGAGAACTATGGATAGCTGAGGTTATGGAAATGAAAAGTAGCTGATCACCTATCCCATGCAAATTTGTGTTGGTAATCCGGTATCTTTTCATTAATGACTGAGATGGTCTCTGAAAACGATGTACAGTTTTATTATGAGATGAAAAAATACTGAGCAACATTTAGGCTACAATAACAGAGAAAATCAAAAGGTGGCACGTGCTGAAGTAATTGTTGAAACTGGTAAGCACTTCAGAGCACCATTTGTTTACAAGAATCAACAAGGAGCTGGAAAGGACAGTAACACCTAAGCATTCAGAGAATGCAATCCAGGTATGAACAAGCAGATATTCATAGAGTTTTCCAGTTCCTATTGAATTGTTATCTGCTCCATACTGCAAATATATACCCCTTGGCACTTGCCATTTGAGAAATGAAACAGTGAGAGGGAAAAAGCAGTGCATTTCGTCAAAGCATGAAAATTAAAGTCAGATGCTCCAACATTCTCTCAGACTGATTTACCTCTACAATTCTGTGCAAATCATTACCATTTCATATTTTAGTGAGCCCACCAGTCCGTAAAGACTGCAGTATTTTCTCATTTCACAAAGATGTTGCATGTATTCATTTGTATGTATGAAATATTTTTACAGATAGTGTAGCTATTATCTTTGCTTAAAAACGAACCTGGTATTTAGCTTTGAGAAAGAAAAACCTTTCTGATCAAATCCCCAGAGAAATTTTAAGTTCCTGTTTTTGTTTTACTGCTTTGATGCTTTCAGTGTCTTTTCTAAAGAATTAAAATGTCATTAACAAAAAAACCACCTCCATCAGTCTGAAGTGTTACCTACAGTCATGATCCCACGGATTACATTTTTTGTATTTTAAATAAATGCGGAACTGATGTATTCTCTTAGAGTAAAACAGAGTAACTCTGATTATGGCTGCAAAAACCTGACTTGAATGTCTTTATGCAAAGCCAAATCTCCCTCTGAACTTGTTAGTTCCTCTATTGCCCTGCCAGGAAGTCCTGTCTTTACCAATATATAGCAATGTGTCTCTTATTGTGCTTTGTATTTCAGTCTGCACATTCCTGATGATTAATGGGATACACACAATAATTATTAGTCTGTAATAAATTAAAATTTAACATTATGGAATTTATAAAGCCTAAAAAATAAATAGACGTACATAATGTCTCTTAATTAATTGCCAGTTGCTTTAAACCTATCTGTAGTATGAGCTTTTTTAACTTCTCTGCAAGCAAAAACCAACGCACACAGAAAGTCCTTTCAAATCAGTAGTGTGCATCCATGAAAACCCATGTATCCACATTAGCATCTACACTACTGCCACAGGACTTTCATTTCTTCCTGTGATGCACCTGGTGTTGACCACTGTCAGAAATGAGGACCTGGCTTCAGTGAACTTCAGGTCATGCACATACATGAGGAAAATAAAAAGAGTTCTCTCGGCTATGTTTATTTCCTACATTAGATAATTCTGTCTTCAGTTTAACACTCACTCTAGTGTAAAACTCCAGAGATCCATATGGAATTAGAGTGAAACAGTAGTTGGTACCTCTTCACTATTTTCAGTGGAGATAAGACAGGCATCAGAATTAGGACGTCCCTGATATGAATCTCTTCACACATTCCTGAGACAAGCTCATGTAATGCTTTCTGACATTTATACTCGCTCTGAGTTTTGATACTGAGCCGACTGATCTGGAGCGAAATGACTGTATCATGTAACAAGAATTATTAAAGAAAGAAGCAGAAAATACTAATAGCTTATGACTATTTTATAGTACTTTTTTTCTGAAATTACAGAAGCAGTACTCATATCTCTCAGTGGATATAATTAAAGCCTGCAAGCCACAATGGTCAAAATGATAATACTTTTACAATCACTATCAACCAAATTTTGAAATTGTTTAATTCCTCATCTTTATGCACAAATAAGATGACACAGCTGAAAATTATCTTGATAAAGAGATATTTACAAGTGGTCAGACATATTTTGTTGGATTTTATTACTGTTGGATTGGTGGATCTGATGGCTAAATAAGTTGCAAGGTATTTAATATCTAAATTTTTTCCCAGGTAAAGATTACATATGTAGTTTAGAAATTTTAAATATATCAGGAATCTTTTTAATAAAAAATCCCAATGAAAAAGAACAAAAATCCAAAAACCCAAACAAAAACCTCAACTCCAATGAAACAACTCATGAAAGAGAGGTTTTGAATATATGGTAATATTTTGGTCATTAGAAATGGGAAGATACAGCCTTGTGAAATCAAAGTCAAAGAGATTTGTATATAGAATAGAAACTCACTAGCTTTGATGACCTTATTTAGACTTCCATTTTACATCTGCAGTAATACTGTAATTTTGAAGTAACAAGTAAATTTGGAGACAATTTATGTAGCATTATAGATTTTCTCATTCACCAGAGAATTATTCTAGCACTATATCAGTTTAACATGGTGTTGAGGAAGACTCAGTATTTACCTTTTAAGTGTAATCAGGCAGTTACATATCCAGATGAGATAAATGGCATAAACAATTCTTGTGGATGTAAAAACCTGTTCAGTTTGGATCTTTAAATTCTGTAAAGGAACACAGAAGGTAGTCCATACTTAAATATCCATCTCTATCTTCTGTATTTATGCCCAAACCCAGGGCTACATGATAATTTGCAATTGCAAAACCATAAATCAGTTTTAAAAATTATGACTTTGGCCAAATGGTGGATACTTTACTGTATTATTTTAATAGAGTGTTATCTGCTGAGTTGAATTTCTAATGTGATTCCAGAAACAGTTCCCTAACATGGTGATGCTCAGAAACAAAGTATGGATGTTTCTTATCTGATGATTTTCCTGAAGTGATATGAAAATAGGATACAAATTAGCTATACTCATACTCCAGATAAAATTTCCCAAATGCTGGATGATACCATGGAGAGGAGATTAGGGGAGGGCAGAAGGAGGGGAGGATAATTTGAAAAAAAGAGTTTTGACTCTGTTCCAACCTATTCCCTAACAAAACTTTCCTTTGTCCTCTTCAGTGAGAACATTTCAAACCTTCAGACAATTTCATGAACAGCAACTTCTGCTCACATATATGGGCAGAAGGTCTGGTGTTCACAAGCAAAGATCAGAACTCCCTGGAATGACATAACCTTTTTCTATATTAGTAAAACAGCAATGACAAATCAAAAACGTGTAGCATTTCCTTACTAGCTGATTAGCAATGAATTTGGATTATGAAAGAATAGTTTGATAGGAATACAACTGTATTTGCATTAAATAAAAGTTTGTTGAAGAAACATTTTTGATGGTTTATAGTTTCATCAATATGTTAATAGAAAGTCAGCCAGGTGTGCTATTATTCTTCCCATTGCCTTGAAAGCTATGCTTTAGAAAACTTTGCGCAAATCAACATTTCCATTTGATACTTGAAAAGCATATAAAATTAGAAGAGAAAGAAGAGACAGAAAACCTGTTGTATCCAGTTTACAAGAACATCTTGCCATTGATTTATGTCTCTGCCTTTTGAAAGTGTAGTTTAAGATCTGTCCTTGAAAACACGGATCATATCACACTGACAAGTATTTTCCAGATATTAAGAAATATGTCTTTTGCCACTGTTACAAAATCAGTTTGCATTTTCTGAATCAACTTAGAGAAATATTCAGTATTAGTGCAGTTTAGGACATGTAGACAGACTTGATGTCTTCTATGATTTTTCAAATTGTCTTACACAGTCACAAATTAGCTGCTGAATTCCACATGAGGACGACTATTTTGTCTTTAGTTTCCACTCACAATAGACTTGCTTCTGGTATAATTTCCTGGGACAATATTTAGGTATATAAACATTAGTGTACATATGAAGAGACATACATACAGGTATATATATATACAGATGCACACTATAAAAAACTTAATGTTTTTGTCTCAAAGTGTTTTCCAATTTAGTAATTCTAGCTATGAAAATGAAAAGTATCTACCTTCTTCTAATCTGTAGCAGCTCCAGCTCTAGTAAGGTAGTCCCCAGGTCTCTTGAGCTAAATAGTTACTACAAAACAACTGAAAAAATTGTGACAGGTTAAGTTTTGTAGATAGTGTAATAACTAGTTTTTTGTCCCTGAGCAGAGTGTTTAAATATTGAAATAGCTGTCCTGTGGAAATTGCTAATCTTTTCACACTTGGTTGTTTTTTTTTTTGATTGGGATAGGAAGTTTGACACATTTATTTTTGAAGAAGTTGGGTTTTTTTTCATTTTTTTATCTTATCATAAAACAGAAAATACAGAAAAAGGGTTAAATCTTGATGTTTGTAATTATAGTAAAATACTTGGATACTTGCAAATCAGAGCAGCTTGGGCTGGGATTAGTAGATGTCTCCAAGGCCCTATAATATAATTCTGATGATATATGCCTCTTCCTGGTTAAGTTTTATTGCATATTATCTGTTTTCAAGATATAATCATATGATTTTCATCATGTGTTGCAATTTCAAACATGAAAAAGCAGTGATATGTCATGGGAAATGTAATCCATTCACAGTGCTATTTCTGCTTGAGAGAGTGAGGAAGGGATGTGCTTGAGTTATAACCCCTGTGAGGTCCTGCAGCAGCAAAACCCAGACTGAAGTCAATGCAGACTACAAAATAAAATAATTCCATTTGTTTCAAAAGACCCCAAACTTCTCTCATTCTTGTTGACCTGACCAGATTTTTCTCTTCCTAACAGGAAAAACAGTTTTCTTGGAAAAATTACTTGCAGAAACAGCATTTTTCTGTTTTAAAATAAAAGTTCATTACCAGATTTTTCTGTGAATCAGTAATAAACCAAACCCTTAAAATAATATTTGAAAGCACTTTACTGCTGCATGTTGAATTTTCACATGAAATTTTATTGAGGTCCCGATGGTTTATAACAGCACAAGCTTCAGGGGCAAGCCAAGTGAACAGGAGATGAATGGACCTGCCTGGGATGTGCGAAGGTGTGAGTAATGAAGTCCAAAGTGAAGAGCAGCAGGCTCAGATGCGCACAAGCTGTTTCTAAGTCCCTGAGCTTTATGTACAGCTAGGTACTGGACAAGATAATTGTGCCTGCTGTGCCGATGGAGGTGGGATTTGCCAGCCCCCACGCACACAGCTGAGTGGTCAGCCCTTGCCCAGATGAGAGATGTGGAACCTGAATGCTAATTACCAGATTCCAACCCACTATTTCAACCTGCTATAACAGCTCCCAGAAGGGCCTAACAGGTATCCATGTACACCTCTCTCTTGTTCTGAAGAAAATTATTTTTTCCCAGTTATACAGACATATGGCAAGCCCTGGTTCCTCATTCCTGCAAGGCCCCCTCTCCCAGAAGGGCCAGCACCAGTCCATGTCCCATGGAAAACAAAGAGGAGCTGCTGACTGTACTGTGGGAAACAATGGCCAGGTCCAGCCTACACCTGTGGAGATAGCTCTGCTGCAAGGCAGCCCTGCCTGGGTGTACTAGTTTGAAAGCAAACTAGTGAGAGACTCCAAGTCAGAAATACAATTTAATAGGAAAAATAAAATAAATGCAGTAGTACAAAAAAAGAACAACCCACTGACAGAGTCAGAGCACAAACCTGACCCCTTGATGGTCAGGAGGTTGGTAACAGTCCAATCAAATGGTGGCTGCAGTCCTCCTGGAGTTATGGTTCTGTCAAAGCAGTGATTCTGTAGAAGGGTCTGGTCTTCCTCTGAAGGTCCAGTGGTGGTGTAGAAGGGTCTGGTCTTCCTCTGGGAATCCAGTGGAAAAAGCTGCTTGTGCCGTTCCAGACCTCAGATTTTATCCAGGTGGGAATGTTTGGCTCCTTCCCCCTGGGCGGAGCATCTCACAATGGGATGGTGAGTCATGAGGCAAGGCACTGATGGGCCCATTAACAGGAGATAGTCCAGAGGGAGGAGGCAAGGAACATTGCTACACCTGGTTTCAACAGCTCATGGTAACAGAATACACTGTAACCCAGGACACTGGGTGTGGTGGTTTAGGCCAAATTCAGGGAAACGCCCAAAAGGAACGTCTCCTCAAAGGAAGGCAGGCCACAACCACCCCTCCCCCCAACC
>VXAZ01001519.1:68278-225571 GCA_013399875.1 Gymnorhina tibicen | reverse complement strand
GTCCCTCTCCGAAGAAACAGAGCCGAAGAAGCTGACCGAAAAGCCAGAAGCAGTGCTTCCCCTGCCCGCCGCAGCAGTAGCTAATCTCTGTGTCCTTGAAGCACAAACTGTTTTGAAAAGTTCGCTCAGTTTTTTTCTCTGTCTCTTGCATCCAGTTTTAAAGGCATAGAAAGGCTCAGGAATCATGTCTGGGCATAGAGCAGTGGTAGGGGATACAACAGCATAAAGTCACCCCAAGACACTGGGCCTGTCCACAGCCCTGCTAACCCATAGGCTAATGTCCTTTCCCCATGCCCATGACCATCCTGGGGCTGCCTGGCCTTTTTTCCCCACACCAGGCCTTATCCTGATGCTCATTCATGGGGGCCCTTCATAGTGACCTGATGTCTCCCACCATTTCCCAGGAAGCTGGAGCAAGTGCCTTGGCAGGATTAATGAACCCCTATACTTTCCTTTCTCCTCAACGTGAAAACCCAATGGTTTTTGTTGTTTTGCTGCATACTGGAGTTCAGTGGTATTGGATCCACCCAAGGGTACTGTGAGAACAGGCAGAAGTGTTCACTTACATACTTTCCATCATTTATCAGCAGTTCTGGCTGAACAGGGAGGCCCCAGGCAACTCAAAGTTAGTAAATGTGATGCCCATCTACAAGCAGGGCTAGAGAGAGGATCCAGGGAACTACAGGCCTGTCAGCCTGACCTTGGGGCTAAGGAAAGTCATGGAGCAGATCATCCCAAGTGATCTCACATGGTACATGCAGGACAACCAGGTGAACAGGCCCAGCCAGCACGGGCTTGTAAAAGGTAGGTCCTGCTTAAAACATTTGATCTCCTTTTATGACAAGTTGACCCACTTAGTAGACAATGAAAAGGCTGTGCATGTTGTCTGCCTGGAGTTTAGTAAAGCCTTTAGCACCTTTTTCCACAGCGTTCTCGAGAAACTGGTTGCTCATGGCTTGGACAGGTGCACCACTTGCTGGGTAAAAAAACTGGCTGGATGGCCAATCCCAGAAAGAGGTGCTGAATGGAGTTACATCCAGCTAGGTCTAAAGTGGGCTTCCCCAGGGCTCAGTTTTGGGTCCAGATCTGTTTAATACCTTTACTGATAACTTAGATCAAATGTATCCTCAGCAAGTGTTCAGACAACACCAGGAGTGTCAATCTGCTGCAGGGTAGGAAGGCTCTGCAGGGGAATCTGGACAGGCTGGATGGATGAGTCAAGGCCAATTGTAAGAGGTTCAACAAGGCCAAGTGCCAGGTCCTGCACTTGGGTCACAACAACCCCAGGCAGTGCTACAGGCTGGGGACAGAGTGGCTACAAACCTACTTGGTGGAAAAGGACCTCGGGGTGCTGTTTGACAGCAGCTGAACAGGAGCCAGTGTGTGCCCAGGTGGCCAAGAAGGCCAAGGGCACCTGGCCTGGATCAGCAAGGGTGTGGCCAGCAGGACCAGGGCAGTGACCATCCCCATGTACTCGGCACTGCTGAGGCCACACCTCCAATCCTGTGTTCAGTTCTGGGCCCCTCAATGAAGGCCACAATTAAGTCACCCTGAAGCCTTCTCTTTTCCAGGCTGAAAAATTCCAATTCTCTCAGCTTTACCTTATAGCCATACCTCTCATCAACTTGGTGGCCCTCTGGATTTGCTCCAACAGGTGAGTGTCCTTCCCATATTGGGGACCTCAGAACTGGATCCAGTACTCAAGGTGGAGCCTCACTGGAGCAGAACAGAGAGGCAGAATCACCTTCCTTGAACTGCTGGCCATGCTTCCTTTGATGTTAGGAAATTGAATTGAATGTTAGAAAAATAGATTGAATGTTAGGAAATACTTCTTCCCCAAAAGGGTTGTCACACATTGAAATAGGCTGTCTGGGGAAATGCCAGAGTGTCCCTTCCGGGAGGTATTTAAAATACATGTAGATGT
Source organism: Gymnorhina tibicen (assembly GCA_013399875.1). Lineage (NCBI taxonomy): Eukaryota > Metazoa > Chordata > Aves > Passeriformes > Artamidae > Gymnorhina > Gymnorhina tibicen. The sequence goes on along the minus strand of VXAZ01001519.1, from coordinate 223,647 downwards.
GGTACTCAGGGATGTGGTTTAGTTGTGGACTTGACAGTGATGGGTTAATCGCTGGTCTCAGTGATCTTAAATGTATTTTCCAAACTAATTGATTCCATAATTCCATGATCCTATGATTTACATTTAAAACAATTCACAACTTCAAGGTGTTTCTCACTTGAAAATTAGTTATCCAATTTGCATGCTTTTTCGTGCCAGTATTACATGCCTACTGACTTGTACATAGTAATGCCCACATATGTTGTGTTGACCACAAAGCAGACAAAGCACTGTCCTATTCACTAAAATATATGGAATCCAAAGCCAGGATTTGCTTTTCTGAGTCCTGTATAGGATGTGTCAATTTATCTTTGAAGCTCTAAGTTACCCTGAAATGAACCTCTTAAAATCACATGTAGCTGCTTGCTGACTAGTTCACACAAGGTATTGTGCCATTTTTAAAGGTAGTTTACAAATTTAAGATAGGAAGTGAGATGTTGATTCATATTTAAATGCTAGAAAATCAAACAGTGTAAACGGCCGTAGTAAATAATTTAAGAAAGCAAAAAGGTGAAAGAAGACAAGTACTGACAACCAGTAAGAGCTTTTATACTACACTCGGCATGTATTTGAATATCTTTCACAGTTTCTGTGCTTATAAACCACCAGATAGTGGTTAATATTATAAATTATTCTTTATGAACATGAAGAAAGAAAAGTATTTTGGATCTGTCAAATTGATTTTTATGTGAGTTATGATTAGACAGGGAAATACTGCTGCTGTATTACCGGAAGGACCTAAGCAAGAAATGCATATATGATTAAAATCCTGATCATATAGTCAGTCTCCAGTGTGTTATACTGGTATTTAGAAGACTTATTTGTTCATACATCTTCTGCATTTCTAGTTGTCTCCCACAGACTTTCCAAACCTCCTGGGTTTTGTCATGGTAACAGCTTAATTTATCTCATTTCAGCCTGTGTGATGAAAATTTGTCAGAGAACTCTCTACAGTGCCCAGAAACATTTGTTTGCTTTGGTATTCTGCGTTTATACCTGACAATATAGAAAAATTTCAAGTTATTTTTTGACTAAGAAACTGAATTAATAGGAAAATTGGTTAAAATTGACATTGTGATGTAATTTTGCCCCCTATTTCATTCTTAGATTTGGTAGTATAAGGCCTAGCATGGCACTTAGTACAATATTTTGAAATAAAAGTTTCCAATTTTTTCTTGCTCAACAGACAAGAGATGGACTTTAGCATTCATTAGAACTATACTGGAATAAGGAGATAAGCAGCCAAGCACAACAAATATCCAGATCCATTCTAAACTAAACTCAGCGTGGGAAGGTGTAGCCAGCAAAACTTTGGAAAATCAATATTTCTGTACGCCTTCAGAATGCTCCAATATTTTCAACAGACTGTTGTTGAATTTTGCACTGAATTCCACCTAAGTCTATATTTTAATTTTACATAGTACTACTGGGAAATACTTTGAAAAATTATTTATGAATAAAGACATTTTAAGCATCTATATTTGAAGGAAGATAGTCCAAGTGTTCCAGCAGTATTTTCCACATGAAAAACTGACTTTTAAAATGGAGCCTGCTCTTTGCCATTACAGAACTGGGCATCGGAAATACTCATTTGAAATATTTAATTAAGAATTATTGGAAAAAAACAGATTTTGGCAAAGATTGCTGATCACTGGTGAAAGCCTACTGAGCTTAACTATTCTAACCACAACTATTTCATACAAGAATATCACTTAAACAGAGTGGGTTTTTTCAGTGTGGCACTGCCCACTGTCCAATGTGCAACAAAACCCTGACAGATATAAAGACTGAAAAAGTTAGTGATTGTTTCCATGTGTATGCATGAGGATGCAAATTACAAAATCTTCCTGTGGTCTCTGTCATTGGCCGTGCTTTGACAAGTAGCTTCTCCAGAGAAGCAATTCAGTCAAATTATTACAGCTGAAGTTTTTTCACTGACACAAACACACACTAGACTTGATAAGAATCCTCACCTTTAGGCACCTTATTCCTTTTTTCTCAGGAGACAGTCATTAGCTTCTGCCTCAGTGAGAGCTAGATCAAAGATAATCCAAAGTCCGAGAAAAATATTCATCTTGGGGGGAGACAAGAAATCTGTTCAAAATTTGCAAACAAAAAAGAGCAAAATGTGTCATCTTACTTGATATAAAATGTTGTCCCACTCAGTACTTAGCACAGATGCTCCCTGAGTGAGTCATTCATGCAATATACTATAAACACAAATCAGTTCGTTTCTTGGAAGAGGAAAACACAGAAAGAAACTTGAGCTTGTTCATATTTGCAGAGCTATTCCAATTCTATTTTGAAAGTTTGGTCTGCATGAGGTTAGCAGAATTAGGACCAAACTATAAAAGAGTCAGTTTGTTATTAAAGTTTGTCTTCTATTAGCTACTCAGATTTGAAGGACATGCCAAATGATTTTTAAAATATTGGATATATTTTTTAATTAAAATTTGTTCTGGGTATTTTTCTGCTCACTTTTCTAGGCTTTGGTTCAGCAAAGCACTTAAACATGTGCCTGGTCTCAATCCCATCAAGTAGTCTCATGGTAGCCAAGTGGAACAAGCATATGGTAATGAATGTTCTTAAGAGGACATGTGTGCAATTGTTTTGCCTATAAGCACACAGGATAGAGGAAACTATCTATCAATTTCTGTTTTAATGCATAATGTTCTTCTGTTTTCTATCTTCCTTATGTTCTTTAATCATCCATTTAAAAGTAGCATATCAAAGTATGTTACAGAACTACGCGATCAGACTGCTGCCAAGTCAGTTTCAATTAAAAAAAGGAATTTTTACTTTCAGCTGAAAACAAGACACTTGAATTTTTTGATAGTTTAATGTTGCCTGTAAACAGTTTATTCTGAAATTTGCACATGTGCTTAACAAGCTGTACATTATAAAAGTTGGAATGGTTTGGGTTTCTTATTAAATATTAATTAGATCTTCTAAATGGCTTGGAAAGAGTCAGCAGACTTCTTTATCCTCTGCTTACATCTTTGTGATAACAAACTACCTAGTGCTAATTTGAAACAGGAAAGACTGACCATAATCTGCTTTTGAAGTATCAAAGCATTATTTTTCATGATATGGATAAAGTTGCTTCCACAGAAAATTAGCTCCTATTTTTTCTCATTTTGAGAATAAAGGCTCTTTATAGCACATGGATGTTTTACTCCGTCTAGGTACTACCTATGCCTACAGAATTTCTCAGGCACAAAAAATAGAGGCAGTAATGTTGCAGCCCCGTCCAATAAAAATTGCTAAAAACTCAAGATTTTACAAGGTTTCAAAGTTATTAAATTCTGTACATGTAGGAAATTCCCAGCTTTTTCCCCCTAAGGTTACCATACAAGATGGGACACTGTTGCATATTCTGTGTTGAATTTGTGTCAGCTTCAGAGTGAAATGCATACACACACTTTGTAGGTTTTGCCCCACTGAGCATTGGAATCTGTCCATATAACTATATAACCCAGGGCCTGATCTTTTGAGCTTTGAGCTTTCTCAATGATAAAGACACAACTCATTTTCACTCCAAGGCATCACCTTGTGTTAGATCAGTAGGGAAACCACCAACTTGGGTGAAAGTTGGGCTATTGTAAAAAGAAGCACTTAATCTCCTCAAAGAAGTGTCTCTGGCTTTGGAATTTGCTACACCAACACTTGAATGAAACATCTGAGTATCTTTAGGGTGTGTTTTCTGTCCAAACAGTTGGTATGTATGTATTTTTGCATGTGTGCATGTGTGTGAGTGCATGCTCAGTTGCTGCAGAGTGAATGGGTGGTTTAGATTCTTTCAGTTTGTGAATGCATAATTTTGAATCATGCTACTGTTTTTTAGGGCTGAATAAAGTTTTTACAGAATCATTAAGTTATATTGAGGTGACTGGTGGCCTTTCTAGCATTTTAAACTGCTAAAAAGACAAAAAAATGCTAAAGCCTTCTCTGATTTCAGATCACCACCTGATATAACTTCAATCCCTTTCTGCGAAGTTAACATTCTAATATAGCTCACAGATTTCATGTCTCAAAAATAACCCTAGAAATGGTGTATGCTATATTTACTATAGAAACTGAAATTGCAGAGGTTTCTGAATCTCCTTAACCCTCACATTATATATTTTCTTTCTGCTAGGTTGAAATACAGGAGACCATTTTCTAACATGCTATGAATAAGAAATACTCATCATGAAATAAGGCTATTATACTTGCCTTCAGACTTGGAGAATAGATCGCTGCTAAACATAGGGAAGGTCAGAACTGAAATGAAAGTATTTTGTTTCATATAGGTTGATACTGACTCGTAGAAGTGTCACTTAACTGGCCACTGTTGATGGTACCCATAATGAATCAAAGGCATTGTTACAATAGTGGAGAGCAGCAGGTAAGAGTGAGGGGGTAGGAAATCTATACTATTTTTGTATCTTGACGATGGTTGCTAAGCACTAGCATGATATGTAGAACATATTTTATGCCATTCCTAGCAGAAGAAGAAAGAAATAAGACATTGCATATTAAAGAAAATGCAGCTGCTGTTTATAGAGTCACAATTATTGGAGATGATCTAAAGATACGATGTTTTTAACAGCTTGGTCAAAAAAGTAGATTGCAAGATAAAGAAAACAACTCCTTTACAACATATTATAGCTCTCAGCAGTTCTATGAGTCTATGGCTGGAGTAAGAGGTAGTGGTAGAAATAATGGGCATAGTTAACTGCTGTTTAAATACAAGCACTTATTATGATTTGTACATGCTTCCCTTTCAGAGAAAGTCACCCAGTATTTATCCTGACTTGGGACAGACTCTTCAGGTACTTTCTTATAGCTTTGGAAAATCCAGAGAAGCGGTGTTGTGACTGACATTGTAAAGGAGAATAGGAAACAACTATTCACTTTTTCTTACAGTACAGGAACTAACAGACATGAAATTAAATTATGGGTTAGCAGGCTTCAAGCAAACAAAGTAAGTTAATTTTGTGCAGTATTCATAATTAAGTTGTCCAACCTACTGCCACATGGTGCTGCCAATGCCAGAGGCATTGATGAGTTCAAAAAGTAATAAAAGAAATTCAGAAAATAAAATCCCATTAAGACCTATTAAAAGAAGTACCTCTGAGTCTGGAATGACCTAATTCACAGACTGAGAGTTTATCTGAGAACTATCCCTTATGGTTGCCCCATGCTTATTTTATTTATCTAGGTTTTTGTTATCCCGTATCACACAGGCTCCTGGACTAGGGAAAGCTTTGATTTGACTAGGCATAACCACTCATATTTTCTTATATATTCTAAAAGTATTTGTGTTAACTTATGACATGATAGGACAAAATTTCTGTTTAGGTTTGTTCTTGGCTAGATATTGCTCTAATTCTGCAATACGATTTTAACAGATCCCACTGTTAATCCTGCAGACCTGGATTTAAGAAGCTCCCAAGAATATAAACCAGAATACTACAAATTGTATCTCCTTTATAGGTCCATTATATGGATCACCCAGTGAAAGCCCTTCTGTATAAAGCAAGCAAATGAAATGCAGACTTCTGCTGTTACACCACATTAGTACCCTTATAATGTCACTCGAATAGACTGCAATTTTGACTGTCACAGATTACTTCCATTGGAAAAGCAGCACTTGGTGCAAGCTAAGGCTACAGTTCAGAACCAGACTCCTCTAGGCAGGAAGAAACTAAGCCAAATCTAAAGGAGAACAGCAAAATTCAGTGAATTCCACAAGGTGACAATTAAAGGAATTGTTATACTGTTATGATTTTGTTTCTTAATATGCATGGTGATTTAGCTCTGTGAGTGAGTACTGTGGGTAAGAAGTGACAAAAGGCCCTACATATTCTCTGTTCTGCCTCTTCTTTGATGAATTTACGCATGCAGGAAAAGTGTAGAGTTGGCAGATACAGTAATGCCACTATTCTTTCCCATGTCCGAAGTCTAAAAATCCAGCAAAAGTGCACAGGAACTCTACAAGATAGGATTTTTGCTTTTAACCATCTCACTGTGTTAGTTTTTATAGCTGGATTGGAATTTTTTTTTTTAAAAAGTAACAGAAATTATTATGAAATGCAAAAAAAGTAGTAAACTGGGTATTGGTGATACTCTAAAGCACACCTGCTAGGTTTTCCTTATGGGCTAGTCCTTTTGAGTTTTTACAACACATTTTCACTAAGCACCCCTATTGCTGCTGAATCTGTCTTTGATGTTACTGGAATTCTTCACATTAGATGAGTTAAGGTTTCAAAGCTGTAGTTACCTGTGGAGACTGGTACAATTCATTTCATACACTTACTGCTCATTAGCACGTGCATGAAGCAGTTTCTTGCACTTTGTATATCTATAATGAATATTAAACCATCTCATCTACTCATAATAATATAATGGCTCCTGTGATGACAGACTCTGTTTGCACAGGAAGCAGATGTTGATGTTTACCTAGATGTAATTTGCAATGATGAGTGGTGGTGAGCTGAGGTTTTTTCCTGCCAGAGCAATTCAGTCGATGTTAAGCTGCTGCAAAATATTTTGCATGCCATTGTGGTCTCTCAGGTCAATAGAGATAGACATATTATCTCAGTGAATAATTGTGAATCTATATCAAGATGTTAAATTATGCATTTAAGAAAACTATTTCTTTAAAGATAAATTTACCAAATCTCTGAAATGTGATGTCCAGGAAAAATTGTGGGTAAACTTCAACCAAAGATGAAAATAGTATTTGTTGGCATCATAAATGGATTTCTGACAAATAAATATGGTAGGGAATTACTCAGAGAGAGTGCCAGTGACTAGAAAATGAAATCAGTAACAGGTAAGGTTGAAATAAAACACATTTATTTTAGTAGAGGAGTGCCATACACTACAGTGAATTACAAAAGGATGATATTAATTCTTCATCATTTAGAGCCTTTAAATCTAGGCTGAAAATCTTCCTAAAAATACTCTTTAGTTCAACTTGACAAAAATTGATGAATGATATTTTCTAACGTGTTATGCCAGAGTGACCTTGGGATTTCTTTTGGTTTTAATATCTGCAAAATCTATGCTATAATGAAATACAATAAGATAACCACATCTATTTTTATTCCTAAATTCTATATATATTTTTTTACTTTTGGACATAATTTACAACTTTAGACAAACAATGTCTCAGGAATTCCTCTTTTGAATTTGGAGCTGTTGTTCACTATGTCCAGTTCTTCTGTCATTTCTTTCTGATCCTAAAACATATTTTCTCACCTGCACACTCACATTTGGAATTGGGGACATACCACTCTTTCTTGATGAGCATCAATTTATTTCACTAGTTTCAGGCCCACTTCTCTGAATATCCTTTCTTGTAGTCAGCATATTGCAGGTATTTTATTTTTTCTATACTTTTCACTTCTTGGAATCCTGAAATTAGGTCTTAATTAGGTCTTCATAGTAAGACATAAATCTATAGGTGTAATGATCATGCCAGTGCTACATACAGACAACTTCAAAAGTCACCATTCATTTCTGAAAATATTCTGTGTTGAACAGAAAAATGTGGAAGGCATGTCCAGAAGCAATCTTTTCTTTCGTTGTTTCCTAAATCCTACCACTGGCTCCAGAGACAATAAAACTAAGGAAAATACAAATATTTTGTCTCTCCTTATTTTCATCAAAGTGAAAGTGGTACTGCTTGGCTAAAAGTGGTGTTCTAAATTTAAATCAGTTGCAGTTACAGTGGACTTAGTCACATTTTTTTTGAAATTTTGGGGTTCCTTGTAGAGTTACAATTGTCTAAATCTTAAAAAAATAAAGTAGTCCAGGCTTCAATGTGAATAGAGATGTGGTTTGATCACTTGCAGAAAACTGGCCTTAAAATTTCTATTTCAAAGCCCTTTGTAATGATCTGGAATCCCAGATGCCTTTCTAAATGTATCTATCTATGTATTTTTTTTTCTTTTGGAAAGAAAACACCTTTCCACTCTCTAAGGTCTTCCTTTTGGGGCTCTTTTTAAATTCATTCTCTTTTTTCTTTTGCTAATTTTGTCCTGCTGCATCTCTTCTGCATCCTGAAAATGCCTTTCCCTCCTTGACATTTAGACTCTTCAAGTATTTATAGATTGTTACCATGTCCCCCTTTAGTCATTTCTTAGACAAACTATGCATATTTAGCACTTGCAATCAATCCTCATACATCAATCACTCCAGAAGTCTAATCATTTTTTGCAGCTTTCTTCAGATCTTCCTCCAATATGTGAATATCCTTCTAATAAGATGCCTAAAATTAAATACAATGGGTCATGTCTGCAGCTCATGTAAATCAGTGTAGGTCTGCTGAAGACTGTGTTGATTCATGCTGGTTAAAGTTAAAGAGCAACATTTCTAGCGCAAAGGTATCAAAACTGTATATATTTTGTGAAGTAAGCCTGAAACCACACAGAGCTCTTCTTCATAGTAAAGCTCATTTGGAGTAATTTCCATCATTTAGCTATACTTTTGAATGGTGGATTTCCAGTTTGCTTCCTATAAAACCTCAAAATAATCTGCATTTTTGTATTTTCATTAGTTTTTTGAGGAGCTCCTTCAGTGTCCCTGACATACTTGCTTACCATCCTCGGCACAGCTACGTGTCCCAGACCTCTAGCTGGAGGTTTCTGCCTGCAGACCGTGGCCACGCAGAGGTGATGCAGGTTTAGAGTGGCTGTGGGAAGGCTCTAGCCCAGAAGGTAAAGAGCATCAATGGCTGGCACCCTCCCAAAGCGTATCTCCTATGTAGAGAGAAAGATTTTAATCCACCCTGCAGCTGATCTACCTTTGGAGTCTTCTTCATAACTCTACTGGCCCCATCAAGCATCCATCCCTCAGCATGTTTAATCCAAAATCAGATCTTTGTGTCATTATAATCCAACAAAGGTCATGCAGACTCATAATAGAGAAAGATATGCTTATATTTTAAAACTTTTTTTCAAACTAGCTGTGGCTAGAGGGCAAAAGTAGCAGCCCTAATTAGGCTACTAGTAGCTCTAGGCCTCCTGTTTGTCAGTGGAGAAGAATATACTTTTTCTCTGGATAATTACTACAGCATTTAGTGGAACAAATTAACACTGCAAATTAGTAAAAATGAAATTTGTAAATAACTTACAAAATAGGATATCACTGCTAACTGCAAAACGTTGAGTTTCCATTAGAAATACTGTAAAAGTGCTGTAACAAATTTCACAGGATTCATCTCCTCTAATATATTATAAATACACACACACACAATTAGTCAAGAAACCTATTTTGGTATGTCACTATGGTCAATTCTGTCCTGAACTGACACTGTTTAGGGGGAGAGGCATGGGTTGTTGTTATTTCTGGACCGTTATTTTCCACAGTACTGAATTTATACTTCTTTTTTTTTTGGCACTAATGTGCAATACAACTGGCCATGCTTTGGAGAAATCTGCTTTATTGCAAATGCTTTGTGGGAGAGGTGGCACTTGGTTTCAAACCAAGATAGCAACTTCTTCAAGGACTACATGGTTCAGACTAAAAATCCTTTATCTGAAAAAGTACAGAAGCCAGGCCACTTTGTAATTGATAATCATAAAGGAAACCTATTGACCACTTTGGTGTTTTATAAACTATTTTACATATACATTTTCCCCCCCTCCATTATTTTTCAATTTACACAAATTTCTTTGGTCTTTTCATTTTAATTGAGTGTTTTCTGCTTGATTTCTTTCAGAACCATTTAGTACAACTTCTATTTCCACAGGCTTATAATTCCACAGGGAAGAGTAAACCAAATGCCATCTAAGGTATAAACTATATAAACTTTCCATTCAATTCCAAGGGAGTCCCATGATAAAATGGAAGTCACATACAATAGTGTTTATTCAAATAATTAGGGTCACAAAATCAGGATAAGGGGGATTACTTTTTGTTGTTATATGTATATATATATATATAGAGAGAGAGAGAGAGAGAAATCAAAGCTTTCATGAGGTGTTGTATATATTAGCATTGTTTGACCACAGAGAAGTATATAGAGAAACACATTTTGAAATTTCCCTCAGCATTAATCAGCATATGATCATGGTTCAAATAGATTAGACTTTCAGATGCCAACTAGGCTTCTGAGGTAGACTGACAACCAATTATAAATGCTATGGAAATAAAAATTTAGCATAGAAAGCAATGAGGTCATCTGCTGTGCTTGTCAATACAGCGCTGTTCCCCCTCAGGATACTCTTGCATGTTGTGCACAGTACTTGCCTAACTACTTCTCACAAGTTCTTTACACCAGCTGCAGGGATTCTTATTGCACTCTAACTGTATATTACAGCTAGGTCTCTATTTCTGACCTTGTACACCTCTTAAATGTTTTGCAAGGGATGGAGTGAAGGGAGTAGAAAATATTGATTTATGAGGTATGGTAAACTAACAGGCTAATATTGAGTTGCCTCCTCTCTTCCTTGAAAGCTCAAGGCTGCATTCTCAGAGGATTTATTGTGAATGACTTCTGAAAAACAGAGGCTGCTCCAGTCACTGATGGTTAACCAGTAGCTAGATGTACCTATTTTACATCAATGGCTCCTACTCATGGTAGACAAAATAGAGGTTTTCTGTTCTAAGGATGAAGGAATTAAACTGAACTGTGCTTCCTGTTGGAATTTCCCAGGAAATGAGAGAAAAAAGGTGGGAAGAAACAGCAAAAATATTTGAACAGTTTATTACCTAACCCGAGCCCTGTCCCTTTGCCCATGCCTACAGCTGACACTGTTTTCTAGGCAATCTTAGGACATCACATTTTAGCCTGTTTGTCCCTTACACATAATTCGTAGTGCATCTTCAGGACTGGGGTATTAAGGAATAATCCTCCCTGCCCTGTATAAAAGCCTGTGGAGCCTGCCTGTAAAGAGGAGCAGAGGAATCCTGGGACTGATAGTATCACTCGGTAATTGGCTGACAATAAAATGGTCAATGAAATACAAAATACTGCTCAATGGGAAAAGTAATCATATCTATGCAGATACAAATATGATTGCAAAATTTGTCGCGATCCAAGGGATCACAAAATTGCTATGATGGTTCTTTGAAGAGAGCTTATGTCCAGTAAGCCCAGAAATGCAAAATGTGATATTAGAAGTCGTTAGGGAAGGAAGGTAGAATGAAACAGAAAACATCATTAAGGCAGCATATAAATCACTAGGATGTTTATATTTTTGTAGTAATACAGTGCATTCTAATAGTTTCATCTGAAAAGGGCTCGGCAGAAATAGAAAAGCAGGAAGGAATGTGACAAGGATGAGCGACAGTGCAGAACGGCTCTGCTTTTAAGGGAGATTAAACAGAATAAGACTTCCAATTTGGAAAAGCTGTGATATGGTACAAGTATATAAAATCAGGAGTGATGATCATTCATTAGCTCTCAAAGAGAGCAAGAAGTTGTCAAGTGATATTTTTAAAGCAGCAGGTTTAAAACAAGTGAAGAACTTTTTTAACATGATTGCAATTAAAATTGGAACTCATTGCCACAGAATACTATGAAGAAAAAAAGGTAGAAATGGATTCAGAAAAATTTACAGGAAGAATAAAAAAATCCCTCAGGGGCTGTTAAATACAAGTACCTTAAGTCACGCCTGATGTAAGAAATCCTTAAACCAGTAATTATCAAATACTTAAAGCATTTGAATTTGTCTTGTTCTTATATAACTTCCTGAAGCATCCAGTGTCCACTGCTCCCTCTCAGACAGAGCACTGTTTCAGATCTTGGACCACAGTCCTTTCAGGTGCTCTTATGTCATTGTCTGCTAAACGAAATGCCAGTGTTCAGAAGGAAAGAAGGCCACCTGGTAGTGTAGAGCCTGTTTTGGGGAGTCCTAAAAAAATCTCATATAAAACTGACAGATTCCTGTGTTTTTCTAAATGCTGCCTGTAGAGCTTATGAAGGCAACTGAAGCTTTTCAGAGTTTCTGAAACTAACATTTCTGTGCTTAGAAATGATCTGCATGCTTGTGAGGCAGAGAGAATAAGTGTGTGTAGCTGCAGAATGATCTCCTCTCCTACACGTGTCTTATCAGTGTGCTTCCATTGCAACCTCCATCCCACAGGTGTACTCAGGGAAATGTTCATACACCCAATTTGATCCTTGCTTTTGGCAAACATTGTCCTAAAATACGCCAGCAGCATAGATTTATTTCTTGTGAGGCACCAGTGACCAGATGGAAATTAAAATTTGTCATTCAACTGAACTTTTGGCTGTATTGGTCTGAAAACAGTTCAGGAAAATACTCTTCCAACTATAAGCTATGAAATACAGAAAAATATCAAGATTTAGATATATACCTCACTAACATTTCCAAATATCTCTAAATTAATAATATTTTGTTCTTTTTTAAATTCTGTCACATTTGTTTGTCTTTTTAATTTACCAATTAAAGTGACAAGTTTTGACTAACCAGACAAAAATTTTTCCGAAATTTTTTTTTCCTTAATAATTTTCTAATTTTTCTTAACAGGAACTTGCAGTGCTGCATTTCTGCCAAGATTTGTCATTGATATGTGAGTCCAGAGATGACTATGGTCAGTCCAGAGACTGACTATGACATTGTATCCTTCATAAATACTAGTAGTTTTTCCTTAATCTTTAGAGGACTAGAAAAGCACTAAGGAACTGCTCTCACAAAGCCGGTAGACTGGTCCTTTTGCAGATCAAGACTAGGCTGTAAAAGAATATAAGTCTGTAGCTTGCAGACCAAAGCTAGATTATCCACATAGTACTATCTGACAATTACCTTTCTATTCCACTCATCATAACTTAAATAAAGCACACTCCTGGCCTAAGGATTTACAAGGTTTCTCCTCTCTGCTGTCTCTGTTTTGGTGGGTTTTTATAGTCAGTCAATAGTAGCAATGCCCTTAACTACAGATAGTGTCCATCCAGTCGAAACACAAGATGTAACAATTTGTTGTTCTTTCAAAATTATATTTAGTACAAAATAATCTAATTTCTAGATAATATTACTTTAGGAAAGGAAGATTTCACTAAAATGTAATTTCAGGGATTTTTGGTTGTTTGAAATGGACTTTATAGAAAAATAGTCAACTTCTCTATTTATTTTTATTGTTAGCCCTTGGGAAATTTAAATTTAAAAACAAGAAAGGAGGAAGCAACGTCTTACCTTTTAAATCTAATTTGTTTCACGTTGGTAAGCAGCACTTCCGCTATTACATGTTTATTCACCTCAAAGCATGACCACGCTACTTCATCTCCAAAGAATGGTTTTAGCACTCTACTGTTTTAACACAGTTAAGCTGGAAGGCAGTCAAGGGATGTGAGGAAGTAATTTGTTGTACATTTAATGGTGTGAAGTATCCACCAGGGAAAACTTAAAAGATTTTTCTGTTTCCTCACAAAAGTGTCCATGAGTGAAATTCCAATTTCCTGAGTAGTTCTCTGATTAGCTTTTCACAAGTCTGTCCTGTGTCAGACAATTGGCCAGAAAACAAAGATCAGGCTTTTGTTGATATTCATGAATATTACACCTTTATCATCATCCCATTGGTGACGTCTCCTGGATTTGCTATGAAGGAAGCTTCACAACTGCCGAGCTTATCTTCAGGCACCAGTCCTGTGGTGCTCTGTAACTGTGCAAGGCTGGAGCTAATCTGCTGCTTAACTCTGTTCCTGTGGGGATGCCAAGCACTGCAGCAGCTTAGCGCCAGCTCTGTGGAGCTCAGGCACTCGGTGGGCCACAAGCTGCTGCGTATCTAAACCATCACTTACCCACTGGTTTCTCAAGGCTCCCCTTGGACCTCCATCACACAGGAGTCTTCCCTAACAGACCCTTCTGTGGCCCAGGGTTAAAAGGAAGAGTGTCTTTCCAGCAATCCCCATCTAGTTCTTCCTTGGAAAATAAATGCAAAACTCAACAAAGCCCTGTTTAGCGGAACCTTTGAGGGGATGTTATGCTATGCACTACACAATTCTCAACACACTGAGGAGTTCAATTAATAAGACGGTGCTCCTTTAAGCAATATAACCTCCTTATTTTTTGAGAGAATTCCTGGAACTGAGGAAGCAGATTGATTTACTTGTAACCTGCACTGAATTGGGTATTGTATACTAGACCTGACCTTCCGTCCTGAAGCTGGTTTAGTAATTTTCTTTCCGTTAGAGAAAAGCTTCCAAAGAACCCCTCAAATCATCCTTTATGAGACTTTTGTGAGTTGCTACTCGTCTTCATACCACCATATCTCTGTGTCATGAAGTCAATCTTATCCTTAGTTTTCCTTAAATGCTTTCTTTTCATAAATACAATGTTCAAAACAAAAAAAAAGAAGAGTGTTTTGATTATTACTAAAATAAAGTTCCTAGGATAAGTGTTTTTTTACGAAACTCGTATTTTATTGCTGTGAGCAGTGTTTAACTCTAACAGAACTGTCATGCAAACCCTTCTGCTTATAAAAAGTATAAGTGCCTTGAGGTGACCACCTAAAAACAAAGATTAGACAAAATTAAGAGAATAAAAGTAGGTATTTATTTGAAGGGCCTTCAAAGGTACACCCTGGGCAGTCAAAAGACTACACCCGAGATGGACCCTGGGTCATGGGTTTTTCACATTTTTATAATTTTGGTTCATTTGCATATCAGGGTTAATTCTCCAATTATAACCTCACTTTATGATGTAATTACCCCAAGTTTGCCCCCCTCTTCAGAGGCTTTTAGTTTACACATTTTGGGGCCTGGTGTCCTTGAAGAGAAAACCTAGAGAGGCTGTTATGTCTAACCAGCATGAGAGACAGGCTACACGAAACTTCAGAGTTACTCACTAAGCAGTACAGGATTTGAAAAATATAAAAGTTAAAACCTAAGGCATCAGTATCACCACCACGGACATCATGTTCAAGAAAAATAAATATGTGGGATTTTTTTCTTGTTCAGGCAGTAGAAATAGATGCATGGATTTGCATGCTCAAGAGGCTTCTGTGTGTTGTAATGACAAAGAAATTATTCCTGTACCCACCTGAAAAATATATTCTAAAACAAAATCCACAGATTCAGACTTAATGCTAAGGCATTAAGGCAAAACTAACAGTTTATTGAGTGATCTTAGAGATTTCTTCTATAGATGTAAGCAGAAGTTATTTCAGCATTTAGAAAGAGCAGTATGTACTGAAGTGGGAGAGAGTTGGGTTTGCTATGGCTATTACTATAACACATTTTCTGATTAATTCATTAATGCATCATCCCTCAAAAATGAAATGACACTTCACTGCAGTAGTCTGAGAAAATCCTGATAATACTTTAATCTACAATATTTTCAGCAAACTGCTTAAGGTTTTCAGCAAAAATGTTTACCCAATGGAGTTATCTTTTAAAAAAAATCACACTAAGTCTGCCTCATAGCACATGTCATGCAGAACAAAATTCAATATTTTGATCAATAACTTGGCAGCAACATAAAAATGTATGATCTTCCACACCAGGTCAGTTCAAATCCAGTCTCCTGTGTGAAACCATCCCGCACAGGACGTGAAAGGAAAGTTTATATGAAGAAGGCAGGCGCAGTCACATTTTCTTCAGCTTGTAGTACTCAAAAGCTTTACCAGTTTTGGAACCAAGAAAATGAATTTTTATATTGTCTCTTAAAGAGCACCAAAGTCATAAGAGAGAAAAAGACAGTAGGGTGATACCTTTTTTCTTTAAGATGTTGAGTCTTGAGGTGTTGTGGTTTGTCTTGAAACACAGTGTTGTTCCACTTGCCAGGGGACTTTTTTTCTTTTTTATCAAAGTAGAAGACTGTTTTGTTTGCACAAATCACATGAGCGCAGAGAATTGTGCTTCTATCAACCCGAATAAAATGCCATGCCACAAAAAAGCAGTTGAGAATTATTTTTATCCACCCCCATCCTACCTGTCTGCCTCTGTGTCTGAGATCATTATCTGGTGTACTGCAGTGCTGGTGCACTATCACTCTGGAGATTCTCAAGGAAGAGTGAAATCCCTCAGGAGAAAGATAATGGTCACCATAACTGCAATGTTTATGGCTGTTTCTCAGATTCAGTAGCATCAGACGGCTGTGTGTGAGGTAAGTGATGCAGTCCAGTGTCACTGGGGAGCCATATGACATTGCAATGACTTCTGAAAAGTCCCCCTGGGCTGGCTGTTAGTTCCCTAACAAAATAATGCTACTACCCAACAGCACCTAAGGGTCTCCTTTTCTACTGAAATGCCAAAAGAGAAAACAAAGAAGTGAAGGACCTGCATTCTGTAGTTTATACTGTTTGTTCAGTTCTAACTCAAGACAGCTGTACTGAAGGGAAAGAATAAAGAAGCTAGTGATACTGTGAAAATCAGAGGCAAAAAGGGAGATTGTGGCAAGCACTGAGCCAGAGGCTGTAATCAATTAGCTGATTGCTGAACTTCAGTCCCCTACATTACATCTGCCAGCAGCAGTGAAACATGTACAGCTGAAAATTCCCCCTCATAAAACCTCAAAGCCTGTGGAACTCTAGTCATAAATACTTTAAAAGGAAAGGATCTGCTCTAGTATAGATTCCATCACCTTGATAATCAGCAGCCTTTCAGTAGTATCCACTTTATAAATAGAAAATCCTTGGAATAGAGAGATGTGAATGCAGATGTCTGACGTTATAAAACTCAAACTAATCTCCAGTATTTTATTAAGAAATCATTAGACTGAACTGCTTCAGGTGTAATCTTTCTCCATTGAAGTTAGCAGCAAAATTCCCTGACTTCAGACAGCAAGAAATAAAACCCTTTCAAGACAGTTATTAAGCTGCAGAACAGCTAAAAGGTAAGAAATTAATTTTGATTAAATGGAAATCTATATCTATCCACAAACATAACCAGAGAAGAGATTTTATTGATTTTTACCTCATTTGTTATATTTACTGATATGAATTAAACTAAGAACCAGCCTTTGAGAGTCCTTTTCTATTTGCTGGCAATATCTACCTATGATTTTTTTTTTTAATTGTACTTTGGAAAAGGTGATTTTAAGAACAAAAAGATAATCTTCTTACAATAACCTAGTAAGTAACTCAACATTTACTCTGGGAAACTTAAAAATTCTATCTAGACTGTTGCAATGAGCAGTGCTTCGGAAGAGTCTTTTGGCAAGTGTTTCTGACTCATAATTAGAGTTGAGAGAGAAGCTCTCCAAATGTGGAGCTCAGGCACTCTTAGAGATGCTCTCTAAATGGTCTGAGTTATCCCAGTGCTGGCTGGGCCTAGTCCATTTGCTGGGGGATGTTGTCCGTGTTATGAATTCTATCTGATAGGCAGCTGTCTTTTTGCTATGATTATATGACTCTTTAAAATAATTTCTAAAATATTTTTAAAAAGATCATTGTCAAAAGAGACAGGTAAACAACAGACTATCAATATAAATATTCAAGCAATTTGTGATCAAATGGCAAAATTATACTGGTGTCAGGATTGGAGGATAGGGAGGCATTTTAGCTTTGTGTACTTCCTTTGGGAAAAGGTGTGAACTGCCCACAAAGTCCTTGCAATGACCTGGTGACAGTCACAAATGTAGATGGCAAACAGCTCAGCTAAAAGAGAGACTTCTTTCCCGGTTGTAATGACTGGGGAAGAATTGGTCAGGAACATCAGGGTAAAAGGCAGGAGTGAGTGAGAGAAGCCAGGCAATAATATGTCCTGATACACATGAAAAGAAAAGGAAAGAACAGCAAAATAAAAGCATCAGATTTCAGGAAAGTAGACCAGTAAACAAGAATGGTCTCATAAGAAAACATTGGAATTCAAGAAATCTATGAGTTACTTAAGGGAGAAATATTAAGGGTATAAATCCAAGCTAACCCAGAACAGATAGTGTAAGATTTGCTAAATTATGAGAAATAGTGTTAAATTTTGACCTTTTCAGGCAGCCTCTGAAAAGGTGAAGCTGGGTCACTTCCTAAGGGTAGGGAAGCATTGCATAAATGTGATGCTGCAGAATCAAAAATTATGAAGACACACAATAGATTTCAGTCCCAAAGGCCACGATGATGATAAAAATAATTCTTTCATCACATCAAAAAATAGGACAAAAACAAACTAAATATCAGTTAAAAAAAACTCCAAAAAAAACCCACTCAAGAGATGATTGACATGTTTAATACTTTTTCTAATGACACCTACTTAAAAGGGTGAGAGGCAGTTCAATATTACAGCAATAAGTAACAATGGAGAAAATTTAAGACCAAAGCTCTAAGTGGGAAGGAACAGGTTAAATACCTATTACTAAGTTAGATGTTTTCAATTAGCTGTGATGCTGTGATACTTGAAAAATAAGCTGATGAAATACCAAAGATGATAGAAGCAGCTCTAAAACGTCAAGGACAATAGGTGATGATCAAGAATGAATGCAACAGTGATCTTCGAAAGGAATGTGAAACAATTTTAGGAAATTAGATAAACTTCAGTTCCTGGAAGAATGCTAGAACAAATAATCAAACTATTTGTAAGCATCTAAAAAAAACCCAAGGAAATTAGTCACTGTCAACATGGCTTTGTCAAAACAAAATTATATCAGAATAATCTAATTTCCTTCTGTGAGAGAGCAACTGTGGATAGAAAAGAAGCAGCAGATGTCACACATAGCTTTTAACACTGCCTCGTAATATTCTCATAATTAAGCCAAGGAAGTCTGTTCCAAACAAAACTATAGAGAGTGGGCACTAAAGACTTGAATCACTTTACTGATAAATCACTTACCAATAGTTCACTGTCAAATTGGAATGATTCTGTGAAGTAGTGTCGAGTTCAGGCTCTTTTATTTTCCTTCAAGACTGGGGAGAAGAAATTGACACGGTGCTTACTAAACCTGCAGGAAAATCATAGGATTCAACAAATTGGTTGACCTTGCCAGATCTGTGACATTCGTATTCGCATATTTATCTCGAGTTCAAAGCAATATTTCCTTGTATACTTTAAGCATAGAAATAAGTACACTCACATTTTGGCTGTATTAAATGCCCAGGGTCACAAAACTATATTGTGTTTCCTATAAAATTTTTGTTACTTTCATATCTGCCTTATCTTTCATGATAAATTTGACTTATTTTAAAATTTCTCTTTAAAAATTGTCATAGCCCATAATAAAAAGAAATTGAAGTAAGCTGTAATAATTTGAGCATTTTTGAAAAGTACTGAAAAGATTAATATTTCAGTGGGTTTTGATAATGAACAGTGTCATTCTCAAAAAGACTATGAATAGATTATTTTTAATCTTCTCTACCCCATCCTATTTGGCTAGATATGTGAATAACATTGTTCATTTTCCTTCCTGAATGAATAAGCAAAAATCTTTAAAATAAAGTGAGAATCTTTAGAATAATGCTTCTTACTTTAATTAGTAGCATTCATAATTTGAAATGTTGTTTTTCACTTCCATCTTCATTATCTACTTAAAAGTCACTGCTCCTATAAATATTTTTCAAATTGCATAGAGGAAGATAAAACATACAAGAATGCCAGGAAAAAAAAAGAAAACCTTTTTTTTTTTTGAAAGGCAGTTTCACTTTTGGAAACAAATTAGCATTTTATTTTTGTATTATTTTTCTGCTTTATAGCTTGCAATGTTTGCATTGCCTGCCAATAGGTGGCACTAATAATTTCTGCATTATCTCAGTGGTTGTTCTGTTGTCTTTCAACATTGATGGAGTTATATCCTAGTATATCTCCCATTTCCATTATCTTTGTTTGGTTTTGATTTATATTTGATGTTTAACCAAAAAAGAATTTTTGTATAAAAATACAGGTGCTGTAAATCCAAGCAAATATTAGATTTATGGGCACAGGACTGATACATTAATAAACTCTAAACAGCCAGTGTTTTTTGCCCGAGGGATCAAATATTAATGTTCCCAATTAACCAAAGATGGAAATTGCTGATGCACAGCATCTGAAGGGTACATTTAACATCTGATATAAAATGGACGGAGTATATAACTCCAATATAACATTCATATTTCTCACTTTCATTTAATTTACTTCTTAGAGAAATATTTCAAATGTTGTTTTTAAAATAGTTGAAGTAAAAAGCATTTTTCCATTGTGCAGTCTGAATCTTATGCTTATGATTTACCTGGCTACATATGTCTATGACAAATTCTTGATTTTTGCGCACCTGCAATTATCTGTCCTTTACCTGTGATCTCTGATTTCTTTATTACCCTCTGTTTCAGTTTCGGGGTGGCACCATTATGATGCAAGAAGTGAAAGGATAAAGCAAAGAGCTGGTTGGCTGAGTTTTCCATGCAGCTCAGAGTCAAGCCTCTTTTAGCTCAACAGAGACAAAGGCATACACACAGTGTTTTCAAAAGAGCATAGACTACAGTGAAAGCCAGATGCTACCAGCACAAGGTACTTCTCTTCCTCTTCAGCTGAGTAAATCTCAGGTTATGACATGCTGTCAACATCATGTCAAGTTCTGCTAAGTTCTCATGTGAGCCAGCCTTTGCAGACATGCTGCACAAAGTCATTTATCATGGCTTGTGCTGTGTTGCAGGCCCAAAATACACCTGTTGTGCTAACAGACACAGCAAAACCCATTGCCACTTCAAAGCAGATCTCATTTCTGACAGCAAGGAGATGAAGCCAGTTATTTTAGCAACACAACTTTCAGATCTCAGATTTCATGATTTCTCAAAAAATTCAGTTGAGTCAATTTTTGTCTTTTACGCTGTACACTAAAGATCTGCTTTTTGGAAGATTCTTCCCACACCAGCTGTATTCTGACATTGCTGCAGCACTGGCTGTGATAGGCATGCTGGGATAGGAAAGGGATGTCAAATGGAGAGGAAACTGATATGCATATAGGAGAACTGCCTTATCAGTGGTATTTGGCAATTAAAGGTAGCTTAGTCCACACCCAATGATTACAGGAATATGGATGTTTCTACCATATTTCCCTGTGAGATGAGTGTATGTTTTGAAATTTCTGGTAGGAAAGGAAGGTGGCAGCAATAAAGTTAGCACACAAAAAAAAGCCAGAAAGCATCTATAGACCCTCTGCATGCTAGAGGCTTATTGCATCATCTGTGAAGAGGGATAGATAAAACCCAGAAAGAGGAAGGAGAGAGGGAAATACAGAATAAGCACCAAAAAAAAAAAAAGCGTGATAAAGCAGAGAAGTAAATATGAATTAAAAAATACTGTACAGACCATCTCAACACTGGTATGTTACTGCAATACAAATCATAGGCATTTTCCATGTGTTGTGTAGATCAAATGAGTTATTGCCAATTAACATAAAGTGTCAGCCTGAGGCAATATCCAGGCATATGTTAAAACTACATCTATCCTGAAGACACAATTTAAATGGAAAACCTCCTTGATTATTGGTAATAAGGTTGCACTCAAAACAAGGAGGGAATATGCTGTGAGTCAGGAGAATTTTGCTGGAAGTCTGTAAAACACAGCTATTGCCTACAGAAATGAGTAACTAATAAACCCCTCCAGCTCATTCTACTTGCTCGGTACCAATCTTTAAATCAGTTTCCTGGGTTCCTCTGACTATGCCCAATAAATATCACTTAACATTTCTATTTTCTTCTCATTATGCTCTACTTCCAGGTACAGACCAGCAGGCAACACCTGTGTTTACATGGGGATACAAAGGCAGGGTCCTCTCAGGCCCTAAGGTGAAACATAGATAGTCCCAGCCATAAGTTTCCATAATTTCACCCAAGTGCAATGACTCCAGCTCTCTTGGACATATCTCTTCTCTTCCCAGGGCCACTCACTTTTCCTCCTTTGCTCTGCAATACCTGTGAAGAACATCATATTACAAGGTCATCCCTGGTGCTGTTGGTTTCAAAATTCTCAGTGGAGAGGGTCACTGAGGAGGGCCCCCTCTGTTAAGTGTGTACTTGTTCCCACAACCAGAACAGTTCCCCCTTTTTTTTTTTTTCTCATTACCTTCCACTCTGCTGGTTTATACTTTATATGTCCCCTAAAGACCTCTCAGAGTGTAATTTGATTGCTGTTAGGGGAAAAAAAGTGCCCATGAATAGAAAATTCTACTTTCTGCTCTTTCCAGCAGACAGTAGCAGAGAATATTCATCTCTGGAGACTTCTTTTTATTTACTGATAGAAGAAGGTATCCATCTCAGTTCACCATTACCGTGCCTGTACCTTCCACTTGTATTTTTCATTTTTTCTGATGCATGCTGTTAACTGTGGATCGCAATCTTATATGGTTTTATCCCTGTAACGCCCTGATGAATTGGGAAATGTCACTATACTGACTTTATAGGCAACACATTAAGCATCAACACATTGTGAGCTCAGGCTTGTGTAAAAGCCATTCATCATAAACGTGCCAATTCTCTATAGGCATATGCAAAGTTTGTCCCAAATGCAGGATAACTCAGAAATCTCTGGCTTTTCCTGGGATGCTTCTGTGACACACTTAAAAATAATAGAAAGAAATTAAATGTTACCTTCTTTTACTATATACTAAGTTAATGTTAAATATCTATCCATTGCTGTTGACTTATTTGCTGTAACATTTTACCCTGATTTTTCACTAAGTATCACAAATTTACAGTGGAGAGTGTAGGAAATAAAAAAATGGAATCTTATTTATTTTTCTTTTATCTTAGGCTGACTGATGGAATATCCTTACCTTCATTTCTTTCAGTATTTTTGAATGTGATGCTTGATTTAATACTACATCTTTCATGCTTAAGCATCTCAGAGGGTGTTTAACAAAGAAATGACGCCACATCTGCTGCAGTGTAGTTCAAGATGTGTAGGGTTGAAAGGGCAGAGAGGAAAGCATGTTTCAAAAGGACAGCATGAGCAAAAGAGGGATGCATTATCTATCATTTTTACTTCAAAATCTTGTGTTTCAGAACCATGAAGTGCAGCAAATCACACATAAACTCAGCTATTAGTGTTGATATAAGAGATTCTGTTGTGACAACAGTGGTGTAAATATCATCATAGGTATATTCATGAATGTAAAATTTGATATGCAGCAAACGCCTGTTTAGGAACAAAACTAATGTCATAATAGATTTCGGAAATATTGCTTGACATGTTTGGCAATGCACTGTCAAGATGAATTAGATCCCACCTTTGTTCACAGAACCATGCTGTTGCAAACAGCGAGAAAAAACCGCCTCGCTCTGTTACAGACTGCACCCCCTTCTCCGGGCCTCAAGGGTGGCGAACAAATGGCCCAGGCGTAAAGCAGTATGTAATGTCAAAGGGGAACTGACACTCTGAGCAACGCAATTAAAAAGGATTGTTTAGTATTGCTCCAAAACACCACAACAGAAATCATTCCCTCTTGGCTAGGTTTTGGACTCTCCACCCTGAGTAACCTCTCAGCACACATCTGTGCCATGCCTGCATCTATTTCTAGTCAGCTTTATATTTTCTAAAGTATCAGTTTGGACCTACCACTTTACAGTCTTCATTATGTTTAACACCACAATATCTCACCAAAAAAAAAAAAAAAAAAAAAAAAAAGGAAGTGGCAGTCATTTTGACCCCAGGATGGGAAGATAAAGAGTGAGATTCCAGAAAAAACCTGAATATTGTGATGCTCAGTACAATAAAGCACACAATAAGCAACTGCATAACCTAAGTTTAAACACTGTTCTTTAGACTTAAAAAAAAAAGCAAAACAAAACAAAACAACAAAAAAGGAAAACAAAAAATGAAAAAACCCTGAAACAAAACAAAATAAAAAAAAAGCAACAGCAAGAAAATTACTAAGTCAGGGAAAATTTAGGGACACACCTCTCTCCATACAGCAGATGAGAATGGTTTAGGAATTGAAAATGGGATTCAAAACTATTATATAAATCATTTAGTCAGAATAGGCATGATGAAAGTTGAAGGACACCTGAAATTCTGTCCCTCCTGAGGAATTCCAATATTTATCTCATGGTGTACTAAGATACACACATGAAGCTCAGTCAATGGGTCATACAGAGATTTTTTATTTTTGGCAGAAATCCACAAAGGAAAATTTAAACTCCCAAAGAGCCTAATTAATTATGAGATTTGCTTCTTGGCAAAAATTACTAATTTATCAGTACATCCTTGCTCAGAAAAATTATAGGTAACCAGGGGCATAATTTCTTGTTTAGCTGAAACACAAAGGTTGGGAACCCAGAATTGTTTTGATACAGGGCGTTTTGTTATGCTAGCTTCATGCTGAAGTTTTAATAATAGTATAACCACAGTAATTACATAGCAACTGCTAATGTGAACATAACACATGTAATGGAGAGATTTGTATAGCCTATAGAAATTAGGTGCCAGGGGTGGGCTTCGTCTCATCTAGCTTTAGAGTGCTAAAATGTTCATGTCTGTCTTCAAGTTGGTCATCCTTAGACTTTTCAAAAGAGGGAAACAGGTACTCCTTGATATACAGCTGACCTGTTTCAAATTTCTGCTTCGAGACAGTGTAAACGGTGCCCCAAAAGTCCATCATGTCTTTCCAGAGAGATGAGGGTTTAGCTGGGATGTAGATATACAGGCTATAGGCATTTACATTTGGACAAAATGCAGTCTACCCACATTGCATTTTCTGAGGTTAATAGGAAAAGCTTTGTAAAAAATCCAAACACGTAAGAACAATAAGTATTTAAGACTTTATTCCTTGGAACACTCCTCTAGGCAATATTTATAGTTACGGTGCTGTCAGTCCCCTGGCAACACAAGGTTATGAGAAAGGAAGTGAAGCACAGAGCAGTCTGTGGAGAACAAAATCTTAGTAAATTGGAGTTTTTTCTTAACTAGTGATTCAGAATCTATTGTCCCAGAATCTGAAACTCTTATGATAATTTTAGACTGGTTTAGTTAGACTTGAACCTCATGAAAATGTTCATTTTTGTTCAAGAAAATCTAAATCTAATGACAGTCATGAAATGTCTTTGCAGAAGCGGGATTTGGGAAAATTTCCTCTTATTACCACAAATTAAAATTATGAGCAAGGTTCTGAAAGAAAAGAACTGCTTTTTCCTAAAACAGTGTCACTAGGGCCTGAATGATGTTATCTTTTCCAGGACAGCTTGATGGATTTTTTTTTTTTTGGATAATTGTTTTATCAGCTGTAATATATTTCCTTTCTAATTTACTAAGTTCTGCAGTGAAAGCTGAGTTCTGGACATGATGCACAACCTGTGTATGTAAACGACCATGGATTATTAATGTTATTTTCTCTTTCAAAGCTGAACATATTTAAAAAAAACCAATAAAGTATCCTAAAATGTTTTCAGACATAAACAACTTCACAGTTGTAATTAAAGTCTTGGTTTGGGCTGCATCCTCCAGATGTTATGATTAGGTCTTTTAATCAGCCTAGTCTGGGAATTGTCTCTTCCTCTTCCAGGAAAAGTTCTTGATTTGAACTATCCTCAAAATTAAAAAAAAACAGAAAAGAAAAATGGTGATATCTGATATCAGATATCAATTAATGATGTCAGAGACAAATACGAGTGAAGTAACTCAGACCCTGTATTTTGCCAATAACATTGCTGGTACACACTGCAGTAGCTCCAGCATCTGGAGTATTTTGAAATCTCTTGCTACCAAGCCTAAGAATTTGCAGACTTGAGGAGCATCTTTCAGAGAGGGGGAGGTCTGTGCATAGATTCTGTTCAGCCAATCTTATTTCAAACATATATTTTGTTTTTTTCCCTTGCTGTTGTGAGACAAAGACACTTTATAATTTGAGCAAAACAATTCTAAAACAACTTAATTACTCTTAGGGATAGAATTCAGCAGAGTATAACTGTATGCAAGCAACCAGTTATCTGGGTTTGGCTTCATTATTTTAGTTTTCGCATACAACTGATGGGAGTTCAAAACTATTCTATTGGCTCCTGCCTTCCTTTATGTGCCACAAGGAATGTCTTTAAACGCAACAACAAACAGTGGAGCAAATAAGATCTTGAAGATTGTTATGAGTCAAATCACAACTCTGTTCAACACCATCAACGATAATAAAAGTATCTGAGAAATATCCTTATCTAAGGATACATGATGGTTTAGTAATTAGAAGAGTACTCACTTACGAAGTGGAAAACCTCTAGCCTGGAGGGCTCTCTTACCTCAGCTCTCACACATCAGCCTTTTCCTCCTGTGCATTGTGAGATGTTATAAGGGCATTTTACAACTCTTGTTGAAGCTGGACTGCTGTAAACCTGGAAAAGCATGAGCTGTAAGATTAGAGAGAAAGACTGAACCAAGGGGTGTAAAGAGGGCCCCTTAGCAGAGAGAGACATTTCTTATTTTTTTAATTCTGGTTATAGGTTTATTTCTGTTTTTATCCAGGGATAGTCTACAATATAAAATACATAAACAGTCCCTGGAGCAGAGACCAGAACTCCATATATTCCTTTGTTAAATTATTTATTAAAATAAATCAGTAGAATATCATACTTCTCTTTGATGTCATTAAATGTTAAAAGGGAAGGCTTGTGATATGAATCTATGACTTGTACTGAGGAATAAATATGGAATTCAAGATGATGTTCAGA
This sequence comes from Gymnorhina tibicen, assembly GCA_013399875.1. Classification (NCBI taxonomy): domain Eukaryota; kingdom Metazoa; phylum Chordata; class Aves; order Passeriformes; family Artamidae; genus Gymnorhina; species Gymnorhina tibicen. Next base: position 197,100 of record VXAZ01001519.1, on the reverse strand, counting down.
GAACAGTGAAATGATAAATCTGACTATCCATATGATTCTGACTTTTTCTGCACCATCATATGAACAATAGAGAACATATGAGAAGAGTATAACGAGTCTCACACTAATGTGAAATTTCCATAAGTATACTCATATTGATTATTCAAAGCAGTAATATCTTGTTATTGATAAGATGAATTAATGGAGTTCAAAACATCATTCCGTAATTAATTTCCACTAGCCCTTAAATAATTTTCATAGAGATTCCCTCCAACTTTTCATTTTCTAAAGAGTAAGACGGCAGACAACATCCTAGCTTGATCTCAGTATTGATGAGAGGAGACAAGAAATTATTGTTCAATGTCTTTTCACTGCTACCATGTTTAATTTTTTCAGGGATTTATTTCATTGATTTTCTTGCTCCTGCATCAGTAAAAGGGCTCACTATTATTTTGATTATCGACTATGATCTTCTCATCTCTTTAAGAGCAATTGTTGTGTAGGTTACTTTACTACGTGGTCTAAATTATTTAGTTCAAAACAAATGGCTTTGTTTTGGCTGTATTAATTTTTTACTGTTCTTCTGAACATAACTGAGTGGTGAAAACCTGCTTTCATACTATGAAAGTCTGGAAAGCTGGGATTTGGCTAATTAGCTGTAAAGGAAGTTGCAATTATAATGAAAAAGGATGTTGCTCTGGAATGAATATTCATGTTTGAGACATGTTATAAATATTTCTTGTGTCTTCTGCCTACACTTTCTGAATAGGCAAAACGGTGGTGTGTTTGTATGGGTCTCGCGTAGATGAGCTTTCAGTTTATCCTGCCTGCCTTCTCACCTATTCTTCTCCATGAGGAAAACATATATCTGCTTGAAAGTGAATATCTTAACAAATCTCATGGATTTATTACTTATATGAATAGCCCCCTTTTTGAACTTGCTATATTTAATATAACATGAACTAATTAACTCCTCCTAAACAGTTGGAAAGTCAGCAGTTTAGTTCCGTTTGCCATATTTTCCCAAGGGTCAGTTCATTTTTTCCTCTAGGATGTTCAGCCCAATAATCATCTTGTCTAGGTTTAAAGGAACAACATGAACTACTACAGTATTTTTTATAATTCAGGAAGCTTCAGTAAGATGTTTGCTGTCCTGCTTTACTGAGATCCAATAGCACTTCTGAATCTCAAACAATGAAACCTCAACACTCAATTACTAGTATTCCCTTTTCATAGGAATGGAGGATATTAAACTGAGTAAGACCTCCCAGGTCAATGAATCCAGTCCCTGCTGCCTAGGCAACCATACTATTCAGTAGCTTTCAAAACAACTTTTTATCTGTGATGGACTACAGAAATGTGGATAGCAATGGACTACATATAAGACACTAGAGCTTTTTTTTTTCCCTAGATGGGAAGAATATAGAGAATATTTCAGCATCTGTGATTTGAGAACAACCCTATCAAATTTAAAATAGATTGGCACTGTTACCAGAAGAAAGTTGTCCCCTTTTCTTGGGAAAAATAAAAGACACAAAGGAGAGGGAATATAAATGCCCATGAAATTCAAGGCATTTACCGGATTTTAATTTCTTTTAGTAGCTGGATTTTTGGTTTTTTGCTTTCCAACTTGTTTTTGTCCATGCTTGAAAGAGACACAGCAACAAAGAATGGTCAGGATTATTATTCTATGAATATTGCAGCTCCTGTTTTTGATGATGAAATCATAGAAACATTGAATTGTTTGAGTTGGAAGAGACCTTTAAAAATCATCTCGTCCAACTCCCCTGCCATGGACAGGGACATTTTTCACTAGGTCAGGTTGCTCAAAGCCCCATCCAACCTGTCCTTGAACACTTCTAATGTTGGGCTAGAGCTGAGCACTTTGAGCACTTTCAGTGATGGTGCATGCACAAAATGCAGTACAGTCAATGTTTTTCTTTTCCTGGACAAAATAATTCTGGAAAGTGGTGGGGTGGTTGCAACTGTCCTGCAAAGGCATGAGCAAAATAGAAATCAACAATACTTCACCTCATTTCATTTTCAGTGATGGTCTTTAATCCCACTGGATTTCCTATTCCTCCTAATTCTGTGAAATTTTCATATAAAATAAACTGTTCCAAAATGCTCAAATGAAACCCCCAGAGAACATGTAAAGAAACTGATCCAGGAAGGTTACTGCATTGTGTAGGTATCATACAAATGCAGTAACTTTTCTGAGTTGTTTGCAAACCAAGGGAGGTACCAGTTAGTAAGATATTCGGATTGTTTTCAAATCATTAAACAAATTTCTCTGAGAAAGAAAAGATCAAGGTCCTGATGGCACTTTTGTAAAAGTCCAAATAATGGACATAAAGAGCCCCTCACCACCTTCAACTAGTTCCATAGTGTAAAAAAGCTAGAGAGAAAACAGAGTGAGCAAAGTGCTGGATGTGTTAGAAAACCTATGCAGTGATGGCAAACTGTGTGCACAGATAATTGAAAGAGGGTAAAGGGTCTCGTTATAAAAAAAAGATGAGGCTAAGCAAAAAAGAAAAAAAATAAAGGTGGGATTTTTTGACTAGTTAGTTAATTATGGTCCTCAGAGACAGTGTACCCTTAATCCTAAATAACCCCAGGTAATCTGTTTTGTAGTAGCATTCATACACCATTTCAAATAAATGCAGGGAAGAGTGCTCTAACCAGCATGTTACATACTTTCATCCTGCAGCATAATCACTTTGAAATTCTGTTGCTTGAGGGAAGCAGCAGATTTCAGATAGTACAACATTTTCTAATGAGGAGGATGCAGAGAAACCTACTGAAATAAATTCTTGAAGAGAATTTGTGTCTTGATGTTTTGGTTTTTTCCTCCTGAAAGTGTATTTTATTTTTCATAGCTACTCGGGCAAGCTTTCACAAAGATTTTATTACTGAATGAACCTCCACAGCTGTATAGCCCCCGCCTTGTTGCTGCTTCAGCTAGAGCCTTTGCATATAAATTTAAATAATCAGTTTCTTTAAGCATTTCCTAGAAAATATTCTTTCTATTTATTCATGAACTGTTGGCAAGATGAAAAGGAGAAATATAAACAGATTTGCCCATTTATCTGGTAATTATTTACTTTTGTTTTCAGACAAGCTTTGAAAAAGAAATATATGTCTCCAAAAGGCTCAAGGAATCTCTTGGTATCTCTTTTGTAAGGTGCTCACTAGTTGAAACTAGTCTTAGACAAATCAAAAGAAGAAGAATAGCAGATGCATGCGAAATCTATGCCTCATTTATTGAATACCATGAACTGCAATACATGAGGTCTCCCTTAGTTTTTAATACACAGTTTTTGGGTTAGTAATGACATTTGGTTTGGTGGAGGAACTAAATGGCTTTTCCTGTTCTGGAAATTCACGTCAACAGGTGATTGATGCTACTGTAGCCAAGCCATCAATAGAATCAGTAAAACAGCTTCTGATTATTGGCTGAGATCCTCAAAGAAAGGTATTCAATATCTCTTTAGGCTTCTAATTTTCAGCTGACATAGAGGTCCTCATGGAAACTCAAGAAAAAGTCAAGGCAGAAGTAAAAACTCCGTACGTGCTTTGTGGCCGACATACTTGAAAGATAATAATTTATAACTACCATTCCGAGGTAAGAGGAGAATCTGCATATATCATCTCTAAGACAATAACTTTCATCGAATGACAGAATTTTCCAATGGTCAGGCTGGTGAGTTTTTCTGCTACTGACATATTCATTTTTACTTCTAAGGACTCCATGCTGCTTCCTCATCATTAGACACTTGGTGACACTACCGTCAGTCAAATTCTGGTCATTTGACCAGCTGCTCAGCATTACTTGATTAGCTCATGCACAGCAAGATTAACATACTTTTCTGAGTGCTTCCAGTCCTTTATTTTAATTAATATGATGAACTAGGTCATATTAAATGGAGAAAAATGCAGATGGGTGTGAACGTGGACCACAAAGGAATATCCAGCTCAGAGTAACAGTTTATATTTGATATCATATCTCCTGAAAAATTCACACAGACAGAACTGCTCTAATTCACTGCAAGAGAGGTTTTCACCAGTTTGATTCCTTGCTCTGCCACTGATGCATTGTATCACCTTGGGTAATGCACATAGCCTATGCATAATTTGGACTCCTTGTCATAATGGGAATAATATGATTTATTAATCCCACAGAGTCAAAGTGAGATATTTTCAGTATTGGGGAAGTGCAATGTAATTTTCATGTCTGAACCTCTCTTAACCTCCAAAGTATTACAATGATTAAATATTGATTAGTTTATAAAAAGCTATGTTGCAGCATTTACAGCCAAGTGAGGGAGAGTGTTAATCTGTGGCAAGCAAGAAAAGCATGAAAAGCTGACAGGGAGCTGATGAATCAAAACATGGCTATATAGATCTTTTGAAATGCCTTTATAGATCCTGTGAAGAGCAAATGCAAGGGCTTTAGGTGGATTATCAGTGACAGATGTAATAACAGCTATTCCACCATTGTCTTTCTCACAATATTTGAATTATCTCCCAAGGAATACGTCCAGGCACGCGGACTGTGGCAGCAAAGAAGCAAAACCACATAGAAATTGCTGTGCAGGTACTCCAGAAGGTGGATGTTGTCCCTGCTATTATACGAGTGACACAACAAATTTGTTTTGGTAGCAGAATGTAGAGCAAGGATGAGGTCCCTGCTGTCTCTGTTCATCAGCTGGATGTTGCCCTAGGCCAGGGGCATGCTGTTGCTAATTTTAGTTTATTTTGCTGCTCAGCTCAGCTTGTATCTGTGATTCACCTAATCATTATGATTAGAAAATTCAGTTATTTCTGTTTTGCAGACTTCATGAACAGATCTTTGTAAAATGTAAAATACTAGGTGTAGATGAAAGCAATTTCTAAATGCCATATGACTGCAATGCTTCAGTTAGAAGAATCTTTCTACTTAAAGGAAATCAGAAGCCTGATTCTTCGTGCTTCTCTACACTGAATAAGGAGTGATATGCCATGAAGAAGCAGGAGAAAGCAGTGAATGAAATACTCTATCTATACTTAATCTAGAAAATCAATGAAGAATTCATTTGGAGTAATTCATTCCTAGAACAGACCTCAGGAATTCCTATAGCACCTCCCCCTAAGCTAGTGCAGCACTTGCTCTATCAAAATAACTCTGAAATATTAAGGAGGAAATCTGTAAATTAGCCCTCAGGGTTAGATGCCAAATACAATCTTGAAGAAACACTTTTCTGCATCTAGTATTCCCTGCTGTACACTGACCTCTTGGAGTCCTGAAGCGCCGTGTGAAGGAACCTTTGTGCCTTCAGAAGTGGAAGAGTCTCTTGATACTCTGCTATGTGCTTTTCTGGAAGGTGAAGGTTCAGTATCATCCTTCATCTGACAGACATAAATTTACCAGTGAATAGTTATAACCAAGAAAGTTTCAGAGTTAAGATTCTTTGCTATTAAATTTTTTCTAGTTTGTGTTCTGTTTTTCTATTTGCAGTGATCCAGGATGCAAGAAAGAAAAACAAACCCATAAGCCATATACTGTTTTCCATAGGTTTTATCTGTAAGTGGTTAGTCAGTATGGAAGTTCTATAAAACTTTATATTTACATTTGTGTATCTTCTCCAGGTTTTACTAGAAATAAAAACATAATCCTAAATATACTAGAAAGTGAAGCAGAAAAAAAGACCATAATCTGCTTGGTTTTCAGAGGAGACTTTTACTTGGTGGTTGACTGGAGCACACAGTAGATTTGGTATGCACCCAGTCTTCTTAAAAGTGATGTCATATTGTGGCATGTAAAATTCTGCAATGTACTTTGCACAGTGAAGTGGTCTGAGGTATAAGGTGAAAGAAATGTGTTACCGAATGCACAACCTTAACTTATACAAACATGGCCAGAAAGGGCAGGGCACCTCAGGCTATCGGTAAGAGGATAGCAAACCTTTCGTTTCTGGATCACTGCTTGCACCCGGCTGTGTTTAGTAGTGCCTGTAGGTCATTCAGTGAAATGAATTGGATATTGCAGAGCGGCTTGCAGAGGGACAGGAGTTCACATCACGGAACCATCGGTGTGGCCATTGGGATTGGCAGAAGGGCCAATGCCTGCCTCCAACACAGGGCTGAGCTACATCGAAAGCAGACTGTGGGAAAGCTTGTGAGGCTCCAGAAGCAGAAGTTTTTATGACTGCGTCTTCTATCACTTAGTTGAGAATCACTTTGGATAGGACTGCAGCCTCAAAGGCTGTCAGCTTGATATTCCTGAAACACTGAACTCATCGCAGATCACAGAGTGGGATGGGAAACCTGCATCTGAATGCTGTAAAATTTAAACTTACACTGTATGAGAAGCTATTGATGTCAGGCTTGACACCAGATCTGACATCAAACAGGTAGACTTGAAGTCAGATTTTTGATTTCAGAAGTGGTCTTGAGGGTTCCTTTTCATCAATTTAAAGGTAAAATGAGATACAAAACATTGAATGGTTTTTTTTGTCAGACTCAGGCAATTTTGGTTTAACTCTTTAGAATACCTCCACTGTTCTTGTTGATTTCAGCAAAGACAGAATGAATGGAAAGGTAAGCAAGCTCTGTTTAAGTACAAAAAACAGTGACAATACTCATAGAATGACAGATAAGGGGTTGTTTCACTAATGAGTGTGGAATTTTCACAGCATTAAGTTTTGGATGCCTGAGGCTAGGTAGTCACCTATTCCTCACACACTTAATCGCCCAACTTTTCCACCCCCATGGCTTGAAACACCATTTATTTTCTGTAGTTACTCCTGAAACCATTCTGAATCCTGTATTTCTTTGGGGTGGTTTTCCTGAAGAAAAAGCAAAGCTATAGTAGCGGTTTTCTTGCATTGTTTCCGCACAACCCACCAAGCTGCTTACAGGGGATCCTGGAAAGAAGGTTGCACTGTGAGAAGGGTCCAGAGGGAAACAGGCAGTTTGATATTGAGAAGAGAGTGTTTACAAGCAAATCCCACAAGGACGCTTATGGTCTCACATATCTGAGATACCAGAAAAGTCCCTTCTGGCAAGATAACTGGATTTGAAATGTGAGTTTCAAATGAGACAAACCATGAACAGAACATGAAAAAGACATCTGTGTTTCAAACATATTTCACTGAAATTATCTCACTGGGTTTAATCCACACTGAAGAAAAGACTCGGAGCCAATTAGTAAGACGGGGATGTGTTTCTGCACCAGCAAAACCCTAAAGGAAGGAACTGAAATGGTTCCAAAGAAGTTAAAATAGTAGGTATTAGGTATTTGTGTCTAATAGAGCAAGAAGGTGGTCCTGTTTAACAGCCTGTTTTTCAGAACCATTGAAACATACAGGATTACATTATAGTTTTTCTCACTGTATCAGTGATGTGTCCTTTGATTATGCATGTATGTGTATTTTAGTGTCTATGTGCACACATTTTTTGTTCAACTCATCCAGTATTTCTTCATGAAAAAATTTTCTTTCTCAGAAACCTACCTTTTATATATAAAGATACTGATTCTGACAAAATATTCTCCCACTATTCTCACACATTCTGTTTTTTGGTTTTGTTCTTGGCTTTTTCTCTTCCCTGTATTATTTCAAAGAATGGGAAATTCATCACTGAAACTCTTATGGCCTGTTAACTCTTAAGAAATTCATTTTCTGCAGTTTGGAGAAGATTTGTAATCCCTCTGAAACCTAATACAGCTTAGTCTAGCGTAGGTATCTGAAACAGGGTCAAATGTTTCTGCTTGTTTATATTAGTAATAAAGTTTAGGGTGACAAGCTCAGATGTAGCCAACAGCAGTGTAGATATTTACAGTTTAATAATGCCGATCCTATGCACTGTACCAGGTCCCATGTGCACCATACACCTGAACATCAGTACAAATGTAATCAAGCTGTGACAGTATTTCCTCCACTTCTGCTCTATGTTCTTCAACAACAAGAAAAAGTTCTTATTTCTCAGGAAAGAAGAACACATAAAAACATGCATAGTGTTTGTGTTTTCTGCTGATCTTTTCACTGTACTGCAATGGAAGACATAATGGCAACTGACTGTGCAGCAAGAAGGACCTAGTTTCATTTACAGGTGTAACACAAAGAAGTGAGTCATTACAAGCCTTGGTGATACTTCCACCTCTTTTTAGATCTAAAAATCAGGATTCTTGCTTAAGTACAAGAAATTACAGTAATATATTTAATTTAAATGAGTTCCTCTCGTGTAAAAACTTCATGTTTGAGAGTATAATTACCAAATAATGTGCATTTGTTGTTTTTATTTTTTTCAAAGTAAGTCCAGCAGTATTGTCTCACTAAATTGTGAAGAAAACAATTTTAGCAAAGAGCTTCTATTCAATCCCATTTTATTGGTATATGTCACTGGAAAGAAAAAGTGAATACATTTTCTTTGCCTTGTTGCTTTCAAAACTCTGGAAGTTCAGGTTTAGAGCTAAAAATTGTAATTAGAATGTAAGCTGGATGACGTTCATGAATATTGGTTTGGGAGTGACTAGCAATAGATCTGAATCTCTGTCTCAGTTTGGTGGCCACCTCTAATTGCTTCCTTGCCTTTTCCCACCCTTTCCCCAGGCACCGCAGGTGCCAATTCTACCCAAGCTACACTCAGGTGACAAAAACTTGCCCTGGGTTAAAGGCAGTGGTACTGTCTCTGGGCTAGGAAGTTTTTCTGTTAGAGGACAGAGGAGAATATCCTGAGGTAGTATCACTACTGGTTTGATCTCTAATGTCAGAGAATCACAGAATCATTGAATAAGAGCTCTTGAGGTCCTGTCCAACCTTTGACCAATCGCCACCTGGTCACACAGACCACAACACTGAGTGCCACATCCAGTCATTATTCTTCCTCAATCATCCTTCATCCCTACTCAATGTCATGGAAAGGACAAGCCTGTCTTGAAAAGGAATGGAAATGCCTTAAAGAAAAAGCTGAAAACCAAAGAAAATGTGGAAAATTATTAAAAAAAAGATGAAGGAAGTGTGAATAATATTTCTAAACAAATTCAGAAAAAATAGAGCCTAAGTGTTCAACACAAGACCAAAGAGCTGCTGGGCATTGCTCACTTGCTATCTCTGGAGAGTAAAGCCCCTATTGGATGGTCAGACCTTTGGCTTAACCTGGAAAAGCTGTCCTTCTGCCAAGTGGTGATACACTTGGTACTCAGTCTTTTAATTGGGCAAATATACCATCAGTCAGTATTTCGTAAGTAATCAACAGGGTTTTGCAGTCCCCTCGGGTATCCCTGGTGAGTCTGAGTGTGTTATCAACACAGGGTCTTGCCTTTGAAATAAAAATAATGGCTTACACTTCTATGCAGCATTCCCTTTCTGGAGACAGCAGGTAAGTGCATCACAAAAGAATAGACAGGTTACAATTGCAAAACTCTCGAGAGAAGACATCTCTAGCTAGCAAATATTCAAACCCTTAGATGATACCACAGGAATTTAGAGTGAAGCTTTAGATGTTTGCAGTAATATTTTAGTAAGGACTCACAAAAAACAGGCACCAAGGTAGATGAAAACAATAAATCCTGTGTACTTGAAGTATATGTGCCATTTTTTCAGTCCTGCTAAATGTCAAGGTTTAAAGCTGCAGAGATAAGTCATGCCTCTCTTGGATGATTTAGCATCATCTATCTGTTGAGCACGTAAATATCTATCAGAAAGCTCTATTGCTCCAGACTACCTTTCACTTTGTTTATGGAAATTAATAAAACAGACTCCAAGGCTGCTGCAAGCTCCTTCTTACACATCAAGAATCTGGTGCAGAAGCAGCTAGTACCAAAAAAGAACTAGTAATAGCTTTTTCTGCTGGCCAGGATCTTTGTGTTTGGAAAACGTTGGATGTATATAATAAATGCTGCTTTACGCTTCACTCTTGGTTTTTGTAGGCGGTCAAAGTCCTCCAGAGCAGTCAGGCTACTGTTTCCAGCTGTACTGAAGGCATGACTTTTTTTTTTCTTCTCTCCTTTCTCTCTTCTTTCTCTTCTTTCCCTTCTCTTATTTTTCATTTTCTTTTTTTTTCTTTTTCTTTTTCTAGTATTTAAAGTACAGCTGAAGCCATAATATGTCTGTCACTGCAATCTGAGGCATGACAAGAGTCCTGAAAATTACATTTGTTCATCCTATTAAAGTAATGATATTTTTAGGATTGGGGCTTCACATTCTATTCTTCAAATAGAGATTTTCATAAAACTTCCTCCATGGTTCAATCTTTGTATGGTCAGGCACTTTATACAACTACAATTTCTCCTGATTGTAAATAATTTTGTAGAAAAATCCCGATTAAGTTACTGATCTCAGAATCAACATGATTATTCAGAATTTAGATGGCACAGTAAAGAACTAGCTATTTACTGGAAACTCATTTCAACTCCATAGAAAATGACACTTCACTGTCACTGCAGTGAAATGTGGAAGCCATTGGGGGTTTGTATAAATAAGATTCCCCTATACTTCCATACTGATTGTAGGAGACATACCAAACACACAAGCAGGAGGTACTAACAGCAGCACCACCTTCCGTGTGTTTTTGGGAACAGCCTGTTTGTTTTCCTAACCATATTCAAAAGGTTAATAGGTATAGGTAAGTGCAGAAATAATTTTTGCTATGCTCTTTCTTACATGTCTAGGTGTCATGGTTTGACATTGGCCCAGTGCCAGGCACCCACGAGACTCGCTTGCTCACCCTCCCCTGACACAGCTGGGCAAAAAGAGGGAAAAGAGGAAAAAGGGTTAACGGGGGCTTCATGGGTGAGATAAGGAGAGCAGGACAAATATTTCAAGGGCAAAACAGGCTCAACCTTGGTTGCTAAGTGAAATCTATTACTAACAGAATCAGACGAGGGTAATGAGAAGTAAAATCAGCCCTTAAAACACCTTCTCCTCCCCCCTCCCAGGCCCTCTCTCTCCTTCCCACCGACAGCACAGGGAGGCAGGGCAGGGGAGTTTTGGTCAGTCCATCACCAGGATTTCCTTCCGCTGCTCCGGGAGAAGAGTCCTTCCCTGTGAGGCCGTGGGGTCCCTCCCACGGGAGACAGTTCTCCGTGAACTTCCCGGCGTGGGTCCGCTCTCAGGAGCAGCAGCCAAACCGCACCTGCTGCAGCGTGAGTCCCTCCCACGGGCACACAGCCCTCCCAAAACTGCTGTGCCGTGGGTCTCTTCCCACGGGGTGCAGTCCTCCAAGGACAGGCTGCTCCAGCCTGGAAGCAGGGCCCCTCTCTCTCCACTGGGTCTTCTACTGGATCCCAGCCTCCTCCAGGCACCCACCCGCTCCGGCGTGGGCACCTCCCCACGGGCTGCGGGTGGATCTCTGCATTCCCCATGGATCCCCACGGGCTGTGGATGGATCTCTGCATCCCCCATGGACTCATGGGCTGCAGGGGCACAGCTGCTTCACCATGGTCCTCACCACAGCCTGCAGAGGAACCTCGGCTCCGGCACCTGGAGCACCTCCTCCCCCTCCTTCTCCACTGACCTTGGTGTCTCCATGTTGTTTTCCCTCACATGTTCCCACCTCCTCCTCTGCTCTGGCTAGAATCCCAAAATCTTGTGACTTTGTTTTGATTTTCTTCTTAAATATGTCATCACAGGGGCGTTGCCAGCCTCTCTCACTGGCCCAGTTGTGGCCAGCAGCATGTCCATCTCCAGAGCCATCAGCCTTTGGCTCTGCTGGACACGGTGGGGAGCTCCCAGCAGCTTCTCACAAGAGCCACCTTTGTGGCCCCCCTGCTACCCAAAACCAGGCCGTGCCAAACCAATACACTAGGTTTATAAACATGTAGGTTAATTGCTACGTGTTTGAACAAACTCAACTGTCCAGAAATTACTGTGAAGAGAGGTGTGGGAAAGTGACTTCTATTTCCTGAGCACAGAAAATAAAGCAGATTTACTTCATCATCAGTTCTGTGAAAGAGCTGACGCCAGATGTCAGAGGAACTGGATATCTGCTCACAGTTTTAAGTCTTCACAGAAACAATGATTTTAGGCTCATAGTATTGAAAAGTTTGATAGCATCTGGCCTCTATCCCCAGAAGCTTTCATTCATCAAAAAAAATTTTTGAGTCTTCTCTGAGACTACAGTCTTGGGGTGACTTTATACTGTTGTATCCCCTATGCCCAGACATGATTTCTGAGCCTTTCTATGCCTTTAAAACTGGATGCAAGAGACAGGGAGGAAAAAAAAACTGAGCGAATTTTTCAAAACAGTTTGTGCTTCAAGGACACAGAGATTAGCTACTGCTGCTGCTGAGGGCAGGGGAAGCACCTCTTCTTGCTTTTCGGTCAGCTTTTCGGCTCTGTTTCTTCGGAGAGAGACGGAGAGTTGAGATTTTTTTTTTCTTGGGACTTCGGCTTTTTCCCTTCTTCTCTCCTGGACTTGTTCGGAACACCAGAACATCAGAACCCCACTGGGGGACCTTCCACCGGTCTGGAGGGGGGGGGCCCCCACGCCAACCCAGCTCCGAGGAGGAGGAGAGAGACCGCACCCACAGAAGGACTCTAAAATCTTTCAGGTTCTCTCTCCAGAGTGAGAGATTTTATTATTTAGCATTATTATTATCATTATTTTCCTGTGTATTTATTAAATAAATAGTTTTTATTTTCTCCTTCACTTTCCTCCGAGGAAAATTTTTTTTCCCGAACCCGGCTGGGGGGAGGGGTGGTTGTAACCTGCCTTCCTTTGAGGAGACGTTCCTTCTAGACATTTCCCTGAATTTGGCCTGAACCACCACAACTACTTAATTACTGGCTGTTTAAGCAAAAACTTGCTTTCAATAGTTCTGCTAAGCAACCATAGAGAGACATACTGATGAGTTTCTTAAACATCATTGGAGGGGAGAATTCCAATGCATCTTGTTCAGGCTACCACCTTCAAGCCTGAAAGTGGAATAGGGAAAACAAAAAGAAAGAAAAAGAAAAAGAAAAAAGGAAAAGAAAAAAGGAAAAGAAAAAGAAAAAAGGAAAAGAAAAAAGGAAAAGGGAAAGGGAAAGGGAAAGGAAAAGGAAAAGGAAAAGGAAAAGGAAAAGGAAAAGGAAAAGGAAAAGGAAAAGGAAAAGGAAAAGGAAAAGGAAAAGGAAAAGGAAAAGGAAAAGNAAAAAAGGAAAAGGAAAAAGGAAAAGGAAAAGGAAAATCCCCAAACCCAAGAAATAAGATCTCAGCACCAACTGTCAGTACTATGCCGTAGCTCACTTATTAGAAGAAAGAGAAGGGATCCAAAGGAGGGTGCACTGCAGCACTTCTCCCTTATTGTGTGCTCTGAAATGCCATGATATGGGAATGAATATTCTTGGCATACAGTCTCTCAAAATCAGCACATGAAAGTGTCATTGGTTCAGGGGAAAGGAACAGCAAAGCATCACAGGACCCTTCACTACCTTTCTTCTCCCATCTTTCTTGATTACTTCAAAGCTTCTTTGGTTAAGTCAGACTATGTCACATTAAGAATGTTCAAAATAGGTTTTCCTGTGTGATGTTTTTACACTGGTGTCATTTCATCTGCTACCATTGATTCTGACTTGTGAATAATGGGTCCATTCTCTGATCCATAATGGGAAGTGTGTTTCCTCTGCTTGTATCACTTAAAGATTTATGGGAAATGACTGAAGTGATGACATGGACCAGGTCACAGTGGCGGCTCTGATACTGCCTTTAGTTCAAAGATACTCAGTACTCTTCCACCAGCTAGAGCCTCCCTAAGTAGAACCAGAAGAGGCATGCCAATTACTGCAAATCATCTGCTTTCAAGCTTTTTATATGTACTGTGCCAAATAATATTCTTACAGTTACGGTCAAATCTTTTACAGTTGAATAAAATTATTATCATTATTGCATAAAATAAACAATTTGCCACAAGAAGTGCAGTAGCTGATACAGAGTGTGACATGGGAATAATTCTTTCAATAATAAAGAAAGAGTGACTAGCCACACTGGTTCTTCCTGGTATTTAGAGAGCCACAGGTTATAAAACTGAGCAAATTTAAATATAAAATTGTATTTCAGAAAAATGGAGACATCCGGTAAAACAACAGAATGTAACTGCCATATCATCATTTATTGCGATTCACCTAAGGACAGCCAAGGGATTGCAGAGATAGTTCAATTTAAACTCAGTTCTATTGGCGTGGTCAATTATCCTCTTTCCCCAGTTTATTGCCCAAACAAATGATCTTAGTAGAAGATATTATAAAGAGTCTGGACAGATGAGATGATTCCCTTACAATGTGGAGCTACTGCAATTTTCTCCTAATGACTATCTTGAAATCCTAAGAGGAGAAAAGAAAAGTTTGGATTAGTCAGATGTTGCAAAAAACCTCAAGCAACAGGATCTCTTGGATTTTAAAAGCTACATTTTGATGTATTGATTTGCCTGAGATTTTGGGGCTAAACTGAAGCTCCATCTTCAGATGTTCATTAAATTTTTACATGAACTATGGGCCCATCATACAAGGTACTGAGGTCTTTCATCATGATATCTCCCTTTTCTTTTCTACTTTACTTTGTTTTCGACTGCTATCCTTTTATGACATTAATTAAACTTATTTTTCAGATGCATTTATTGATTTGTGTGATATCTTTATCAAACATAACAGGAGAATTCAAGAAAAAAAGTCTGTAAGAGAATTTCTGAAGTATATTGGTGTTCAACTATCAGAATTCAATGTTTTCACAAAGGAAAAAAAAGATAAATTTTAAAAATTCAGAAATTTCCAGTTAAGGCAGGGAAAATTATGCATTTCATATAAAGGAAAATATTTGCAACTAAGATTTTAAAGAATGAAACTAAGAGTTGCATATATGTAACAGTGTGGCCTCTTTGCCATAAGGAAGAGAGTATACCTGTAGGAATATAGGCTCTTTAGTTTAAGGTCTGCTTGGTTTTGGTTTTCTGAGTGTAATTAGATGTATTTTAGTAGAGTAATTCTTAGCAAGTTGCCAATAACTATTTTGTCTATATTCATTTTTAAATTTATCTTGTCTGCCAAGTATTGAATGTATTTATTTCACAGATGATGTTGAACAGTGCAAGAAGTAGTTCAATGCATACACTACAGGCAGATTTTTTTTTAATTGTCACTATTAACAAATCCTAAGGACGTATGCACAGATTGTGTTCAAGCGATTGGGGAAGCCTCCACCTCTCCCTGGTTTTGGTCCTATGAGTTTTTGCCAGCCTAAATTATTTTATGGTTGGTAGAGATGTAATCTTCAGTCACTTTCTAACACAAAAAAATATTATTAGTTACAGAGAATAAAATATACAAGTGGTTTAGCCTGTTTTTGAAATTCACACACACACACACACACACACACACTTGCCCAGTGCATTACAGCTGCAATAAACATGCTTTCAAGCTGTAGTCATTGCCTTTTCATTAAAAGGAAGAGGTCACCCATAGTAACATTACTCCTGTGACCCAGATAAAATGAACATATTGCTGTGATGTCCCTGCATTTAAATGCCAAATGATGTCTGTTCATAAAGAATTGTGTGAAAAGTTGTGACAGCCATTGGTGCCAGAGCAAGAAACAATCAGATCCCATGAATTTCTAGATGTATTAAAAATGCCAACTATTCTGTAGTCACTCTTTACTACCACCTTTTTTTAACCTTCAGTGTGTCAAAGAAACTAGGGAAAACCTTATTGAGTTTGTAATGCAATGCAAATTTGACATGGTATTTCTTATGTGTGTAATTGCTAAGCTTCTGTGTTATAATCCTTTTCCATTTACATTTCTGATGGTTCAAAGTATCTCTTTATTTTCGGAATTTCAGTTGCAGCCTCTGTACACTTCTAAGAATTAAGGAAAAAAGTAGTATTTTTTTCCAGCTTCTGCTCACAGCCCAAACTTTCTTGGTTCTAGAAATCATTAAACTCCTACTTCAGCATGGGAGAAAAGCTCTTTCAGACAGAGTTGTAAAGATGTGAATTTGTTTTGTTTAGAAAGAATACCTGTAATGTTAACCTTGGTTGCGGGTTAAACTCCAACCCAGCTTGTTATTCACTCCTCCTCCACAGGGTGAGAACAAAATCAGCAAGGTAAGATGAAGAGAGGGAGATCATTTACCAGTCATTGTCCCAGCAAAACAGATTTGGCTTGGGGAAAATGAGTTTAATTAATATTATTAAAATTAAAATAGATTTGGTTAGAAAGAAACAAAGGAAAAATTAAAACAGGCCCCTTTCCCTCACTGCCTCTCTTCCAGGCTCAATTTCACTCCTTCACTCCTGACTTTACCTCCTATTTCAGTGGGGAGAGGGATAGGGATGTGGTCAGTCCATAACTGACCCTATCTGCTGCTCCTTCTCCTACTCCATTGTGGGCTCTTCCCCTGCTCCCTTGTGGGCAGGGCCATGGAGGAATGTTTGCAGCCCAGACCTCTCTGCACAGAAGCTCTTCCTTTAGCATCCCACTGCCAACGCCTGGCACCAACAACCCATGCACAGTCTTCCTCAAAATCACGGTGTAATTTTCTTTCCATCCTCTGGAATTCAGTTAATGATCCCACTTTGTGTGCAAAGCTGATGCCCTACACCATCCTTCTTAATCCTGAGGACACCCTCATAATGTTTTAGAAACAGGAGCTCTCTGGCTCATACCCAGTCTTTGGTTTAATTCACACACTGTAATCTGCTGCCATTTTGACTTTTTCAGCAGCACTTCTCTCCTTTATGACAGCTCTCCACATTACTGAGTGCATTAAAGATCCCATTTTTCTATGGCATCTTTTTTGAAACACCTTCTGAATTCCATGTTTATTTAATAAAACCAGACCTCTGCCACTGCATTCTTCATGTCAGTGATTTACTTTGTGAAGAGAAGCAGAGAAGTGGCATTCCTACTCAGAAAACCATGAAAACAGCTTGAAATTAACTGCAGCAAGTGTAGGATCAGCTTTACAGCTCACACAGACATGCAGCCATTGCAAAAGATGCTTACTACCAATTCCATCTAATAATTAATTTTGATTGAACTACGACTTAATCCCAGAAAAAGATCTCCCTGCAGCTATAGAAGTTCTGTCAATATAACACTCAACTACTTTATTCCAGTTGTTAATCAACCTCACTATTAAAAATATACTCCTAATTTCTTCTTTGACTTTATCTAGTTCTATTCCAATTTATAGCAATTGTTTCCTGCTATTCTTTGTCCTACATTCTATAAAGCATTTTAATGTGTTTGAGTTTATAAATCCCAGGATTGCATTTACCCATTTTACCACTTCATTATGCTGCTCATAACAACTCCTTTTTAGAGTTACTGTTTTCCATAAGACAGTCGTCCTTTCAGCTGACAGGACTTGCATTGTCTGCTGCAACGGTATTGAAATGTGTTTTGTAGGAATGTGTCCAATGGGCTGAATGATACAGACTGCTCAGTGATTGTTCCTTCCTTATGGAAGCTCTGCTGATGCTTTCATCATTCACAGATTTGTACAGCACTTGTTTTTTATTTAAGGCCACTCCTTTGATGGCTCGCTGTGTGTACGAAAAGAACAAGTTTCCATGTCCCAGGGGCTGCTGCTTTTGACACTTGTCAAAGAGTTGTTAACCTCAAGTTGAAGGGATGGCCTTAAGTTGCACCAAGGGAAGTTTAGATCAGATATTAGGAAAAATTCCTTCACTGAAAAGGTGGTCAGGCACTGGAATCCGCTGCCCAGGGAAAAAGTGGAATCACCTTGATGACCTTGGCAATTCGTTCCAAATGTAGTGAATCTACGATTTTAACTAACCCTTTAGTATGTGATCCACTGGTATCAGCTGGTGGGAATTCACTTCTTTTATCTCTCTCTTCTCCTTAAAAAAAAAAGTAAAACTTATCTAATTACTCTGCCTCAAAAATTGTGTAATCCTATTGAAACCCTAGCAAGTTTCCACTAAACTGAGGATCTGTGTTCCTCCAGCTTTTATCAGAATAGGCAGTTATGAAAGAAGCATCCTCTATGTTCTGTAATGACAGCAAAGATAAGAAGTACACTTGCACACATGGGGTGAGAATAGGAATGAAAATTTTGTCAACAGTAGCACTCATGGACTTTTCTTCTGGTAAGAAGGCCCTTCCCTGACAGGTGAATTCACTGGAGGCTTGAACCTACAGAAAACTATGGACTCTTCCACCTTCCTGTTTGCATCACTGGTTTCTTTCCAGCCTCCTCTCTTTATTTTCCCATAGGTCCCTCTTGAATACATAGCAGTTGTGGTTAATGATGGACTTGAATTTCTTGAGCTCGATGTGACACAACAGAAAATTTTATTCTTAGGTAATGCATAATTAACTAATGAACTAGTCTACCTCCCTCTTTAAAAGCAGGACAGAAGCATGTGAAATTAATTAAATTATGTCTACAAGATCAGACTCCACTGTGAGCACTATAAAAACTGAAGACCCATCATATCAAAAGCTGACATGCTTATTTTAACTTGAAAACTCATTCAAATCATACTGTCCAGCAGCTGCCCAGTACTAACACAACTAATGAAACAAATAAACAGTTAGATTATCCAGAAAAAACCTCTCCTTAAAGATATTTCTTGCATTGCTTAAAAAAACCACAAAAAAGCAGTGCTTTTGTACATCATGGTTTAATATAAAGAATAACTTTCACACAACTTGGAGTTTTGTGCAAAAAAAAATGGATCACTAAGTGTTTCCTATTTTATTTTTCTATTTCAAATTTTCATACTGCTTCTTGGGAATTTTGAGAAGACTTAAACCTGTCTTGCAAATGTGCAGAAAGGGAAAAGAGAGATGAAAAAATCCTCATGATTAGCTGTTACTCTCTGTATCTAGTTTGAAAGTAGAAGACTCATATTTATAGTCAAACCATCAGTTGCTTCCTGTTGGTTTTTTTTCCCCTTTTGAAATATAAGAACGCATAGTATTCAGGGAAAATAACAAAATAAATCGGTTCTACATATGCTGAAGGTATTCAGTTAAAATCCATGCCACTGTAAGGAAAGCAAATAGAAGCATCTAGATTACATTAATGTTAGCAATCCCTTCAGTGAGATATAACTACTGTTCCATAGATAATGCAGAGTACCCTGGACTAAGGATCAAAGAATGCCTTCTGGCTTAAGCTAGTGGAAATATTCTTTTGGCTTGAAAGCACACTGCACCTAGAAAGCAAGACCCTTAAATATAAAATCTTCTAGTTACTTTATGTTTTGATATGTGTTAAGATTTTCTTCTAAGTGTGATTCATGCAAGATGTTTTGAAGAAGAATTTTGAAAAGCTTTAGGAAGGAAGTGTTGCTTTTGTCTGTACACTGGTCCTATGGCTATGCTAACTTGTTTTAATTTTACAATGTATTTTAAAGACTATGAGTATGGATTTTTAAACAAGATAAATATGTATCTCTGTATGTCTCTCATCTATCATCTATCTGTCTATAGATCTGTATGAAGAGAAATTACGCTATTTAAATATAAAATTACATATTGAGATATATCTCTTTACATATCATTTACAACTTTTTACATATACAAATTTATATCCATATAGATATAGATATTTATACATATAAAAATTTTAAACTTTCTCCAAGTCTGCAACAGCCTTATGTATATAAGTATAATACAAGGTGCAAAATTTCTGAACAAATTTCTCATGCTATGGAAAAACTGGCTCCTTTCTTTCTCTCCGCCCACCAAAATCCCCCCACTTCTCTTAGGAAAACTAATTAAAATAAGGAAGACAAAATTATGTCTGGCTTGACATATAATGTGCATCATATATAAAATATGTTAATATAATATAAATATTATGAAATACACATGACAGAACTGAATGTTGCTCATACTTTGCCAAATTTCCCTCCATAGTCCTTTGGCCTGCACACCAGGATTTCTTTTTCCCCATTTCTTGCCTTTAGTTACTATTACCTTCTTTGCATATTTGTTAGATTTCCTGCCCTTTCAGGTTTTGATGAATAAGAGGCCAGTGGCTCATTAAGGCTCGTTTCATTAGCTGTAGCAACACTGGGGTGCAAGAGTAGTCCTCAAGTCAGCTTCAGAGCAGAATTAATCCCAATGTACATTCTTTAGGTCCTGAAGTACTCTCATTCTCAACAAATTGAGGTGAGACCTTTCCAGGTAAGAGTGTGCTGGACTGAGGAGAGTGAGCTTAAAAATGGTAAAGGTCCAGGAAAAATGTTCTTGAAATATTTAATCCAATCCTCCACACAGAAACATGATTCCGCAATGACTTCCGTGTTATTACACAGGGATGACCATGATACAAATTTTCATAGTTGATATCAGCTGTTCACTGTGCAGCCTGAGTGAGTATCTGGTTTATAAGACTTCAGGCATCAGATTTCAAGAAAACAGTCCTCTTGAGAAAATAAAATGTATTTCCATATATTTTCATGTATACGTACATATATATTCACAGTGTAGCCTAACGGTGTTCCACACAGGAAAATAAGTATTGTAACAAGTGATTCACTTAAATAAAAGTAATACTGTCTGGCTAGAGACAACATTCTTTGTGAGGGTTAATTCTAGTGAAGCATTTTTCCCGGACTGTGGCAGCACTAATCACTTTACGAGTCACCTCAAGATTTTTCTCTTGTTGGTGATTCACAACTTTGTTCTGCTGAAATCTCTCTGAGGTTTGACCAGTCCCAGTGGACTCTATCTCCAATTCTCCATTCTCAGTGTTTCCTCCTTTGGCTATCCAAGTCCTGACTTTGACTTCCAGTATTCTGGTTATAACTATACCATGTACTCCTAAATTATTCATAGACATCAAAGTTATCCCTAAGTAATGTAGTTTAAGTACAGAAAGCAGTTAACCCTCAAAATAAATAATGCTGTCTGGGATACTTGGAAGTCCTAAACAGCTCAATTACCCTATTACATGTCAAGTGAAAGCATATTTTGCTTGTCAAGGACAGGATGTACTGTGTACATTGTGCTTTAAGTACTGCAAGAGTCTGTGTGGCCGATAAATTATTGTAAATCTGTGGGACTTTTCCTTTTTGTGTTCTGCCTAGGGGTGCCTTGATATCTGGGCAGCATGGAGAAAAGGAAGACAGGCACAAGCCTTGCGCCAAATTTTTGTCAGTGGGAACCGCCACGCCAACAAAACCTGAGCAGCTGAATTTTCACAAAGACCCTGTTATAACACAGTATGTTTATGGTTTCACAGAAGCCACAGTGGAGAGTCATGTGCCTGATTAATTATGTTTAATTACCAGCTCTTATTAGGCTTGTATCCATTTGGACACCATGCTGTAATGAAGCAGAGAGATCGCCACCCACTGTGTGAGCAGAAGTGGCAGACAGGCGCATGCAGCTCCTGTGACTCCTTTTTGTCTCTGAACTGCAGTTGAAAACTGTACTGTCATGCAGAAAGCATAAAACACTTAATGTGCTTTCATCTTGGTTTATATAAACCGCATTTCAACACAGATATTTCAGCCTACCTGACACAGTGCTTAATGTGGAACATAGTCCTGTATTTCAGGAAAAATAATTGGACAAACATGGGTTTTTTGCAGCTTATAACTATAGGTACATTGGCAAGAATGTTTTTATTAAAAATCTTTAAAATTACATAAATAAAAATCATGTGTCAGGACATCGTGCATATAAGTTAATTTAGTAGTGAGAATTTCCCTACTTTAATAAGCTTACATTCTTGGAAGTCTGAAAACTTTTACAGGTATTTTTCTTGCAGTTCTCAGTATATATCTTCCCACTCCTAACACTGTCTTCCGATAGTGCTAGACTTAAAGTCTTTCTCAAAGATAGCTGTGATATTAATATACACAATGTGTAAACCAGCTTGACTATCGTTCCTTCTACTTGCAAGGTCGCATTCTGTTTTTACAGTACAGACTATCAGAAAAATATTTCCACTGATGCTTAACACACACCACAGGGGGGATAAGAATTATACCCTCAGAAACATCACGGAATCATAAAATCATAGAATAATTCGGGTTGGAAGGGAACTCTAAGGGGCACCTAGCCCAACAGCCCCTGCAATGAGTAGGGACATTTTTAACTAGGTCAGGTTGCTCAGGGCCCCATCCAACGTGACATTGAATGTTCCTGGGGATGGGGCATCTACCAACTCTCTGGGTAACCTGTTCCAGTTTCATCACTTTTGTAATTATTGCAATTAAATCTGCTTAGCAAACTTCCATAAAAATAAAATGATCTACAGGTAAATGCTAACACTGCTAAAGGAACTAATCATAAAATGTAAAGGAAAAAAAAATACTGAGAACTGAACATCTGCTGTGTTTGTGGCTCTAAAATCTCAATTTGGCATATTCACTTACAGACTTATATTTTCAGGATTTGTTTAGGAAGATACTGGAAACATGCTGGTATGTCTCATGCCATAAAAATTATACAGATGAGCAAAATGAATGAATTATTAAATTATATGTTAACTTCCCAGTAAATGTGGGACATTCAGAAGTTCCTGCCTCAGAACAGAGAGCAGAGAGTCACCTTTTCTTCTTTTTGTTGCCATTCAGCCTCACTATCCATTTTACAAAATCGTCCTCTCTCCAGCACTAAATGTAATTAAGGACCTTTTCAAAATAATGATTTAATGATCTGCCTTTTTTTTTTCCACATTGTATCCAAGCAAACAGAGCAACTGACTCATTCAAAAAAGGCTCAGACTATTATTTTATATGGACACATCATTGCAGCTGACAGTGCTTCACCTGAATGATCTGTCTTAAGGTAACAGCATAAATTAAGCACTAATCCATTAAAAGGTGGGCTTTTTTCCCCCCCTCTTGTTGACATTATGTAACTCACAAAAATGGCAAAGAAGAGCTTTTGCAAGACAGTTCTGTCTTCAACAAACTAAATTCTGATCCTGAATTATAAAAAGTCAAACACTATAAACCCTTTGTAGAGGATCACATAGCTTCATGCTTCCATTTTGTCATGGAAACCCTTGTAAGACTTACAGCCTTCCATCCAGTCTTTGGTCATGTGTATTCATCTGGGGCTTTTGCCCCAAAATAGGAATGTTTTTGGCTAAGCTCTTAGCTCTGCTTTGATCTCTTTACCACCTTCTATTTAAAAAACAAGTTTGAAAACAGTTGAACCATTTTGTGCCTAACTAGCTTTGACTTACCATATGTCACTTCTCCCAAGTAGCAAGTGATAGGAGAGGAAATGCCCTCTAGTTGTGCCAGGGAATGTTTAGATTTGCTATTAGGAAAAATTTCTTCTCTAAACCAGTGATCAGGCATCGGAGCATGCTGCACAGGGAAGTGATGGACTCATCATTAATGGAGGTATTTTAAAGGCACGTTAGATATGGCACTTAGGGACGTGTTTTATTGTCAGACTTGGCAGTGCAGTGTTAATAGTTGGACTTGATCTTAAATGTTCTTTCCAACCTAAATGATTCTGTTGTTCTATGACTGAAAGAACTCTTGCTCAGGACTGTAGTTTAGTGCCAAATTATGTGACTTCCTGGGTAGAAAAATTGCATAGGGGTTCTCTGCAAGTCTGCCTCTTGAACTGTTGTGTCTGCGCTATCATTATGTAGAGTTTGAGTTCAAACCCAGATTTGCTGATGATCCTACTCTGATGGCTGTCAGGAAGGCTGTCTCAGGGGGGGAAAAGTCCAGCTGCACCCTGTGCTGTCTGACATGCATGTGTGCAGCAGGGGCAGGTGCCCTTCGAACAGGCTTCAGCTCACTGCCTTCAATTTGGTCATACAGTGATGGTCTGGGACTAACGCTCTAACCTGAACTGTGAGTGCAGGAACCAGATGGTTTTGGGATGCTTCAAGAGCTGTAGGTGAATACGGTGCTAGCTCATGGGAGAAGAGACTGTTCTGGAGTGCAGCAAAATCAGTTTCTGAATAAACGGAGGTGGAAGCAAAGTGTCTATACAACAGATTTTTTCTTTGCCCACCAGAAAATCACTTCATATTTCTTTCTATAGTGAAATGGATTTAACTGCTCACAGTGAACAGACGGGACTGATTTATGTTTTCAGAAGAATTTCATGAAAGCTGCCAGTTCTTTCATTTTACCCATTTTTCAACACCTTCTGTCTGTAAAATTGGCTGAGTGTGCTGACTTCTAACTGATGATGCCAAAGTTGTTCCCAAAAACCAGTCAGGATTTCTTCAATCTTCTTTCGGAGAGGGATTAGCTTGGAAGGGAGCAGGCCATCTTAGAAATGCTTTATGCCCAGGTGGGGAAAAAAGGAGTAGAAAAGGATAGGTGTTCATAACATGCTTCTCAGCTTTCTGTTGAGGAGATTCATCTTCAAGACCAGGAGTAGTACAGTGAGGATACACCCCTCATTCCCTATTCATCTCAGAAGTTTCTTTTTTTTTTCGTATATTGATTTGGCTATAACTCCTGGCTCCTCAGTGCTGCTCCTCAGCCTGTTTTCTGCTTCTTCCAAGTAATTTCTAGATCTGGAGCATCAACTTCCCAGCAGCTGCTGTCTGAGAAGCACAATAGGAAGAACTTACTTGTTTGGATCCTTACACCCAGTAAGAATGATTACTTTTGACACAGATTCTTCTTTCATGCCTCCATAGACATCCCTGTTCTTTTTGTAGCTGTTCCTCCACCGGTGCTTTTGCCTGATCTGTATTTACATACATGTCTTTAAAGCCTGACCAAAACCCAAGGTTGACAACAAGACAGTGATTTATATGAACACAGCTGAAACATGAAGGGAAAGGTTGCTCACCTTGGGAATGTGGCACATGGAAGGAGACGGGGGGATGATGTTCATTGTAATAATGTCAAGGTCTGCTAACAACACTGCAGGACACAAGCTAAAGAGACTTTAATAGAGACACTAGTGAAATAGAAATGTCATGACCCAAGGATCCAGGGGAACAGAAGAACTGGAACATTGTACTCTTTTTGCCTCTTGTGAAGGAGAGAATATTTTTGGGGGTAACTTTTACAACTGGCACATATTATAACTTTTATAAGAAATAAGAAAGTTTCTAAGTTTTCTGATTCCTAAGGCTGGATGATCCAGACCCAGGAGCTGGTATCATGTGCTACTGGTATCATGTGATGCCAGTTACGTGAGTTGCACAATCAGTATGATTATATATATGAGATTTAAACAAATTGTGCATGGTTATTTTATTTTAGAAATTTTTAGATGACCCTTGAAATTTTCCATTATACCAAAAAATTGTCTAATTCATTAGCATTAAATAGATACATATCTGAAACGCAAAGCCATCAAATATTGGATAAAAAAAACCTCACTCCATTTCATTTACCTTGCAGCTGAAGTGCCAGACTTAAATCATTAGCTTCATTCATGCCAGTGAGTTTTCAAAGAGAAATTATGGCCTTTTTTCAACTGTGCATATCACACAGCTTTAGAAAAAAAGTCAGCAACATAAAAAGTAATGAGCAGGTTTAGAGGTGAGTGACTAAGGTATCATGCATTCAAAAATGATTGCAAAAATGGTTGCTGTGTGCCTGTATCCAGACAGAGCACTAAGACTAAGACACGAAACTAATTCTTGTCTTCCAAAGCACGTGGTGATGTGGTGGGTGAGTGGAAAAAACCGCAATTTCCCCAGAATATCTCCGCTGCTTGTTTTCTTGGCCCACTACTGATTTTTACAAGAGGTACTTGTTTGGCGTTTCTGCAGTTGCTTACTCATTTTCTCTGAATGACATTGTTGCCTGTCCTCTCTCAGAGGAGCTAGGTAGCCACTGGGGAAAAAAAAAAGAGAGAAGAAAAATAAGAAAGGATCATTGTAATAATCTATCTAAGCATACAGAAATAACACCTGCAAAACAATATTCTTTATGTTCCTCCTTTGCTCAACTCTGTATGTGGGGCCAATGCAGTGAATCATAGCAAGTCTTGTAAAACTGGCTTTCTCTGAGACATTTTACACTTATTTTTGCCAGCTTCTTAAAAATTGGAGGGGTATGGCAGCCCACAAAAACATGCACGTCTTCAAACACGCACATTCCCACACGTGTATGCTACCTTTGCTTGTAATATTTGCCAAGGCTAGAAATGTGGAAAAGCATCCTCTATGTAGATAGAATTTTATTACTCCTTCAAACTCCTGAGGGAGGTTTGGGCTGATTTCACAGGGTTCAAATGGATATATTTCTTACATTAACCATTTACATTCTTTACATTATAACTTCTCTTGGTAAGAAAAGGTGGAATACATTGCTAGATTTAAGGTAAAATAACTATACAATACTTCCTATGGCTAATTTACTTTTACAGATACAAAATTAGGAGATGTACCTGCTATTCTCCATGTCAGTAAAATACAGCTTTAAATTCAACCAGTCAGTCCTTACTGTAAGCAAGAGTCATGTCAGCAGTTCATTTTCACTTGAATTCCTTTCAAATAAAGTGCATTATTTAAGTTCACAACACCCAGTTCTTTAGAAAGAAAGAAAGAAAAAATAAAAGAAAAAGCAATATATTCCCATGATAAAAAGGATCTTACTATTTAAAAAAAAAAATTCACCACATGAGTCAATGTAACTGAAGTTCAGTGTGCTTTAATCTATAAATGCTTGAAAGGTGCTTTTAATATGCAAAGGAAGACTAAACTGAAAAAAACAGAAGAAAAATAAGGCAGATAATTATAATGGGTCCTGTCAGACTACCAATAATTTTAATGGAAACAAATTTTACATGAATAGTCAGAAAAAATCTATGTGTAACTTTGAAGCTAGTACTTGTGATCAGTAACTTTCCTTACTTCCTTCGCCTCCTTGTAATGAAATAACAGGAGTTGTGATGGAACCCCTTCCTCATACACTGTCTTAAAAATTGCTAATTATGAAAAACAAAAGGATAATCCCAGTGAATTAACCTCTAGTTTGCTCAAGATTCTTATCAAGGATATTCTTAATGACCACACTCTAAACATTCCAAACGCTCCCCGTCAGCAGGAGGCTATTTGGCTAGAAATGCACACAGCTTTCACATGACTGGATATCCCCTGGTGAAAGACTCAAACAGCTGCATAAGACTTACCAGTGCACATTTTCATGAGACTGAATGTTTAGCATTATTTCTGTTGTTTGTGTTACTGAATGATCCAGCCATATAAATTAAATTAATTAAAATGTATCTTTTTTGTAATATAGATGCAGTCTCTTGAGATACCGATCATAAACACTTATACTAGGTAATATCATCTAAACCCACCCCCGGCAATGCACTTTTTACAAATGTCCAAGGATACCAACTCAACATTACGATAACATCATTTCTGCCTTTGCTTCCCTCCCTTCCCTCCCTCAAAGGGCTCAAAACAATAAAAAATCCTCCCGGCACTATTTGACTGTGAGATTTTTTGGTTGGATTTTGTCCTTACATTTTCCCTATGTACAAGTCAAAACAAGACACGGTCCCACTTAATTCCATTACAGCAGCTAATTATGACAACAACAATCAATAAAAGCCCAGAATCCTTCTAACATATTGCCCTTGAAATGAGAGGCAGCCAAACAGGAACTATAGTAATGCACTTAGAGATGGAAAATCACTCCTGGGCTTCAATCCCTCTTGTATTAAAATAAATAATTGATGTATTTTTACTCCACTTTCTTCAAAGTATAAAATTACAAGCAATCCTCTATCACACACTCAGGAAAGAGGGGGAGCTAAACACCTCAGTATGATTACAGTTCTCAAATAAATTTAATTCTCAAATAAGTATAATCAGGTACAGGTATACAGATCTATAGCTGACCCCTCTAACATTAGGCCGCCAAATACATGCCCAACCTGCTTGCACTCTAAGAAAGATCACAAAGTGTTTTGCTACACTTAACACTGAACTTACTGCCATGCTAATTATGAACACACCTTATTATCAGCTTGAAGTGGGCAGAAGAGCCTGGGCCTGAGTCTGAACAGTGGTGCAGACCTGCTGCCATAAGGTGGGGTGGAACAGGACCAGACAGGGTCATCACTCGATGGATTAAGTGTGAAGGCACGTGGCTCATCTTGTGCTCCTGTGTCCTGAGCCAAGGGCATACACTTCAGGAAGATAAAGTCAAGCAAAATTAAGTGAATGACTGCCTCCAGAATGATGAGGAACTGAAAATCTCTGCCCCTGCAGATATGCCCAAGGAGGAATAAATACCCACTGTGGATTTTTGTGATAAGGGCTTCTTGTAAATGACTTTGCTCCTGGTTTGCACAGAGCTAGAATGGAGTGATTTTAAAAGCCAAAGAATATATCTGCTATAATACCAAAGTCAATTACAGCTTTAACCCACTTCAGAGAGCTGACAGCAGATGGTGTGTGCTCAGGTACCTCTTTCTGAATACCTTTGGTTTTGGCATCATGACAGCTAGACATGAAATAAACTAAACCTTAATCATGTTAAGGCAACAAGTTGATCATAAGTAAAGGATGGCACAGAGCAAGGCAATTTGGCTAGTCATCATTAATGTTAATCAATTAAACTCAGCCTCCATAGTCATGCTCAGACACAATGAAATATCACAACATATTCCCACGAGGGGCAGACCAAAAGGCTACCTTCATAAAATGTAAATATTTCAAAGAATAAAGTCATGCAGATAAGTTTGCTGAAGAATGATCAGCTCTCAGCATATATCCTTCCACTGACTGTGTGAGGCACAGTGGAGGCTGACAAGGCATGGTGTGCTTGAATCTCACTCCCATGTCTTCATGATGTCTTGAGTGGCTACCCAGAAACAGAGACTAGACAGAAGTAAGGAAATAAAGGTAGGTATTTATTTGAAAGGCCTTCAAAGGTACACCCTGGTGAGCCAGAGGCTATTTCCAAAATGGACCCCGAGATAGACAAAGAGTCACGAGTTCTTCCCACTTTTATAGGTTTGGGTCATTTGCATATCAGCATAAATTCGCCAATTAAAACTTTAGGTAATGATGTAATTTATTCAATTTCTCCACCTTCTAAAGGCCCTAGTTTACACCTTTTGGGCCTAGGACAATCTGAGTGTCCTTGAATAGCAAGCTCGGAGAGGCTTTGTTGTGTCTATCTGGCCTAGGAGAGCAGATAACAAGCTACAAGAAACTTCAGAGTTACACACTAGGCAATACAGATTTGAAAAAATGTAAAAGTTAAAACCTAAGGCATCACTCACTCTTTTCTACTGCTGAACAACTTTTTATACATAACACTTACTGAGAAGTTTTAGGCATCATAGATGTTTTCTCTATCTCTGATACTGAAAAAAAAGCCCATTCCTGTTCCATACTATATTGTTGATACTACTGACATAGGACCATTCTTTCTTAAAGGAGGATGAATATTATTAAAAGAGAACTGAATAGCTACCAAAGAAGACAAGTGCTTTGCTTCCAGAAATGAGCAAAGTGTGTAAGTTCAAGTAGAATTTGGTTCCTCTCCTTGACACAGTCAAAATTGTCTACCTCTTGCATGGGTTTTCTCAGCATCTTATGTTGAGCAAAACTGAGATCCCCACTTTGTTCTTTACCTCTCTTTGTTGCTTATACACACAGACTAAATGAAGAAATATAAATTATTCAGGTACATACGATAGATATATATTTTAAAAGCTTCTGTTGCAATTGTTGATACTTGGAACTGTAGTAAATTTTGAAGTTTATTTATGCAGTTATTTGCTTTGTGAGCTCCAGTGGCATATAAGATAAAATCAGAAGTGTTAGCATTTTCCTAGACCAAAACATATATTTTAGTTTTAATGGTAGTGTTTCTATTTCAGCTATACTCTTGTTTTAGTTATGGCTACAGTTATGGGAAGAGCCTTATCAGAGAAGGGAAACATAAAGGAAAAAACCTGGACTACACATAGTTAAAATTTTCAAATTTTGCATTTATTGAAAAATAAATACAGGAGATAATTATTGTATTGCTTTCTGGAAGCACTGGTTTTCAAGTCTAAGCATATCTCCTTCTTGGAAAAATCTTTACAGTAATTTTACCACAAAAGACGCTGTAGGAAGGTGTTGCAGTAACTAAGGAACCAATTTTAGTAACACAAAAACAAATGTTAGAGGAATAACAAGACTGAAATATGAAGATCATTTTTAGGCATGGTAATTTCTGACAGAGTTTGCTGCAATTTAAAAAGAAAGCTCATTGATGATTATGATGATTGATGATGATTATACATTGGTGTGAATTGATAAGAAACTGAGCTTCTATTGCTTGAGTTGAAGTACTGGTATGATGAAGTCTTTGTTCAAGTACAAAGTGTGGACACCTTATAAAATAAAATATCAATATAATGTCATTCAAATTTCATCTTTAATCCTATATACTATACTCCTGTGACATTCAAGATAAATGACAGAGTAATTTAACCTTTTTTAAACATTCAGAATATGAGTAGCCAAAGATTAATCCTGTGTTTTGGTTGGTTTTAATTCAAACCACTGGTTTCCAGTGCATAGATCTTTTAGTAGAATGATTATGATACACTTGTGAGATGGTTGTGATATTCTCAAAAGCAGTCTCCACTTATCTATTATACGTAAGATTCCTATCATTGTATCTGAATGCTTCAGCATATAGCAGAAAAACAAAAAAAAAGGTTTGAAAGAGGTCTTAAGAGGTCACTTAAAGTACTCTATTACAAAGACTGGATCCACAATACTTGTCTTATTTCTGAAATGTTTGTATTAAAAATTTCTGATGGATCTTCCTTATCCTTCCTATGTAATTGATTCAACCATTTAACTGCATTTAAACTTAAAAGTGATTTCTTACTTCCTAACCCAAAAGTACTTCATGGCAATATAAATTTACTTTTTCATGTCCTGTCTCTTGTGATTATAGAAAAAACATTTGTTCCTCTTTGTGCCAACCTTTTATGCAGTTGAAGGTTGTTATTTTTTCCTTAGACTGATTCAGTTCTTTCATGCTGTCCATAGAGCATGTTCAGTATCCCTGTGTTCAGACTTTTTTCTCTTCTCGGGACCATACTGGAGGGCAATATCTTGAATTTGTAGCTGAGATCTGCCTCAAGACAGAATGAATGACTTCATGTATCTGACACTATATAAAGCTCAATAGCAGTTTTTTCTTTTCTTTTTTTTCCTGAAATACGGTGTTACAGCCACTAACCCACAGACATTGTTTCCTCCTGAACCTTTACTACATAAGGTGTGCAAAGGAGTTGAAGAATTGTGAGTACAGGGGAAGAGAAGTCAAGAGGATCCCCTCACTCTGTGTACTGGTGGAAAAAGATCTCCACTAAGGGCAAGGGTCACCATTGAATCTACAAATTTGAGTGCCTTTCTCCTGCTCACACACCCACAACTGAACTACTGAATTTCATTCCTTTTGTTCATTCTTCCTGACACTGCTTGTTTCCCTACTTCAGGGTTACCTATAAAATCCTGAGAGTGATACAGATTGGTCTCTTAGGTTAAAAGTGGCATATAAAGCATTCTGTCACATTCAGAAAAAGATCTAAATGTAAAAGTGAAACAGTTTACTTCCTATTACATTATCACCAGCATTGTATGTATGATACTAGACCTGGGTATTTTTAATTCAGGGAATTCCTGAGCTGGACATGTTTTCCATGTATATAGAAAACTTCAAAAGATTAATATTTCATTAATTTGTCTGAACACTTCCTGAGCCCAGGTATACTCTTAATAGGAGCAATATCTGGTGACAACGCATTCACCGTATGTACCATATGTACATTACATATTCTTGTATTTTGTTTTTTTTAATCACGTCTGATGTGCCTTCCAGCTCATGTGCTAGAAGAGGGACTGAGCATCCAGTTTCTAATAATCTTCTCCAGAGCACTACCTTTCCGACTTTGCTGGAAGGGGACGTAGCCGCTGCTAAGTTAAGGTCAAGAGTGACCTTTTAGGAAAGAGGAATGCAAATAGGTGTAAAATAACATAGAGTTTTCTTGAACCCATCCACTCTGGATAAAATCACTAAAATTCTACGGTCTGAAGAAAAAACAGGACAGATAAAGAATTATAATACAAGGCAATGGTAAATAGGTGGAATAAATGAAGTGCCATATACAGATAGGGTTAGTAAGAAATTTAAGCATTGATACACAAGTTTTTGCATGCAAGCTGGAAGCCTAAATAGCAAAATGGGAGCATTGCTCTGAATGGAACAAAAGTATGTTGTCTTCTTGGAGGAAGACAAATAGTAGGACACACTGTTACCAGAATACAACATATGTAAGGAACCTAAATCTAGCTGGGAAGTATATAGCTTTTAAAATGTCAACCCTTATGTTTTCATTTCTTTCCAGAAGTAAAGAATATTTGATTTCGGATTAATTTTTTTTCCCCCATATAATGCAATAAATGTTGATCTCTGTTATAATGGGATGGGACCATGTCTTGAATTGTTAGCACAAGGTATAATAGCAAAAGTGGTGGGAAAATGTCATTCCGAAATGATTGCTTGTTCAGAAGGACATAATTCTAATTGCAAATATGTTGGCTGCTATTTCCTTTAAACAGGACACAGCTGCTTTATGCTATTCAAACCCTTTTTAGGAACATAGAAAATGGGAGAAAACAAAGAATTACTGCTTGAAGGAGACTAACTTTACTTTTATACTTAGAGCTAGAGGGCAGGACTACTATTTCAGGCCTTTACCAAGTAAGTTCAATTTGGCTGAAGGATGTGTTTCAGACCTGAAACTCCCTCAGATACTCTGACTATGTATGTAGTATATAGCATATACATGTGAAAGAATAGGGAGATTTTCTTAACTGATCTTGAATGAAAAATAACTTCTAAAAGGAACAGAAAATAGAAGAGTCAAACGCTCACTCGAAAGAGACTCCAGAGGAGGATTTTAATCTCACAGAAAAATAATTGGAGGGGATTAATTAGTTCACAAAGTGGTCAAAATAATGACACAGCCAGAAGGATTGTGGAGATCTCATAAAATACCTGTAGTAGTAGAGATGCCTTGCTGAATGCCACTCAGTGAATAAGGAGTAATAAAGCAAAGGATGTTTATCAACTTTGATCAGAGATATTACCTTGCTCTAAACTTTTGCTGTTAGAGCTAGATGGTTACCAAAAGGCCTTTGAAACCTGTCTGCAGTTGCTGTGGTTATTATGCTGGTGTATCTAAACATAGAAGTAAGAAGTGCATTTTTTTTCTACACAGGGAAACAAGAATCTATAAAAGAATGAACTGATGACCAAATGACCGATTGACAGAAAAAGCAAGATTCACAGGATATGTTCCAAATCTCCTGTTCTAATGAAAATATCGTATCCCACATTAGAAATGCTTGTTATGAAATGAATGCTCTGTTAGATTTTTTTTGTGTACAAATTTGGGGTGAAGAGAGAGTTCTTCACTGAAAAAGCTTTACATCCAGGGAAAGAAAGAAGAAGTTTATAACACTGACCTTGCTCTACCTGCATTCTTTATAGATAAAGGAAAAGCTACTACTTAAATTGCTAACACAGTATTTAGAAAGGTAATATATGATAAAAGAATGTAAAGAAAGTTATGTTCAAATGAGGGGAGATGTGTTCAAATGAGGAGAGAACAAGTTGTCAAACAGTGGATAAGAGGAAAAAAGTTTTGGATATTGAGGCGATAATAGTTACCAGTTCCATCAAGAAACGCTTTTGCCTAAATTTTTGACCTTTATTTATCATAGTTGAATTATTTTTCTTTCAGCATTTCAGTCATTCGCTATTTTTAAAGTTAAATTTGAAGAATAAAGACAAGAGAGGGAAAAAATCACAGCAAGAGCTCTTTCTATTGCTGTTCTCATTTTATCTCTTTCTCCATGTATTTTGTGGGTTTGTTTTTGTATTACTGAAGCAGTTCTGAATTCTAATGATAAAGCACTTGGCTCTAACCCAACATGTGCAATAATAGGCTTAGCTACTCAGTACTTGTCCAGAATCTCTGAGAATTTCAAACCTTAACATATTTGGAAGCAGTGCATATATTATCCACAGTTTAAAACAATAAAAGAAGAAAGTGTATGCCAGAACATGGGAGTGTAACTTGATTTCAAAATGCTTAAAGCAGGAGAGACTGCTTTTTATCTTTTTATTTTCAAAACACAAAACGAAAATAAGTTGGAAAGTAAAAAAAAAGAAGTGTTATCAGAAGGGAATGTGCCTGGCTAATACACCAGATGGGTGTGCTGCCATTCAAAGGGACGTCAAGAAGGTGGATAAATGGGCCAGCACGAACACCATGAAGTTCACGACAGGGAGATGCCGAGTCCTGCCCCTAGGGAGGAATAAACCCATGCTCCAGGACAGGCTAGGGGCAGCTGGCTAGGAATCAGCTCTGCTGTAAAGGACCCAGGGGTCACGGTGGAGAAGTTGAGCATGATCCAGCAATGTGTCCTAGCTGTAAAGAAGGAAAATGGCATCCTGCCCCCAACATATGTTGGTGTCTGGGATTGTTCCTGTCCACGTGGAGGACTTTGCACTTTCTCTTGTTAGACTTCACAAGGCTCTGTCTGCTCATTTCTCCAGCCTGACCAGGTCCCTCTGGGAGGCAGCACAACCCTCTGGTGTATTGTTTCTCCCAGTAACCAAAGCAGGGAGCTGCATTCTGAAATCATGCCAGATCCTGAATCTCAGGGAGCTGAAGTTACCCTAGGTGATAAGCAGCACTCTGCACAACACTCTCCTCTGGCTAGCTCTAAAGCAGATTATTCTCACACAGTATGTCAGACATGCTCTCTGGCATGCTGGATTATATGCAGAGGTTAGATATTTGCCCGTTCAGTTGGAGAGGTAACACTTACAAAAGCTAGGACTAACAGCATTTGATCTGCAGGAGATTAGATTCCTTTCAGTCACTGGCAATTACTTTTTTAGCCAAAACAGAAAAGAAGCTTCTATGACTGGAGGCAAAATGTGAACCAGTTCAGGTAAGTCTCTTCTCCATCTGTTGACCAAGGAGCTTTTTTGAAAAACTCCTTCAGCCCATAAAGCAAAGCAGGTGGAATTGAGAATTTCACCTGGAGGCAATCCCCGTCTGCTTACACCCAGATCATTACCTGCTATAACCTCCACCTAGTTACAAGGTGAACAGGTAGCCAAGGTGTGGGACTCAGCCACCATCTCTCCCCAGCAATTTAAAGTCAAGTATCCTCAGTAATGTGGTGCTCTTGGTCCTCTGCACAACAAGCAGAACCTTTCATAACTCTAAGTTACTAAAACAATGTTGTATAAAAAACAGTGCAAGGATTACAAACAACAGTGCCAATGCTAATTAGGGTTAGCCAAGGTTTTCTCATTCATACAACTAAGGGAACATATGGGAAATGTCATGTTGTCATAGCAGATTCTTTGCTTCTAAAAGTTGTGTGAAACATCAAAGACAAGTAAAATAATAGCTGCATGCAACAAATGTGAAGTAGAAGAGCTTCAGATAGCATATCTGTTTTTGCTGCCTGACAGGGACTGCGGTAAGAATGCATGCAAAAATCAAATCTACTGTGATGTCTGTTGTCAAGCTGTTAGTCTGACTCTTCTTCTGAGATGTTTGTCTAATTTATGTATGAAAGCATTTAAAATATGATTTTTAAATACAAGTGCTTTTATTCAAACAGCACAGAAAGCCCTAGAATTGAAAATATTATTAACTGAAAAAAAAATATGCCTCATAAAATCTTAAGACACTTCCTCTTCATATGGATGTAGCTCATCTTTCTTCCTGTAGTCCATAGGTTTGAATGAGAAGAGAGTCAACAATTCTGTTTGTTAATTTACTATTTGTACATAGACCTCTCTTTAATGTGATGATTCTGTACAAATAATAGAAGAGGCATTTCACGTTCTGTGTTAGGACTCACCTAAGAAAGAAACATTTTCAGATGTTGCTCCAAGTGCTCACGTGTATAAATATAACACCAATATAATTATAACATAAATATAATCTAAATACAGCACTCATGTCATTTCAGTAGCTCTTGGCCTCTCTGAGGAAAACTGAAGTAATTTTGAGGAGACAAACAGAAGCTGGCGGGAGGGACCCACTGACTGCGATGGACATCTGCTTACCAGGAGAATGTGTAAAAAGTTTTTATGATTCCAATAAGAGAAGAAGCAAGGTACTGAAAAGCGTGTTAGATTCAAAATGTGAATGAGCTGATTGAGTTTTTGGTTTTGAATTTCCTTATGTATTTTTCATTAGCAATGTTTTTGGATTCACTGTTCACAGATCCTCAAAGAAAGGAAACACAAGTAGCTGAAATGTAGACATAGCCAGAAGTCTTCTCTCTATTTCTGACTCTCTACCCCAAAACATGGAAAAAGTAACGTTTGCAAGAGCAGCAGTTTTCTCTTTGTGTTCTTGGTTACCCCATTCCAGATGAGCCAGCCCTTTGGAATGAGGTTTCTGTTTTTCAGCCACTTTTTTTTCTTCCTTTTTTTTTGGTGTATGTGTTTTGGTGAAGTTTTTTTTCATTTGTTTCCCATTTAACCTGACAAAACAGAGGCAAAATCATCAGTCAACTTTAACAATGCCTGTGGTTGCTCAAAATCATGCTTGCTGGCAAACCTAACAGGATGGCAAAGATGGGTCTTAAGCTGTGTGTGGACCTTCAGAAGTTCAAGCCACATGTGAGATTGTTCCATATGACTAACCCACGTGTGAGATTGTTCCATATGACTAACAGGGAAGCTGAGCTGGTGTGGGAACTTCTGGGTAATCTGAGTATCTGAGTTTGAGGCAGCAAATCAGTAGGCTGTGTTAAGACTGGCAATACCCAGGTTTGTGGAGCGGTGGGACCCCTTGGGAGCTGTTGTGACCTTTTGTGAACCACAGTTCGAGATCTCTTCTTCCCTCAGCTCTCTAGAATATGTGATGTCTATCCTGTGGCTTTTGGGAATTTGAAGGTTTGCTGGCTGGCTTTTGGGATCAGAAAAGCTGGACAGATCTATATTATAGGAATAACAACCATTGTAGACCAACAGCTTACCAGTGATTTTAAGCACTGAAAATAATGCAACTTCAATGCAATATTCAGGACTGATCACTTAAACCTTCTTTTTACACTGTCTTACTTCTTAACTGAGGCCATGGCTTGAGATGATAAATACTACTTGAAAAGCTATCTCCGCATTGTTCCGGGCAGAAATTACTAGAAGGATGTTGAGAAAACTCATTATTAATAATCACAGTGTGGAAATTTGTTTGAATTACTTATGATTTTGCTCTGAGTTGGAACGCTTTGTTATGATTTCTTTTTCTACCAACGCTTTCTTTCAGCTGTCTGGTGGAAAATGGAAGGCAGGGTCACCAAGAGAAACTGGGACTGTTTAGGGCCTGTAGATGGCATTATGACATTACTGCATTTCTGTTGACTAGCTCTGAACACATTAAAAATTATAAAGTACCAAGAGGTCATAAAGGTGTATAGCAGCTGTGTCACAGCTGATGAAGTTACATGACTGCCAACCAGCATAATTTAAATCCCTTAAAATATACTGGGTGCAATGCTTAGCTGCAGTTCAGTGTAGTGAGTGAATGCCATATAACCTATGAGTAATGTACTGAGTAATGCAATCTAACTGTTTCTCAGGAGAATTTGGCTGTGGTTTTAGTCAACTAAGATTAGCAATTGGCAACTCAAAACTGGAAGTCTTTGTGTAGTCAACAGTGGAAGAGGCCAAGATGTGCCTTAGGGCCTTCACTGTATAGGCATATAGAAAGCAAAACGACCTGCCTACGTTACACTATTGATATTATGTCCTGGAAGTACGAAAGATATGTCACTAGAATATTGTTGCTTTTTTTTTTACCTTCTCAGAATGCAGGACAGAAAATTAAGATTCAGCTATAAGTGGAAACATGTACTTAAAGAAGTGTAGGATTCAGCTAGCATGCTCTCCTTCCTTCTGTGAATTAAGTTTCAGGTCAGTAGTCTGTAACAAATCCTCTGTTCCAGCAGGAGACAAGCTAATGCATTACAACACAGAAACCAGACTACCTTTTAAAATGCTTGTAAAAATGAGATTATATCTACCAGGATACATAAAAGTACTTAACACATTAAATCAATAATATTTTTCTGAGATTAACCTATCCTTTCTTATTTAAAGGACATACCCTTTCAGCAGAGATCAGCTACACTAAAATTATCCTCAGCAAGCACAGTAAACGCTGAAATAATCATTATCATCTGAGATGAAAATTGTACTGTAGAGCTTATTTAAAACATATAGCTTTCTTTTATGTTCCAAATATGTTTATAGTTTGGTAGTATTCCTTACCATAGTGTTTATAGTTGAAATCGTAAGCAAAATTATGTTACATATATCAAGTATGGCTGGGGAGTAAGGGAATTGCTTACCATAAGGAATTAAAAGCAGGATATCAAACTGACTGGTCTTCAACTGTAACTTGGGGGTTACACACATTGAACAAGGGGTTGTTTGCATCAACCACAGCCATATTTGTATAATGCAGACCCGCTGCTGTGGTCTAGTTTTCTACCAGAAGAAAAATGCTATCTTTCATAGGTTGGGTGACTGTTAACCGGAAGTTGTATCCATATTGCATCTAGACATTTGTCTCTATGAAACAATTATATTTTCAGTGTTTCTGCACAAGATTTTCACAAGATTAGGTTTACCTCAGATGATTTTTTTTCCTGGTGTCCTTTGAGACCTGTCTCCCAGCTGACAAGATGCTCTTGAAACTTTTAGAGCTTTCTGCCTTTGAAACATGGACTTGCGTTCCTGGTTCACATGCAGAGAACTGGAGCAATGAACTCTGTAGGGGCATGAATCCATAAGAATGAGCAAATTGCTGTTAGGAGAGACCTCAGAAATACATCTCTGTACAACAGTAAGCACAATCCATCCTCCATTCACTACAGTGGCTCCCTGTGGAGTGCTGAATAGGTAGAGCAGAACTTGCATCTGTCTGTCTTAGTAGCTCTGCTGGCTTTTTCATATTCAGCTGTCTGTCTTGCATATGTGAGGAAACTGCTTCCTATGAACAAAGCCTGGAATCTTGGACAGCATTATCTTGGTTAAATTCAATGTGGATTCTTTTGCCAGCTAATAGGTTAGCAATATATATTCATTGAAGGTATGGGGTATAACTGGAGTGAAGGGAAGTGAATACTCAAAGAGTTGTATTTGATTTTGCTTGTATTGACATTGTATATGACTATACCTGTTAAAAGCCTGTTTTGGCTATTACTCATTTTATGCATTTTAGGAAAACTGTTTTGAAATGTACAGTGCAATTTTCTTCTCAGACAGAGGGTTAGTAAATGTTTTGCTGTGAGAAATGGAGTTTGTCTGCATGATAGATAGTGCCTTTGTGCCTGAGCATGGTGATTGTGTCTTAATGCTATGTTTCTTGTGGTGCTACTTAGCTGAAATACAGCTGAGTTTTGTGATCCAGATCTGGCACTGAGCAATACTGCTTCTCTGCTGTCTATGAACCTGTGCAATTTAATCAGAGGAGGATGAGTCTTGAAAGTTTGAAACCATTTAGATCAAGAAGTCCTTTTCCTATCTAAAATACAAATGTAGCGATTAAATAGTATATACAGGACAGTATGTAACAGTTCTTGCATACTCACACGTGCTCTAGATGACTTCAGTGTTGACTGCTTTGAGCACCCACTCTTAAATTTATTTTAAATAGATTCAGATGATAATTTTATGACCTCTCTAAGGGCATGTTTTAATTTAGAACAATGAAGCAGGCATTCATGAATGAGTAATAATTATACTGAGGTATTTAAGCTCTGCTTCTAATAAGAGACATAGCAAATAAGATGTTTACTAACAATTATAAGGAAACAATCCAAACAGTTCCTCTATCATATTGAAAACCATTGGGAAACTGAGGAGAACAAGGTCCATCTTAAATTACTGGTGCTACCTTTAGTGCTAAATTACTTAAATTACTAGCAATGTCTTAGAGGTTCTGTCATTCATCAGTTTAATCTGTCATTTATCTGTCATTTATCAGTTTCTTCTTCCC
This sequence comes from Gymnorhina tibicen, assembly GCA_013399875.1. Lineage (NCBI taxonomy): Eukaryota > Metazoa > Chordata > Aves > Passeriformes > Artamidae > Gymnorhina > Gymnorhina tibicen. The sequence goes on along the minus strand of VXAZ01001519.1, from coordinate 157,152 downwards.
CTTCTTCCTCTGCTGTCTGCAGCCTAGAAGTAAACCTGGTAGGAGAAATCTTCAGCTCCTGCCGTTCAGTGACAGCAGTTCGAATGAAAGGCAGTATCCCCACTGCCTGGAATGGATGCCATTTGTCTTTGGAAATGAGTGGTTGCAAACATGCAACCATAAAAACTCTTAAAAGTTTTTTTCTCAGGCTTCCCCAGATCTGTCTTGATATCTTCCACTACTTCCTGATGCCGCTATGGTCATTTGAGCTCAGTCTGACTCGCTAACATATTTATTGTGTTTCTACTGCAAAGCACTTCTCCACAACCATAGCCAGGCACTGTTGTACAGAGGCAGGAAAATGGGGTCCTTGAAACTGAAGATGTTGTACTACACAGTCTCTGACAGCAGCAGACATCACTGTTGTCTTCTCTCCCCCACCACAGCTCACGTATGGTGTGTGGGCCTCCGCTTCACAAAGCGACCAACACTCAGATCTGCAAATCCAAGCAGCAAAAAATGTGTGTTAAGACAACAGTACCTAAAGAGGAGAAGATTGCAATTTTCTGTGCTGAGAAAAATAAAAATCCCAGAGATATACCCACTCCCCTCAGCCAGCACATGTTTTCAGGTACCTGGGGAAAGACACAAGTTTTGGGAACTTCTAGTGACACTGGCAAAACAGGTCTTGGTGCAGCCCTTAAACATGGTCCTATTAAAACCATGGGCTTAGACACAGCAAAAAAAGCCTGCAAGATTCCAAAAAAGTGTCGATGTTCAAGGCATGAATTGAGTGTTTTCCTCTCAAAATGTTGACTGCAAATTCCAGACTTGTCTGAAACTCATTCCTAGGTAAGGTTTGGAACCTTGAAAGAAAGTCAGTGCAACACCTTCAGTATTCTTCTCTAGAGATGTAACTATCTTCATAAAAATTTAGAACCACAAAATGGTTGAGGTTGGCAGTAACATCTGGATGTTATCTGGTCCACCTCCCCTGTTCAAGCAGTGCCACCTACAGCAGGTTTCTCATGACCATGTCAGATGGCTTTTTAATATCTGCAAGGATGAAGTGTCCACCACCTCTCTGGAAACCTGTGTCAGTTCTTGGTCGCTCTCACAGCAAAAAAATGTTTCTGCATGTTCAGAATTTTCTCCCATATCTACTTTACTGTCTTCAGAGATATTTGCATTTTGTAAGAACAGAGGTGTATGGTTTTTTTGCAAATATAGATAGAGGCAAATATAGATCATGAAATGATAGATTGATGGCTAGAGAAATGATCAGGTGTGAGAGCGCAATACAGACTTTGCCATCAGGTACACTCGTGACTCGAAGAAGGCATGTACCCTTTTCTAGATCTCCCCACAAGTCTTGTCCTCAAGAAATTCAGGCAAAGAGCCTTCGTTTAGCTCCTTGTCTTCCTTGTCTAGTACCAAGACTATGCAGAGCTGATTTCTCCCTGTTTTTCCTGGGGGGTTTCATGGTCATTGCAATCTCCCGCTTTCCTCTTGGGAATGGCTGAGAAGGAAAGGGGACCCATTTGAGGTCTCACACGTATAGCAGCCACTTGCCAGCTTTTAATTTAAGTTGTAAAAGACAGTCTCTCTCACTAACATATTATTCATCTTCATAGGTCTTTTTAATACAACTTCATGACAGTACCATCCTCCTTTCGGTATTTTTGTGAATTTAGTGAACTGCCTGCCAACAAAATCCCACTTTCTTCCCCCACCAAGTTAGAAAAAGGAATGAAGCTGCTTGAGAAGATCTGTAGGCTGTTTTTCAGGCACAAGATATGCTATTTGAATATAAGAAAGAAACTTTTTTTACTGTGAGGGTGGTCAAACACTAGAGGTAGGTAGAGAAAAACTTTGTAATGTTGAAAGTCTGACTGGAGATGGTCATGGGGAACCTTCTGTTAGTGATCCTGCCTGCAGCAGGAGTTTGACTAATGGTCTTCAGAGGTACATTTCTAGCTCAGCTGCTCTGTATTCCTGTGATTCTCTCACACTCCAGCTGTATTTCAGATCTGTTCACTTCTACACAAGAGTCTGGGCTTTCAGCTCCGGTTGAAAACTCTTCCAACTACTGACTTTTCCCTACAATATTATGCAGCACCTAATATATTACAATCTTTATTTCTTCTGGGCTTTGGACTCTACTACAATAACAGTGTTATTGATGGTTTAGTTTCTTAAATGCCATGTTCACTTTTAAGTGACCACTTGTATTTTTTTTGTAAGGGCAAGGTAGTACAAATGACAATGTCTCCAAATTGATCCTATTTATATGACAATATTTATATGTAATATATGAATATAATGCAGTTAACTAACTGCATTAGATATATAAAATACTAAACTATATTTACTTTCAATGTAGTTTGTACCCTTCTTTCCAAAGAGACTTCTAAAATTTTTATTAACACCATGACCATTTTACCTTTAAGACTGAAAGGTGATACATTTTTTTCAAGCCATTAGTCTTTTGTCATTGTTGGGGGATTTTTGGTGCAGGTTTTGTGTATGTGTGGTTTTTTGGTTTGTTTTGTTTTATGAACAATATGTAGAAATTAAAAAAGCAAGAATAATGCCTTTGTGATAATTTTCTTTAAAAGTCAGTTTTGTCCAACAGTCCTTAAATTACTCTCTTAAGAAGCATGTTAAGCACTAATTTGAGAGGGACATATATGTGTGTGTCACAGAAATTTCAGCTTCCATTGTGTAGAGGAGACCCTAGGAAGAAAGCTACTAGGGTAAAAAGATACTTTTCTTCGCTTTTTTTTCTGTGGTTGTTACAAATTACTTTTAAAATTAGCTTTTCCCGTGTAAGTTTCTCTAGGAATACTTTGCAGCTTGCCAAAATATCAAAATATTGTATCAAAAGTAGTGTGTCCAGCAGGACCAGTGCAGAGACCATCCCCCTGTACTTGGCACTGGTGAGACTATGCCTCAGCTGCTCAGTTTTGGACCCCTCACTGCAAGGAAGACATTAAGGTGCTGTGTTCAGTGCTGTGGTCTAGTTGCCAAGGTGGTGATGGATCAAAGGTTGGACTCAATGATCTTGGAGTCTTTTCCAACCTGAATGATTCTGTGATTCTGTAGTTCTGTAAAATTGGGCATCTGAAAAGTCTAGACTTGGACTCTAAGAGAATGGCAGAGTTACACTGGATACCATCACTAAGTGCTGAAGCAGGAAACACAGTAGAATTGAAATAAACTGTTCTGCCACACTCTGCACATAATGCTTCTTCCTCTTCTTCTCACTGATGATTATCACATTGAGAAAAAACATTTCCATATCCCAGCCACCTGATGAGACAATAGGCAGGAGACAGGAAGCAAGAAGGGATTCACCTATGTTAGTCAGTCTAAGCTGTCTTTACAGACTGTGGAAAGAAACTGGCACTGTTATGAATTAATCTGATTTAAGCTAAAAAATTGAAATAGTTTGAACATTTCTTAGGACATATCCCAAGGATTTCAATAATGTAGAAGAGCTTTTGCCACTCACTGATAAAATTCTGGCTGCTCTTGCAGCCAGAATAGTCTTTTAAATTAAACAACAAAAAATGCTAGAGATTTACTGTTGCAACATGGGTAACAATTCATGGAGAAGCAGGGAAGTATCCTAGTTTTCTTCTAATGAGAATCACTTTTTAAAGGAAAAAAGCCTGCGCACATAAACAGAAAAGTATTAAATAATCCTAATTAGTTTTCTTTCCTTTGCTTCAGCAGACCTGAGAGGTGAAAGATTCTAACAGAGATGAATATAGGATATATTAGGAACCAAAATGAGGGTAGCATGGGCAATTTTTAATTGGCTTTGATCACCTTCTATCTGCTTGTTTCATTATGTATTGTATTGTATTTCATGTATCTGTATGTGTTTTATTTGTCACAGTTTGTGAATGGTATATATAGATAAGTAGTATGTGATTTATAAATTATGATTGGTTGTATATATATCTTCACTGAAACTGGCTCACTAGTGATAATAATCAGTCAGTATTTGACAACAGAATTAGGCACTCATCCAAAAGTACTGGAAATTAAAAAGCAGATTGTTACATAACACCTTCAGTAGTAACACAAAGGTTTTCCTGCCTTTACTAGTTGTAAATGAAAAATTAGAATGAAAACTAATTCCTCTGACCAGACATGAGGTTCTGGGAAGTATATGATGACAGCAGAGTTACCATTAGATTGCTCTTTCCTCCTGCTATTTAGGACAGTGAGTAACAACATCAATGTTATGCAAAGTCTCTCAGATTTCATTTGCAGTCCAACAGAAGGTCAAGGCAATTCCATCCAAGCAGCAACTCCGAAAAGCAACAGAAAACTGAACTCTTTTAGACTATGGAAGCAGTACTTTCTAGCCCTCCAGAGAAATTTGCTCCGTCTACTTGGTCAACCTTGTTCACTTGCAACTCTGTTCCCTCTGATGCCACACTCTCTTTCCAAGCAGTGCACGTCTAACCTCTTCCCTTCTTTAGGGCTGTAAATCCATTGAAAACCACAAGGTGACCTGATTCCCAGCACTGTATTCCTTCACAGTGACAGCTGTTCTTCCAGGTTGTAAAAGGGTCTCGAGTGTTTGGTTCCAGTAAAACACTTCTGGCATCCACTAATTCAGTATTCTTTTCTGTTTCAGCCATTGATATGTTACTCTACTGGATGGGACATTCCCACATTCCCAGCATTCCTCCCAAATCTCACCTGTCTTGTCTAGTTGGACTGCATGGACTTGGGGAAGGAATAGTCCTGCTCATGATGTACAACATCTATCATAACCTGTCCGTTATCTCAGATGGAACTGTTACATGGGGATAAAATATATGTACTTTGTCTAGATTGGAAAACATTCCACAGATACAATATAGGATTACTCAGTCCCTGGTTACTCCTCAGGATCACATCTATAGCAATTATATTCAGTTAGCACAACTGTTTCAAAGTAGCTTCTAATTCTAAAAATTGAACTACTTAATGAATATTTTGCAAAAAGGTATTTCAGAATCATGATTACCGTACATATGCATTCACAGCATAAACATTTGCTGTTGGTTTCGCAAAGCATACTCAACATATATCTACACTTCTGTATCTTTGCATAGTCAACTCAAATGTATGTTTGTGGGCATGGCATACAGTAAGAATGCAAATGTACATAATGTTTTGAAGTGCCTGTGGATTATTTTGTCCATTCATTTCACAGCTAGCTTAGCTGTTGCTTTAGCAACAGAAAATCCAGTGTGGACAGCTCTCAGATCAGATAGAATGATTTAACTCAGGTCTAGTTCGAGAGATATGATATCATCACCATTTCTTTCAATATTTGTAGTCTTATAAAAATAGAACATTTATTTTGTAGGCTTATACAAATAGAACATTCATTGTGCTTTTGATAATGATGTAAAAATACAGTACTTATTCTACATAGGTCATTGCTTTAATCCCTCACTCCCTTTCCCTGTGCACTGAAAGTCATAGTTCATGCCTTTTGAGGCTGGTAATATCTGAATGCATTGTGTTCCTGCTGAGCCTTTACAGTGTTCTATATGCATCATATATCTTGTTTAGAATAATGATCTGGCACGAAACCATCACTAGTCAGTTGGTCTGAATGTAATATTCTTTCACTTCTTCACCTCAGGCCAGTGTTGTCATGTGACATGACTTTACTGACTTATCACATTCTATCAAGTATTCTTGGGCTAATTATTCCAGCTCACACCATCTGCATCACTGTATGACTGAAGGTACACAAATATTTCCAGTTGTTTTGTGTCATGATGATTAATTTCTTTAATTATACAAAAATAACAGTTCCAAGGGGAAAAAATAATTCAGTGCAAATGATTCAAGGATACATCTATTACGTACCTTGGATTCAATATTTCATTACTTAGGTTCTTACATTACTTAGGTGAACAACCTAGAAAGTCAGTTCAGGGTAAAGAAGCACTACATACCTCCTTCTGTGAAGCTGGCTGTGTATGGTGTTTTGGTTAAAATGGATAAAAATGTACAGTAAATATTTAGAAAATATATGGATACTGGAAGTTTGTTACAATCAGTCTAGCCCTTTTATTGGCAGTGGAGTAGGAGATGAATGAGGGCATGCTTCCCAACAAAATTTGAACATATTTTGTTATGATAAAGAGTGGAAGGGGCATTTGTCTTCATGGAGGACAGGAACTAGTGGAAGGTGTTTCTTAGGGCCACATCTGGAGATCATAATCCATTCTTGAAAAGAATATTTGATCAAACTCAGATCAATTTGATGAAAAGTAGCCATGTACTTTTAAACTAGCCACCCTAAGTGCCTTCTTTAGTAAAGGAGAAAGGAGTTTATCTAATCCTAAATAGCGTATCTAAATAGGTCAATTGACTGAGTTGAGAAGATAGGAATATAAGAATAACAATAGAGCTAAAGCACAAAAAGTTCACCAGTTAGCATTTTCTCTCTGAAGTTTCGTGGATGAGACACCATTGCTAGGAAGGTGAGATCCCTCATATTCGGGTGGGTCTTCCTGTACATCAGTTTCTGCCCATTGCATCTTGTCCTATTGCTTGGCACCACCAAGAAGAGCCTGGCTCTTGCCTCTAGGCACCCTCCCTTCAGGTACTTGTATGCATTGATGAGGTCCCTCTCAGTCGTCTCTTCTCAAGACTGAAAAGGCCCAGCTCCCTCAGCCTGTACTTGTAAAAGCGATGCTCCAGATCCCTCATCATCTTTTTCACTGTCCAAGGGAAAGTCTTACTTCCAACATTCCTTTACCCTGCGCTCCTGAGTAAGACATTTCTGAGGTATGGTCTTGTCAGAGAAGACCAATGCAAAGAAGACATCCAGTAACTCTGACTTCTCTGTGTTCTCTGTTACCAGGATCCCCCTCCATTTAATAATTGGCCCAGATTATCCTTTGTTTTCCTTCTGTTGTTAATGTATTGAAAAAGCCCTTGTTCTTGTCCTTGACATCCTTGGCCAGATTTAATCACAGGTGGACCTTGGCCTTCCTCATCTCATTTCTACTTACCCTGACTACCTTTCTCTCTATATTCATTTCAAGTGGCCTGATCCTGATTTCCTCTCCTGCATATTTCCTGCTTATTCTTGAGTAATGACAGGAACTCTCTATTCATCCATATGGGTCTCTTGCCCCCTTTTGTTTATTTCTTGCTCAAGAAGATTGTTTTTGAAGTTGGAGTAAGTGATTCTTGAATATCAACCATCTCTCAGACCCCTCTTCCCTGCAGGACCCGTCCCCATGGCATTCTTCCAAGAAGATCCCAGAAGAGGCTAAGAGCTAGTTTTTATGAAGCCCATGATTGTATCTTACTTGCTGCCGTGCTTCCTCCTCGCACGATACTGAACTTCACAATCTCGTGGTCACTGCAGCTAAGGCTGTCCCCAACTTTAAATCTCCAGCAAGGCTTTCACTGTTTGTTAGATAAGGTCAAGGAGCACATTCTCCTTCCTACTCTTGGCAGTTCCACTCCATGCCTGTTCTTTCCCCCTTATCCTATGGTGTTCAGTTTCTTTTGAAGATTTTGATGACTGATTGCAGGAATCTTCTCTTGCAATTTTATAAACAGCATTCCATTACCAGTACTTGCAGAGTATCTAAAAAATATTTCTACTCACAACTTAGTGAGCAATTTTGCAGACTTCCTCTGGTTTTGAAAAAGTCTTCATAACACTGAAATAAGAATAAAATTATAGAAATGTGTTCACTTTCACTCAATCTTTTTAACAAAGTTTTGCTTTCAGTTTTGTTATCATTATCCAACTTTCCCATTACCACCCTCATCTCAAAAATATCAGCCCACGGGGCTAATAATTTTGTTAAGGGCTACAGATCCAAAGTTTAAAATCTATGACAGCTATGACACAGGTATAATGTGTGTACTGCTATGAAAGTTTAAACAAAACTGATGTGTAGCTCCAGAGAATAAAATTTTAGCTTGATCTAACACAGAAAAAACTGATAAATTAGTTGTAAAGCATAGAGCTATATCTCTAAAATACCTCTAACTCCTGCCTGAAAGCGTGCTTACTGGAAATAATTGCGTAGAACCATAACATTGAAAAACTTGCCTTATGTAGCTATATGGTTCTGTGCAAACATATTTTTTTATAATCATGTTACAAAGTGCTGTACTAGATATGCCCATCTGAATACATTTTACAGCACTGGAATTGTGTACTACACTCACTTTTGTTACTGTGAAGAAATATTCACAGTAGACGAAGTTCTTAGGTACAGAGATTACCTCATCAACTGACAATTGGCATAGGTAAGTTGTGAAATAACCAGAGAAGCCATAATTTACAAGGTTGGATACTACTGGTCCATAGATGCTAGAGCAGGTAGATATGTGAATGAGGCTGTGACCCTCTGAGAAGCCAACACTCACGTAGGCTCTTGCAAACTGGTGGATCCATGGAAAGAGGAGCCAACACTGGAGCAGGTTTGTTGGCAGGTCTTGGGATCCTGAGTGGGACAATGCTGGAACAGCCTGTTCCTGAAGGACTGCATCCCTGGAAGGAATTCACACTGGAGCAGTTCACCCATGTTGGAGAAGTTCATGAAGGACTGTCTGTATTGGGAGGGACTCCATGCTGGAGCAGGGGAAGAGTGTGAGGGGTCCTCCCCCTGAGGAGGAAGGAGTGGCAGAGACAACATGAACTGACTGCAACTGGTGTTCCCCATCGCCCTGCACAGCTGAGGGGAGAAAGTAGAGAATTTGTGAGAAAGTTGAGCCTGGGAAGAAGGGAGGGGTGGAGGAATGATTTTTAAGATTAGTTTTTAATTCTCATTATCCTACTCCGATATGATTGGCAATAAATTAAACTAATTTCCCTGAGCTGAGATTGTCTGATGGTAACCGGTGAGTGATCCCTCCACATTTTTGTCTTGAGCAAAGACCCTTTTGTTATATTTTTCCTCTGTCTGTCCACCTGGGAGGTGTCCAGACAGGGTCCACTCACCACAGATGTTCATATGCAGACAAGTGCACAGAAAGGTGCCTTGCAACTTGTTGCTTCTCCTCCAGAGACCACCAGTTTCTTCTTCAGAGCCCTGAGTGCATCGACCTTCCCTGACAACTTTTGGCTGCTTGAGCTCCTGTACAACTACAGAAAGCACAACAGGTGGTTCTGGATGTGAAACTGTTGTGTGAAGAAAGCAAGAAGCCTTAGTGAGGATGATCCTCCTTCCCACAGGAGCCGGTTTTAAGCTAAGACTTTAGCCCTTGGCTGCTGCTTGAGATGACTTCAGGTTGCCTGTTCCTGGCCACACACTTGCTGATTCAGACCCTGACCCTGATCCACAGGTCATGCATTTAGTCATGCATTATAAGAGGTCTTTTACCTCTCTATATTTATATATTTTGGGAGGAGAGGGAAAGATGGCAAGAAAGCCACTGAAATAGGCAAAATCTGTCATGGTATTAATTTTCCAAAAACCATTCCCAACAGAGTAGGCCCATAAAGCTTCCAGCTGTGTCTCATAATTTTTGTGATTATTGGCATTCTTAAATAAACATTTACAAGTTTCAGCCATGGTTTTATTATTGGTTTTATTTTTTATAATTAATTTTTTCTTTTCATTACAGTTTGCACCATAAAGCCGGTGAAATCTATATACATTTCTCCTTATTTATTACTGTCTATGTTCCTTACTGTTATCACATTCCTTTATCTTGCCATAGATTCTCTGTCAACTCCTCCCAGGATACAGGTTACTTTCTATCCTTTCCTGCCTGGTAAGTGTTACCTGGTTTTGGTTGATGTTATTCAAAAATAAAGCTTCTATTCAAATAAGAGAATTGTACAGTACACAGTATTCATTTACCATATTTGGCTGGAGACTTTCAGCATTACTTTCTCTGTAATGTAAGTCAGATTTCGTTTGTCAGTTATGGTACATGAGTTATTCTGGGGAAGTCCGCCACAGAAGCCATGATAAGAAATAATAAAACACGTCAAACTCATACAAGAAAGGGTCTAATCAAATGTGACTTAAAAGAGTTTATATAGAATCTATTTTCACCTGAAGCTCGATGGGCTGACAGTTATCATTATATGTACTTGAGTGAAGAAAGTTTCCAAAGGGTATACTGTTATTCCATCTTGCCAGTTGAAATATGGTCGGAAGGGAGAAGAGATCTCATATTTATGGATTTGTAAATAAAGTGAATAGTTTCTTACAATCTTTTTCTACAAATAACCCACGATCTTCTGTGTAAAATTGAAATTTGATTTAGTTGCAAAACAGGTTTTTGGCACACAATAACTGCCAAATTTTGGGCAGTGCTATCTACGTTTTAACATTAATGCCTGAAGAAATAAAGTTATATGTAAAATGGCATGCAAAACCTCACCTTTAAGTATTTTTCCATTTTGGACTCTGGAGCAGTAATCCTGCCCCAATCTGCTTATACTTGAGAGACTATAGTTGCAGAGAAGGTTGTGGTTAAGACAGAGAAATGTGTCTCCCTGTCACAGCAGATGTTTGCTTGGGTTCCAGTCCTCTTAATGTGAGAGACAGAGAAGTCTGTGGAACAGTACTTTATTTTGCCAGCCTCCAGAAACAAGTTTTATAGCCGTAAATATAAAACTACTAAATAAAATCTATAAAATATGAAGATTATTAAAATCTAATATTCTGATTTTGCCATTTGCTTCCAACCTGCCATTATTGATTCCATAATTTTATTGATTCCTTTTATTAATTCCAATGGAATTTCTCATACTGGAGATGCACTATATGTATCCATAATTTTATGGACGAGGTTCTGCCTTAGGTGATGTATTTACGGTAGGACAGAAGAGTTCCTTCAAGCAGTGAGGAAGAGTGTTTCAGGCCCCAGCACCAGTGTGCCTGGCAGGTATCTGCTCTGAGTCTCCGTGGTCAAATGGAGGGAAGGTCGGCTGGGGGAAATTGAAGAGCTGTCTCCTTTCAGAGCAAGTAAAGACTAGCAATGTTTCTGTGTTATGTGTATGCAAGAGGTGTGAGGTAGGGGAGAGAAGCATTTCTGTGGTTGCTAAGAGGATAGATTTAGAGAAATGGAAAAGGAGAGAGAACCCAGAATAGGAAGCTCTGAAATCCATCCTTTGTGAGTTATGATAAAGACTCCTCTCTACTTCTTCTGTGGACAGCTGGATATATATGATGGAAAAGTCTGAATAACCCAGATTAAGAAGTTGAAAATCAGTTTCAACTGGCCAGGAAAGGAGGGATTGCCTGTGTCAGCAGTGGCAGTTGAAAGGTACAACAGAAGCTGAAAATTCAATGTCTTGTGCTCTGGAAGAGATTTGCCTTCTTATCCCCTTCTACCCTTCCTTCAGTCTCATATATATTTATCACAGTTCCCATCTGATGCACACACTCTCCCTGCCTTGTCCTAAAAAATCCTGACAAGCTGCTAGAACATCTTCTGCCCCAAGCTGCATTACACTTGTGGAAATTTGTCTTGTAGAGGGGAGGTGAAAATGTTCGGGTTGCTGCTTAGGATTTTTATTTTTCCTGGAAAGTGGAAGGATTTTATTTTGGCTGAGGGCCAAGGCTAAAACACTTTCTATCCTTGAGCAGGACTTTTTTAGAATGGTGGGAAAGAGGCAATGGCAGACTGAAAATACAGTTGCTTGGACATGCTCCTTATGTCTCTCAATGGAGACTCCAAATCAGTAATCCTGCAAGAACAAATGAGGTTCTGTGGTCATCAACTTTCTTCTCAGCTGAACATTTTTCTATTTTTTTTTTAATATTCTCTTTACCCAGCTGAGGAAAAACAAAGGTAGTTTCTCTTTGATTTAAAAACATTTTTATTTTTGGTGGACAGGTAATATTGTTAAGGGTTTACTACCAAATTTTAAAGGAATTATAGCTGTTACTTGATTTTCTTTTTCTCTTTTGTAGATCTCAGTGTCTTACCGTAACTTGCATCCTTGGAATTTTCATGTTGTTATAGTGCTCTGATTTATCCACTGCACATTTTATTAGGCTAGCTTTTATTCCACATAAATATCCATTTGTTTCGTGACGTTATATATTTGCCTGACTGTGCATTTGGAAGTGAATGATAAAGTCACAGTGTCCTGGAATCACCTTTGCTGCTTCTTGTGACTGGAGCTGTCATAAGGACTTGAAGAGCACCATTGTCCGTCTCAAACACCGTCAAGACCACAGAAGGAACTTGTCATAAGAGAAGCCACCATAGCAAGAACTTGAGATAAGCACAGAAAGGAGGAATTTTTGACAGGAAGGTGCTAATTCCAGGCCTGGCGGAGGTGACATCTGGTTAGCACATCCCGGTTAATGCACAACAGGCTGTAAAATAAAGACAAGAGATCTCTGGGGGAAATGGCGTCGCTACTGATGCTGGAATCAATTGTCTGTAGCTGCCTGTAACTGTATCTTCCAGGCTTTTCCTCTCATGGATCAAGGGATTAAAGATAGGATGACTGCCTAAGTTGGAAATGGATTAGTGGTGAGAGGGAATGTGTCCAATGACCGCAACCATGGCCTTAAGAGGCCCAGGCACAATATTATCTCTTATCTCTTTCCAATTTGTTGCAGACTTTTCTGTGATGAGAAATGTACGGTAAAGCACAGGAGAAAGCTCTTACATCAAACCTCAGTGACCAAAACAAAACTTCAAATTCATGCTTATACTGTCATTAATTTCTGAGTTTTTATTTCTCTCTCCCAGCTTCAGCCTGCAACACTTCATTTAATCACCAGATCCCTCTCTTAACTTAAAAGAAGAAGAAGGCAGAGTCATCCCTTTACTGTGTTAAGAATATCTTTTGGAGCATACTTCATATTTAGGGCAGATGCCATTTCCACTTTATTTAAAACCAGCTGGAAGCTAAAGGCTTCATTTTCCTTCCTGACCTTCTGCTGAAAAATGCTGTTCTCCAGGGGACTTGGGAGAGGAGGGCAAAATTGTTCAAGATATATCTCCATATCAGCAGAGCTATAATATAAAGTATGATGCCTCAAATAAATTGATAAAATCTGGTAATTTACACCCTTTAATGTTTGCTTATATTTCCAGTTTGTCATTCTGTGTCTGTAACCTGTAAGAACGTAAGCTCTGTTTTCGGTTGACATTTCATGATTCACATGTGTATGAACATCTGAAATCCCAAAAGAAATGAAAGAGATTAGAAAAACATTAAATGAAATTCCAGTGGGCCTCAGCTAATATTTATTCAGACTCCATGACCGTAACACTTTTTAGAATGCCTTCCACTATTATCTCTGCTCTGCACTTCACACTTCAATCCATAAGATCCAGAGGATGAGCTTCAGTTTCCTTGTGGCAAATACTGGCATAGTGACAAGGTATATGTGGTATCTGGCTTATCAACAGGCAGCAGACAGGGCCAGATTGACACCTACAGATATGTCCCACAGTATCAAGAAAAGCAGTGCTTGATAATGGTTTCAGAGATGGTTTCAAATGACTACTGACAATCTTTCTCTGAGACAATAAACTATAGATCTTAAATATGTTTTCAACAGGTTGCAAGATTGAAAGACAGTAAGCTCAAAGCATATGGACAGAATCACAGTGCAGCTGATTGAATGCCCATGAACCAGTGGTAGGACCTATTGTACTTACTTACACTGAACAAAAAGAATTTGTAAATAAAAACACACCACATGGTATAAAGAAAATATATTTGATGCTTAGGGTATTTCTGCAGGCTATTACTCATACATTTCGTGGTTTAAAAATCCCTTCTTTTTCTGTCTGAAGTGGTTCCCATTAAAAAAATCAGCATTTGCCCACAGATGAAACAGGTTACAGCGACTCGATTCAATAAATTTTGGTTTGGGGTTAGAAAGGAAAAATGTTTCTACATCTTGCAGCTTTGAGTTTGGTACCTTTGATAATTGCTGATAGGGTCAAATTTGTGGATTTCATACTGAAAAAGAAATACTATGTGTTTCCTGAGCATCTGTCTATTTCGTTACTGAGGTTTAGTTTATTTTCTCAGTATTAAGTATAAAACCTGAACTTTGCACATTAATATTGCTTACACCTAACATTTCCTTCATTCCCTTCTTTGGGTCTCACAGTTTCTCTTTTCTCCTTTGTTCTTTTTCTCATGCGAAATACAAGTATAACCTTTTCACACATAACTGTATTTAAAAGTATTGCCTGTACCACAAACTGTCTTTACAACTGGAAATATTAGACAGCCTGCTTGCCTGGGTTAGTGTTAAAGTCAGTAGCTAGATACCTTTTTTTTTTTTTAATCTGTGTCAGATTTCTGTTTGGGGTAATGGGATTTATGACTAATTGCTCCTGGATCGGGCTTATTTAACTGTTGACATCTGAAGTATGGTTGACAGATTAGACAACAGGGTTGTCTTAGATTTTGCTCTTTGTTTTCAGCTTCTGAAGGTAAGAGCAAACTGCATGAGCAGGGCAGTAGAAATGGACATAAATGATGGTCTTTCAAGCAAAATATAATGTGATTAGATCTAAATTTCCTCTTTGGATTACCCACAGCCTTCCATGGCACTTCTGAGCATCTTGCGAAACACCTCTGTTTCCCATCACTCATGGTGTTTAAGGACATTTACTTAGAACACAAGAAGCATTATGGCACTGAATTTTAATGTGCTTTGTTCTTCAAGATCAAAGAAGATCTGTACAAGCATAAATGAACTTGGAACTTCTATTTTTCTCAAAAGAAAATAGAGGAGTGATCAGTAAACCTCTGATTTTCCACATTTGTGTTGCATAGTCTCCATTAGATATAAAGATATTTTCAGAATTTGTAAGGCTTGGCACCGCCAATATTTTGGAGGTCATCTGCTCCTAAAAGAGAGAAAATTTAAAAATATTTGATATTTAACATAAATTAATATAACTGATTCTTATAACACCACTATAAGTACTTAAGCGTGTATATGGGAGGCTGGAGAAGGAAGGTACTCTGACTGCACAGTCAGTTCCACTCCTTCTTCTCCTCCTCTTCCTCCTTCTCCTTCTTCTTCTCTTTGTTCTTCTTCCTCTTCTTCTTCTTCTTCTTCTTCTTCTTCTTCTTCTTCTTCTTCTTCTTCTTCATCTTCACCATTATGCTTTATCATTGGCTAATGTCTGTCTATTTCTTTTGAGTGAGATAGAACATAATTTAACTGACATCTTTTTTGTTCCTTATTTCCTGCACAGGGTTGAAGCAATACATATAGAGAAGGGTAATCTTTTCTCCCTTAATAACATTACATCTCTTGTGATTAACTGCTGATATTTATTTCAGTGATATTTTAGCAATGTTACTGTTGAATGTCAAAAAGCAGTGAAATCTGAGTCATACATTTTATGGTAAGCTCTTCTATAGCTCTGTTATCCACAATAAATTCGTGCCATTACATGTCTGTCATTTCAGCAGCAGACTTTTTTTCTCAGTAAATACAAGGTCATTAAGTAGTCAGATATCTGCAATCTAGTAACTCTAATGAAATTAAAGATCCCACAGTTTCACTACAGTAATAATAAATAACTTATTCAATTTTGCAGTAGCATGGATGGGTGCCTTTCAATGCAGGACTTGAACAAGGCTGGAAGTGAAGTATCTGTTGTATACTGAAGAGTATATCTTATTCCTTTGCAATATTAAATGCTGGTTTTGCTATCAGGATAATTTTTTTATATATCACTGAATACAGACTGCCACAAAGACTGGCTGTTTGCTTCTATTTTGTCTCTGCTTACAAATTAAAGCAGTTTGTTAGGAGAAACTGCTCGGACCGTCCAAATGGGAAAGAAGTGGCTGAATTTCATCCCTGAGTTCATCACTGAATTGCCCTACAACTGTAGAAAAAGCAGTGAGGTGGATCCCACTGCAGTGCTGAAAGGAGGTCCTCCACCCACCTGAGCAGGAAAGCTGGTACTCAGGAGCTCTCAGGCCTAACCAGAGGTCAAGCCTAAACACCATGTCACCATGGAGCAAGGAAGTAATTTTCTCCTTTAGAAAAATATGAATCTTAGACAAAGTCCTGGGCAAATGGAGATGTGTGGTGTGAGATAAAGCTATACGGATTGAAATTCACTACGTAACAGTTTCATGGTGCTCCCTTCAGTGTGACTGAGTTACATTATATTAGAACAACAATTATAACTGTGTCTGCTGCCATCTAATATCCATATAAGTGCTACTTAAAGAGCATTTAGAAATAGGATTCTCTTTTTTTTCCTCTTTCTTTCTTTGGCTCTGTTAATTACTTAGCAACAGAGCTTGTGCCATTGCAGAAAATGAGGTCGGCAAGACAACATTCTGTAGTTATTTAAGCAGTTTATAAATGTTGCTTTTTAATATTCACCCCCTTAAACAATTCCCTCCCCCCCAGCCCCAATACAAGTACATTTTTAAGCCCTATGTTTCTTTTTAAGAGTAAAAGTTTACTAGGATCAGTGTCCCCTAAATCTCTTCCACTGGACCCCTATATACCTGCAGTCTTACTATGGATCAAGGACAGCATCTGTAATGTAAAACAAATTTGTAATATAAACACAAACCTAAAGCACTTCATAAACAGATATTGTCAAAAAATCCTGAGTTTAGCGACTCGTATTTTGATTTTTTGCACAGTATCGTGGCTGATGTCTTTAAGATACTAGTACTAAGAAAATATTTTACCTCTGACTCAAAGCCTCCACTGTAAATGGTTCCAGGTGGAAAGAACCACTGAGTTACAGCCTCTTCTTCCCTCTTGTTCATGCTTGCTGCAGACAAACAGTGCTAAATGGGGCTAGCAAGTCTGTTCAGGGGAACTAATTGTAGCCTTCCAGTACCCACAAAAAGAAGAAGGAAGACAGAGACTGTTTACAAGAGCACTTAGTGACAGGACAAAAGGGAATGGTTTCAAACTGAGACTAGGTTAGATTAGATAGAAAAAACAATTTCTGTGAGGGTGGTGAAGCACTGGAACAGAAGCTGTGGATGCCCCACCCCTGAGAGTGTTCAAGGCCAGGTTGGATGGGACTTTGAGCAGCCTGGTTTAGTGGAAGGTATTCCTGTCCATGGCAGGGCGGTTGGAACTAGATGATCTTTTAAGTCCCTCCCAACCCAGAGCGTTCTATGATTCCATGATTTTGATATAACAATGAATCTGTTGCCTGGTGTTAGGAGAGATCTTTGTAGAAAAGATTACTTCTACTTCAGAATTCACTCCACTTGCTTCTGGTTGCTGCTGCTGCTGTCAAGTATCACCGCCTGGTTTTGTCTGGGTACATCCATAACAGTAAATAACACAGGACAGCATCAACTCTGTAGCTGTGAGACTGTTGAATGGCCAATCTTGTGTTCACAAGGTGCTGCCTCTGCCCTTTCCAAAAGGAATCCAGTTGTCCATTGGCAATGAGGTCTGTCAGGTATTATCTGTGGGGCATTACTTGGCAGAGTGCTAATTTTCACAAAGCAAACGGGTGTGAGAGGGCAGGCTAATGAAGGAGTGCAAAGGCTCACAAGTCAACTGCCTAGTTTTTAATGTGAACCCTCTTAATTTCCTTGTATAAATGTATCCATTGTGTCTCAAGCCTGGTGAAGAAGGGTAGCAAAGCATTCTTCTACACAAAGTGTATCTCATCCTGAGCTTTTACTTAAATTTCACAGAAACCGTACGTTCATTGATTTATGTTGTTATTTTAAACATATATGTATTTCCGTGAACACATGTGGATGCATAACTATATAATCTCACTTACATCCTTGCAAATTCAATTTGGTGCTAATAGACAAGCTGTGCTGCTTTCATATCAATCATCATTACTAGTGGTATGAAATGATAGGTTAGAAAAGTTGCATATCCTCTGCCTAACAGGAGCCAGGAGATGGCAATTTCAGAGGGAGGTGTAAAAAAGTTTAAAAATAAAAAATAAGATCCTACATGCCAAATGATTTCCATAGTTACACCTCTGAGCATTCAGTAAGATTTCGCAGCTGTCATCAAGAACTAAAATTGGCCTGTATGATCTTTCTTACTGGTTGTGATGGAAGGGAGTGAAAGAAAGCACTCTTATTCTTGAGATTTGTGAATTTTACAGTGGTCACCACTCTGAAATGTTAATAAAAAAGGAAAAATATGGAATGAATACTGTATCCAAACATAAAGATCTACCATGACTTAGAGGTATGACTTATAATCTCTCTATTATGACTCTCTAAGTCATAACTCAGTGTGCTGAGAGGATTCTTCTTCTATGCAAACTTACCTTGAAGCTGTACTTGGAGTCATGCCAAATACACACAATCAAGTCAAACTCTAGTCCTTCCTGGTTTACGCTGCATCAGTTGGTAAGGTGGATGCACACATTTAGTCATGGTCTAGAAAAGAGATTGCATTTTCTTCAGTGTTTTTCTGCTGGTACTTTAAGACGAGGACTTCAAATTGATATGGAAGCATATGGACAGTATAATTAAAGTTCATCACACTCATGGATATGATGGAGATGTGTTCCAGAAGAACTTGAAAATAACTGCATAAGTGGTTTTCATCTCATCTAACTTTAACCATATGTTTTTGCCTCCACTTTAACATGCTTGTTAAAGGTAATGGAGAAAGACAAGAGAGTAAGGAGACTACACTGTACTATGGAAAAAAGTATATCCACATTAATCACCTTCAGGATGCATGTAATTCTCTTCACTAAACTTGGAGGGAGATTAGAAGTTGGATTCATCTTTCCTAATGCAAATCCTGCTGTTATATATACATGTCTACATCTCAGTTAGGCTTTCTATGTAGTCAAAAGGAACAAATGGATGTTTCTTCAAGCGATTCATCAAACACTAAAGTAGAGACACAAGTAAGGTGAATGAACTTTTCTTTCCATATAAGCACACTGAGGTTATGGTGTTCTATACAGTTGAGATAACTACATTACAGACATGCAAAGTCAGGTGAAATAGGAATTTCAATGAAGAGGAAACTAGATGACTTGTTTAAATGGAAGACCTTACTTCCGCAGGAGATCAGTTCTGTATGATCTCTTTAAGTTCCAGTCCACAGTCCATATTCCATACATAAGCGGATTAATAACATATATTTGCAACCTTTTTTAAACTCTTTTCACAATGCTAGTGTGATTATTGATTGCTACAATCAACAGAGAGGTCTGAAAACACTTTAGAGAACACTTACGGAAAGAAAGTCTAGTGTTTAAATACCTGTAGTAGAAAAAGTAATACAATTAGGGAAGGTTATTTGGAGGTTCATTCCAGACAGAAGGTGGAGAGTCTCACTTCCTGCTGTTGTGTGCAAGCATAGGACCATGCAACACAGACCTCCTACTTTCCTTATGGGATCCAATCATTATGGGCCACACAGTCCTTAATACCAGATGGGCACAGTAAATATAATAGATTTGGGATTACTGTTTGGATCCCTTCTAAAATGAGAAATAAGTTCTAAATTGCAAAAGTTGGAGAGGATGCAGTGGTGGCTAGGTTCTGTGTTTTATGCTCTTCTAAGCAGGATAAGTAACTCTCTCAATTGTTAGAAGTCTTCTCCTTTCCTCATGGTCAAAACAGCCCCTAGGCATAACACTGATGTATTAAAGCCTAAGCAGAGGGGAGTATAAGCAACAGTCATCAGGTCTAAAAGCTGAAGATAGATAGCAAGAGTACATCTAAATTTTATTAACTGGATTTAGCTCTAATAAATTTCAGCCATATTCTCTTTCCAAAGAGCAGGTTTCATGAGTCAAGACTTTGTCCCCACAGTATGCTTTTATTTATCCTCTCTAGAGGAAAATACATATATGCATCCCTCCAGTTTGTTCAAATTGCTGATCAGTGGCTTACTTTACAGGTACAGAATGGGGTTTGATTTGTTGAGACATTTACAGATCTTTTGGCAGATGTATTAGAGGACATGAGATTCCTGCCTTACATGTCTTTTGGACCATTTATTCTGAACACCACATTCTTCACACTCAAAACAAAGAAGCAGCTTTCTCCCAGATTTATTCTTCTTAACATAACTTCCTCAAGATTTAAGAAATAACATTGTCTACTGCCTGAAATTTAACAAAATGAAATGTACCTGGACACCAGGACAGATTTTTTTGTTCTGGCCTTTCATGTCAAAGACACTATTCTGAACAATTTTGTCTATGGAAAATGCATGACAAGGGGCTTATCTGACTTCGTTTCATTAACAAATATATCACTTATATGACTTTGGTAGAAGGAAATATTCCTCCTACATCGGACAATACTTCTCAGCGTCTGGCTAACAGCTACCATGGCTGTCAGCAATGAAGGTATGAAATTATTAATATAATGGATTGGTTTCAGAGGAATCCATAGCAGAATTAAAGGATCAATAGCTTGGGCAATGAGGAAATAGCTCAATACTTAACATAGTGTATTCGTATTTTTCCATAAAGGGTTTCCATTATTATAATGGCTCATTATACAGTTTGGAAAATTGTTAAAATTAGCAAAAATTTGCAACTTCAGTGTAAGGGAATTAAATAAGCTGTTTCAGTGGAAACAGGACTAATGAATGGAAGCTACCTGAGTAGCTGTGGCCTGCCATATTTTTCCCTCTACAGTTAGGCCTCCTATGTCTCTAGCACCAAGGAACATTGGGGAGGGCAATGGCTTGTCTGGAAATTGCTGATCTCTATTTCCTACTAGCAATTGCCAGATGTTGGTTTGCCAGATCCATTTGTTTCAAAACCCATGGTCACTCCCCTCAGGTAAAGATGGAGTGTTACTGTGTGCAGGTGGGTTGTCTGTTTCTTGGTGGATGTGGGCATCATCGTGTGGCAAATGAAACAACAGTGGAGGAAACTGAACCATTAGGAGACAAAACCTCAGCTGTTCAGAGGAGCACGCATGACCAGAGACGCACTTTTAGGGAGGCAGTCCATGCTGAAAGAGGTAGGAAAAGCCCCCAGGGGGTTGTGGCCATGGGTGACTCACGCTGTGTTAAAGACATAAAGGGATAAAGCAGAAAACCCCGTTACAAACAGAGCAACAGGAAACCTGCTATGTACAGGCAGCCAAAACCATTGCACTCGCTCAGATTCCTGTGCTGCCCATCACCTCCTCAGAGTGCAACCCATGGCAAAAGAAAGGAGAGTTGGGGTGGGGAAGAGGGAGAACACGACAAGTGTTTGTGCTCTTTTACTTAATTCGCAAATCAGCTATGGGCGATTTTTACTGGTTGTCAATCAAGCACAATGTCCTGAGCCTAGGATCTCTTGTCTTAAAATGGTATTTAAGAACATCTCTACAATGATTTGAGTAAAATGCTTTTCTTATAACAATAATTGAGATTAAAATATATTTACCCACTATTGAGAACTTCCAGTGATTTGCTGAAACTTAAGAAAAACTTTGCATTGGAAGGTATTAGGGAATGGAATATTTTCTAGTACCTTCAGATTCTCTGGAATTACTGCTTTCACCTTACCTGCCATAGTGCCTGAAATCAAAACTTTTTACTAGCACCAGGGGAAAAAATAAAGGCACACAGTGTTATTTAAATATCGATAAAATCCGTGCAAGGCTCAAAGGTTAGCTGCAAGTGTGAGTTTAATGAATTCAAGTTCAGGCAGATAGTGGATTTATGGATGTTAATAGATACAGTCATGTGCTCTCATGGATTGCCACAAGCCAGGAGGGCTTATGAAGTACTTATGACACGCTGACTGAAGGTGGAAAAAACAGAGATAATAAAATAAATATGGGCTCTGATTTCAAAGTCCTGACTAATGAAACCACTGGAGCTCTGCCATCCTACAGTGAAGCTAAAATCAGATGTGAGCTAAGTGCTGAAGGTGTTTACAGAAACTTGCTGCTTCTGATTGCTGTTCTCGTGGGTGCTGCCCCCATTAAAAGATGTTTCACTCAAAGATTCTGCAGCACAGTGTCTGCATAAGAAGCAACCATTTTAGCGGTCTCTATAAACAGAGAAAAAAATTATTGTTACACCAAAATTATTGTCTTCTCTTACAGAAATGTTTACTTTATTTTGTTTTGCTCAAATTGATCACATGTTTTTGAATGTAAAGAACTCTGCCTAAGCACAGAACACTGATATGAAACACTATCAAGAAGAGGAAAATGAGTCATATAAATGAAAAAGAAGTCCTTACTGCAGTTTGGTAGATTTTCATGTGTAAAATCAGCCCTTGTTCCTTTGCAGGAAAATGCAGAAGGACTGGAATTTCTATACCTTTAAACTATATAGAATCAGACAATTGCAGTATGATAGACCATAGCATAAAACATTCCACCACGTTGTTCTGTAAGGCAGAACCATTTAAAATGCAAAACTGATTAAAATAATTTTTTGAGGAAAATTTTTAAAATGTTTTCTTTTTCAGCTTTCCAACAAAAAAGATTGAAATTTTTGGTTTACTTTTTCTTTTAATTATTTTTGAAGCTCTCTACAGTTTGTCCAAGTCCTACTTGAAAAGTGTCTTCCATATTGCATTGATATCTCATTAGTAATGACATCTCTGCAGCTCTGCTTACATTTGGTAGTTCATTGTTGATATATCTGAGAATCATTTTCCTGTCAATTCATTATTACCTTATTATTTACCACATGTGTAGCTATCATGTGTCCTTTCCAGAGAAACAGAATTCTGGAGCACAACCCTCATTAACCTATAGGAGTTACATTTGTTACTTCTAGATTCACGTCCTTTCATATAATTCATGATTCCACCTTACCAAATGATCTGGTCAGTCTAATACAGTCCCATAGCTAGCTGTGACTCCACCATACTTTGAAGTTATTGGAAAGTTTTACAAGTAACAATTATGTATTTGTTGCTTGCTGTTTTTTTTCTACTGATTTATTGTGATTTTCCACTTATATTTAATTTCTGTATATATCATATAAATAATAAACCATATAATAAAGAAAATAATAGCAATATGTAAATAAATTAAATTACAGAGTTATAGACTGCTTCAGGTTGGAATGGACCTCTAGAGGCCACTTGATCTTTTTCTTTTCTCAGAGTAAGGCCATACGAGAGCAGATTCCTCAGGGAATGTTCTGTAAGAAAATTCATAGCTTCTCTGGGCAAGTTATTCTGGTGTTTGACTACTTTCATTGTGAGAAAATTTCTCCCAATATTTTCTAGAAATTTTCCCTTTTGTAAATTACGTAAATACAGTAAGTAAAGTCTACTTACTGTACACATATGAGAACAATCCAGTTCTCATTAGATACGCATCAGTTATAAACAATATCAGCCAACTAAAATATAAAATTTAGACGCTATGTAAGGCTCTAAGTGGTTTAATCTTTAAGCAAAAGTACTATCATATGGTCTCATGCTTCCATTCTGAAATTTGGGATTGTGTAGAGGACAACATCAAATGTTACAGAACTCAACCATATCCAAACCTGAGACTTCATTAAAATATTTTCTATCCCTTGCAAGTTTAATTGCCATTAAATCCTTTTCTTTTGTATAGCTTTTTCTCCTGAATGTTAATTTTGGAGGCAAAGCATTCATCTTTTAGCCTTACTTTGGTGATGTCATAACAGGGTTTCACAATATCCTCTGCATGAGAGACATTGAAATTATTCAGGATTTGGATACTCTCACACAGCAGGATATCTGTGGAAATCTGATGCATTAGATGACCTACTGAAATTTAAGGTGCTATCTATGGCCTATAAAACTTTACATGGCTCAGAACCAATTCACTTGAGAGATTATTGCGCTCTCACTGCCACTGATGTGTGTGGCAGCAATGCTTTAGCTGTTTTCCACTCTTTACAAAGGAAAAGTATGCACCCGTCTGAACACTGTCTGCAGCATTTCCTGTGTGCTCAGATTTTCTTCAGGTTTCTTTCTGCAATAGCCACATTTTTACTCTGGAGAAAACTGAATGTGGCTAGGATGTACACAGAGAGAATAGGTGTTTGCCTGATTTGGGAAGTGATTTAAATGATGATGAGATGTAATTTATTCATATGTAGTGTATAATTAAATATTAGACCACCTAGAGCCTTGTATAATGCCTTTATTATATTAAACTGAAGTGAATAAAAAACACAGTCAGCACCATTACTAATTTACTGGTGATTTATTGAGGTAACAGCTTTGCAATGCCACAGGTGCAGACACACTGCAGTGGGCTCTATGTAGTTCAGGTCCGGGAGTCCTAATTAGACTGGGAAATATCCTGTGCAGTTGTGCCCATCTTGACTGTGTCTGTGGTGCTAAAGAAAGACAGCTGGGGACTGATCACTGCAATAGCCAAGTGTGATGCCTAGCTTGTGTCCATAAAAATGAGACACAGGTTTTGAAGAAGAAAAAGATGGATCATCCAAACCCAGGGAGTGAGCTAGCAGTTTAACTGGCTGATGAGAGTCTGTTATTTCAATCCAGTCACTGGTCCTTTTTTGTTTAACAGTATAGGTATATTTCTCTGGAGATCTTAAAAACTTCATTATGTAAGTCCACAAGGAACCTGATGCACTGGATCTACTCTGAGCAAAACTGGATTCGATGGTCTATAGCAGTCCTTTATAGTTTAAACCATTCTAAGATTCTATGAATATTATTACTACTAATAATATTCATTATTATTAATTATTAATGGTCCTATCTAAACTGTTAGTCATATGCAGGTTTGCTCTTGGGTGTTGAGGTCAATTGGAACAGAACACTCTGTACCCACCTAAAATCCTCTAAACCTTCTGCCCGTTGAGAATGATGCCTTACCCACAGAAGGCTTCATGCTGTGCCTGAGAATCATTCTGTGATTCTGTGGAAGATTCTGGACTAGGTAAAAAAAAAGCCTTCCAGGGACATGTGAATGATTTCACCGACTGAATGATCAAGTTCGAGTATATGGGAATGTTCCCTAGCCTTGTTTACTTGACTTGTACAGAAATGGCACTTATGTCTGAAAGCAGCTTAGTTAGTTTAGACAAGTGTTACAGATCTGGGCAGGCTTCTTGCCAGCTGTTGTATGGCTGGACTTTACCCCTGTGTGAGCTCTGCCATTGTCTTGGAGTCAGGTGAACTCACAGCCCATACTTTGAAAACTAAGCCAGACGAAGCACTATGTGATTATCTACAGCCATACTGTTTTAACATGTTGGTATGATTTTGGCCTGGGCCACCTCACGCTACACAGACGAAGCCAAAGGGCTCCTTTGGATAGCACTGGCCAAGGTCTGCCCCTGATGGGCAGTAAATACAAGGCCATCTTGCTCAGAGGACAGGAGAGAGTTTGATCATGTTGGCCTCTCTCTTGTGCTACTTGCCTTCAGATGGTCCCAGCCCACTTTGTTTACTAACATAGACATAGTACTAATATCATTTGCTTAGAACTCAGAAATGCTCAGCAAGATCCACACACATCTACTTCTCCTCATTGAGAATTTTGCAATGTAAATAGAAAGACTGAGTTTTCCTGAAGTTTGGTATTTCTTGGGATGATTAGTACAAGAGCTGGCTGGTGAAAAAGACAAGTTTGAGCCTTGCATAGCTGTATATCTCAAAATACAAGCATTATCTAAAAGATGACTATGTATTTTCAGACTTCAAGTATTCCATAATGACATCCACTGGCTTCTTCTAAGATGCCTTTTTCCCTAAACCACACTTTTCCTAAATTTTCTTACAGCATAAGCTTGATGTCTTGTAAAATAATTGTTGCCGATTCTGTAACAAACCTCACTGCTCCTTTAAATCCCCTCTAAAGCTGTACTGGGTTATCTAGGTCTTTAAGACTTCCTAATTAAACCTTTCATTTTCAATCTTGACATTACTTTAAACTGTTCATAGCTCTGTTCAGAAACAAGAATACTTAGTCTTGCCAAACAATTTTTAAAATTTTTTTTCACCGAATTGTGAGAGATTATTACAAGGTTAAAGTGTTATGTGCCTTAAAATTTTCAAAAACCTTCAGCTGCAGAATCTTGAATTATGTTTTCTGTCCTCCTAAACATACTGTTTGGAGCCCCAAAATAGCAGCAGTACATTTTGTTCCACTTGGCAGCTGGGTGAACAACATGAACAGAGAGCAGACACTAAAAGGGGACTCAGGACCAAAATAGGCTTTTTAATTTTTCCTAGTTATTTGCTGCCAGATGGTTTCCAATAGTATTCCTCAAGTGTTTCCTGTGATATCACAGGGAAGTAAGAATTCGAAGTGCCCTTAGACCAATCTTCGTGCAGTGGATTGATGTGTTCAAATAGCAGGTATGACACATTCAAATAACTCTGAAAATGTGTTTACAGGAATCAAGAGGATTGTTGGTTATTCATCATAATAATTCTGATCATTCTGATGTTTATTTCTTACCTCTTTTTTTCATTTTTGGAAAGGAGTTTATGAAAGTCAGTGAACACGTTTAAGTTATTTGTGACGTGTGATTAGCTGGGAATGGATATTCAGATAAGTAGTATTTTACAGAGAAAGTGGTCCAAAAAAGGACCATGTGTGCTTGCTTATATTTTCACTTAGTTGGACATGATAAACCATTTGAAATAAAAACTTACAAGACACTGATTGCTGATCAGAGCTGAATTAAAGTCTGCATTACTTATTTATTATTCATTTATTATTATTTATTATATATTATTTATTATTTATTATTTATGGGAAACCAAAATATAACTCAACCAATGAAGATCCAAATTTCAGATTATTCACTTGCCAAATATACTTCAATAATAGATTTCTGTAGAGCTAATTGGACCTTCTTAATGTTGATATGAGTTATGAGAGTACCAAGAGTTCTCATAACATTAAAACTGAATGGAGAGATATCTGCAGAAACATAACTCCTGAACTGTAATAACTTGGCATCAATGATAATGACATTTCAATACAGGAATTGCAATGTTGGTGGAAAAATGCAGAAATAATTTAATTTAAACCCACTTTTTCAGTAGGATGGAATTTTTTTAAGCCCTTCTACATAATGATATTAAATTAATTGAAAATATTTTTTCTTTCTTTTCAGTCACTGCATTTATACTTAATAGATAATATGCTTTGAACTACAACAAAGTCTTTTTTCAAAAGATTTGATAGGGTATTGAAGCACTGTCATATCTGAGGGCAGCAAGCTTTAAAATACATAATATGTCTCTAAATATTAATAAAACCGAGCAATACTTCAAAGTCTTCAAGTAAATCAGAGAATAGTTTGGGTTGGAAGGGACCTTTAAAAATCATATAGTCCAACCCCCTTGTCATGAACAGGGATATTCTCAGCTGGATCAGGTTGCTCACAAAGCCCCATCCAATCTGACCTTGAATATTTTCAGGGACCGAGTATCCATTATATCTCTGGGTAACCTGTTCCACTGTCTCACCAACTTTGTTGTAAAACATACCTTTTTATATCTAGTCTGAATCTATCCTCTTTCTGTTTAAAACCATTACCCCTTGTCCTGTCACAGCAGTCTCTACTAAAAAGCCTGTCCCCATCTATCTTGTAGCCTCCTTTAGGTACTGAAAGGCTGTCGGAAGGTCTTCCCAAAACCTTCTCTTCTCCAGGCTGAACACCCAGCTCTCCCAGCCTTTCATCTTGGGAGAGGTGCCCCAGTCTTCTGATCGTCTTTGTGGACCTTCTCAGGACTTGCTGCAGCAAGTCCACTCCCTCAATCTGCTGGCCACTGTTCTTTTGGTGCAGTCCTGGGTACAATTGGCTTTCTGGGCACAAGTGCACATCCCCAGTTCACGTCCAGAACCCCCAGGCCCTTCTTGTCAGGTCTGCTCTCAATCCCTTTATCTCTCATTTTGTATGAATACCAGGGATTACCCCAACCTACATGCAAGACCTGGTTGAACATCAGGAGGTCCTCATGGGCCCACCTTTCGAGCTTGTCCGAGTCCCTCTGAATGGCATCCCATCCTCTGGGCACGTCAACCGCATCACTCAGCTTGGTGTCCTCTGCAAATCTACGGCATGTGCACTTACTGTCTATGTTGTGGATGAATGAGTCAGAAGTCACGGCCATCAAGTGAAGTCACCAGTGACTGAGAAATGGGAGACACTGCACCCATGTTGTAAAAGGATAGAAAGGAGGACACTGTGAACTACCTGCTTTGTGCGTGGAAAGATCATGGAGCAGTTTCTCCTAGAAGCTGTGCTAATGCACATGGGGAATGGGGAGGCAATTCAAGACAATGTGGCTCCACAAAGGCAAATCTTGCCTGGCATATGTATAGAAGCCCTTCATATTATTCCTTGCATCCCTTGTCAGGGTCAGTTCTAGTCTCAGCTTGACCTTCCTGGCCCCGTTCCTGCAAAACTGCTGTGTCCCTGTACTCTCCCTAGGACACCTGTCCCCATTTCCTCTGCCTGTGCGTTTCTTTGTCTCCCTTTAGTTTGACCAGCAGGACCTGGTTCATTGTGCCAGTCTTATCTTCCTTTCCTGATTGCTTACACCTGGAGATCACTAGCTCTTACGCTGTCTGGAAGATGTCCTTAAAGATCTCCCACTCTATTCTGCTCCCTTTCCCCAAGGGCAGTTTTCCAGGGGGTCCTCTTGACTAACTTTGCAAAGAGCTGGAGTTCTGCTTTCCTAAAATTCTGGATCCTTGCTTTATTCTTCACGTGACCCATAGCCCTCAGGATTGCAAACTCCACGAGTGCTAAAGACGGGAAGTGAAAGAAATCATTTGACACACACTAATACAGATAAAATGCAAAGATGTGCCTACAAAACCAGAAGAAATTTAGAAAAGAAGGTACATACTTCAGAGTTCTGAGATTTTGATAGATTAAAGAAGGGACATAGCAGTTTACAATTTGTGTGAATAACTGGAAGTATTCTGGCTCCAACAAGGTGAACTGCAAATAATTAAGTGGCTCAAAGTTTACATCCTGGACTCATAAAAACAGGTTTTGATTAGAATCTTCAGTTAATTGCAGGTATTTTAATTTTCAGTTTCTTGGAAATCAAGTTTGTTTGTGAACAAAGAATTTTAATTGTGTTTAGCTGTCATGTTTGATACCTTCAATTAATACAATTGACATTGATGATGTTCTCATTTCCTAGAATCCTAGACAGTAAAATTTTGGTCCTTTAGATACAACTAAATACAACTATAGCAAAATTAGATCTTTTCTTATGAATACCTACAGCACCTACCATTTAGCTCCTCAGAAGAAAAATTTGATCTTGGTAAGAGCACTGATGCTCTCCTGTGCACAGAGGTGCATCAGTTCAACCTACAACGTGAGACGAACCTGAAATGAGACAGCACAATGTGAAAAGACATGCTTTTCAGGTTTCACAGTAGTGCAATAAGAACAGATTTCAGCTAAATCAAAGCAATAAATCTTGAAACCAGAAGCAGAAATAAAATAGTGCCATACTAGTTTAAAGGAACAATTATATACATACTAATAGACAGATCTTAACATACAAAATTTTTTTGGTTGAAATTCTAAAGTAATTAGAAAATTCTTAAATGTAAGAGTGGGAGACTGACTTTTCAGCTATGCAGTTTCCTCCAGTTTTCTGGGCAAAAATGATACTTAATCTCCCACTGTTGAGATCAGCTGGCTTTTCAGCATTGAATTCAATGAAAAGAGGAGTTTCATGTCTGCTATGTGCAGTATTGCAGTTGCACATTCTGTGAAGAATTGGTAACTAAAGATCTTGGTGATTTGAAATAACACTGTGTCATTTGAATTAGTTCTTTCTAGTGCCTTCAACCAGCACCAGTCTTTATAAGGTGAAATACCTAGATTTAAGAGGTAAAATTATAACCTTGTTATTAAAGAGTAAAATCAAAAATTCCCTCTAAGAAACACCAGTGTCACAGACTTGAATTCCTTATTTACATGATATCAGTGATACAGTGCTACAGCCATCTGGTAATAAAATGACCATTCAACTCCAAATGAGACAGACGGCATAATGCATTTTTAAAAGAGACTAAAATTCATTTTCTCAAAGAATGTTCTCTGACTTTTAATTGAAATTAGGCCGTGATTTCCCCATTCTGCAATCAGCACCAGTTATGAGTCAGTCGGCTACATAATGTGAGCAGGCATAATTTCATCCAACTAAATTATTTGAACATAAGACTCTAAGAAGACAAAGCTCTACAAAACTCCACTCAAGCATATGGTAATGTCCATGTGGAAGGACATTAACCCATCATTTCCTCATGCCTTGTGATGGCAGTTCTGGCTCTAGTTAAAGTCTTACACATTTTTGCTGACAGCTCTGCATGTGTTTTGAGGTTTAAAAACACAAATTAATGAGAGGACAGTTATTTATTCTTGCTTTGTGTCAATATACAGTAAGGTCAGGTCAAATTGACCTTCTGAAACACACACTTATATGGCCAGTGTAAGATTTCCACCTCTTCCTTCCCACTCCCTAGCATTTTCAGTAATAGTAATAGCCAAAATTTTCAAGGTTGATGTACTGAGTTACATATGGATTTAAATGGTATGGAAGTGTCAGACAATTTATAATTTTCTTCCTCTCATCTGTTTATTAAAGCAAGATATGTAATAAATTTATATTCTTATAGAAGAGCAATAATGAATTTATTTAGCAGACCAGTAACACTTAACTGTGGATCACTTCTGCAGAACAAGATCTGATATGCAATCATATTTAAAAAAATCTAAAATAAATGTAAAACTAAGGAAATTATTTAACTTTGAAACTGACTGCCATAAATAAGATGAAAGATTAGTTAAGAAACATAATCAAAGATATTGATTAATATAATGATTACAAAAGAATATTTTAAGTGGATTTGGGATTTTGTGTTATCTTTTCTCCAACAATTTGTCAGGGAGGAATTTTGTGATCAAATAGAGGGACTGATTCACAGGTCTTGATAAATCCAATGTCTTCTGTCCACACAACCCCCACCAAATTTCATCACTGTATTCTGTTGCGAAAGTTGATTAATTAGTCTGGATCTTGGTTACACCAGAGAGACAAAAAAAAGCTTATATTTGTTAAGTAAATTTAAAAAATAATAATAACTGAAATTAGTAAGAGATTAAAATAAAGTAACATTTAGTACAAATCCTCCATAATCTCTCACAGGTTCAAATTCTTGTGCATATGAAAGTTAAAAAAAGTAAAGCTTATTAAATCATCCAAACACTCTAGATTTTTTTAAATTTATACAAAAATTCTCTAATAATCTAACTACAAACTTCTAAAAAGTCCATCTTTCCAGATGAGGCATCTTTTGATTTTTGCGTCTCTATATTTATATATTCATTATGTAAACTCTTATGGAAATAATGCTAAAAAAATATTGTTACTCTGTGTACAAACCAAAATACAGACAATTTTTATTCAAACATCAAGAAAAACATATTAAAAGTGCTAATAAAATTCAAAACCACAATACAAATAATCAGTAGAAAACTAGTATGGGAGGAGCAAAAGCTATTGAGACTGACCTTACTAGAAAAAATTCTTTTTTTGAATCCCTTGTTCATGTCCATTCTCACAATGTATACTACAAGAATAGATTTATAGCCTTTGGGAAAAGTATAATTACCTTTTTTTAAAAAATTTTATTATTAAACTTAATATTTTAAGTTTAATTTTTACACAGCAACCCATGTTTTTTGGAAAATATCTAGCAAAATCTAGTGGCTTCCGAGCATAATACATTTGCACCACTGAGTAAAGGTATAGAAGTCTGCATTTATTCCACTTAAATATGCTTCCCAAGGCAAATCCAGTAGAGATGCTATTTTGTTTTCCAAGAATCCTGCCATAACGTGAAGTTCAGACGTCTCTGTCTGGGCTGTGAACCCATGATTTTAAAGCTCTTCTAAGGATGCAAGTGTCAATACATAACCTTTTAAAATCTGACACAAAAAGCAATACAGGAATTTTTTGATTTTAAGTTTAATTCCTAACACCACCAGAGTATTGTAGCACCAGGCCATGGAGCACCTCATGGGATGGCATCATTCACCCCGTGGTAGCTGTGCTGTTGTGGGGACAGGAGCACAAAATCAGAGTCTGAAAAAGAGAAACTGGGAGGAAGGTTCTATGGCCCATAGCAGATGTGCTGCTGGTCTGTGAGAGGACAGATACAGCTTCTTGATCATGCTCTCAGTATTGGTTTTCTTCACTGCACTAATATTTTTAATATTTCTGCCATCTATTTCCACTGTTAATTGTTGCTAAGAGGAAGAACACAGTGAGGAGGCACCATAAGCTCCTGAGCAAGAAGCTGGAAAGAGTGCAGACATCATTGCCACAAAGCTGCATTCAAAGTAGAGATATTTTAAGAATTAATATCTTGGATTCAAGGTCCTACATTTTATGCTTATCCCATTTGCTGAGCTAAAGCCTTCTCTCTGCATCTTAATCTCTGTAATAGTATACCCCATCTCTGTGAAAGGCAAAGAACATATTTTCCTTGCAGGTTTTAAATGTTTTGAAGAAAATTCAACTGAGTACAAATGGGTCCATACTGAAGATACCTTGAATGCTAATAGTACTAATTGTATTGTTTACTTTCAGTATATTGATATAATATTATTATGCAAAACATGAGCTAAAGAAGAAAGAGCAAAGGAGTACAAAAACCAAGAGTAGAACTGTGAAAAATCTTAGTTAATTTTAAATTAGTTGAGTATTTCAGCTTCAACATTTGTTTTTTAGAAGACTTGGAGAATGAGTAAAAAAAGATTTTTCAGTCATATGATTCTGTCAGGTAGAGTTTGATGACTTTTAAAATTACAAGTCTCCCTCTGTCTTAACGGAGAAAATGACAGTTAAAGTTTGTTTTCCTCTACTGAAATGTGTTTTTTCCCTCACAGCATTAGCTGCATAGCATCTACAGTACCAACAACATGCTACTTGAATACTCAGCCTTTCAGTGCCAAAAGAAAATGAATTACGTGTTATTAAGAAAATCCCCAAAGTTCTTTTCAGCAATGAGGGAGTACAATCATGGATGCTGTAATTATGTAAATAATCATTTATATTCAATATTGCCCAAGTGCCACTAAGCTATTATATCTGCATGCTTGTAGATATATCTGCAAACATATCTGCATGCAACTCATTCATAATCAGAATACGTATTTGATCAGTTGAAGTGCGTTTTTGGAAGGCAAATGCCTTGTTTATTGGTAATGAAATGAAGGCCTCAGTGTAGCTAATAAAGACTTAGCTAGTGGAAAGCTTTTTCTACACATCCATGTGCCCTCAGAACTCCTGATGAACTGTGTGGTCCAGACACTGTGATCAGACAGTGTCACACAGGCATTGACTCACACTACTTGTAATTCTTCCCACATGCTTGATTTGCCCCTGTGTTAACCCTTCTCACAGCCATAGACCTATGGGAATTACATCTTTCACTAACATCCTATTGTGAGATATGAAATGAATGTCTTTTTGGCCTGTAGATGAAATTTTATACTTTACCTTCAATAACATTTGAGAAATGCTTTAGACAACCTTGTTTTACATACTGTGTCCTGGGCTGTGGACGTATAATGATTCAGTTGAAAATCAGAATATCTAAATGTAGATATTAACCTGTAAGTGTCTGCGTAGCAGTGTTGGGTTTGCGTGGACAGGTTCTGCTAGCAGGGGATCAGTAGGGGTACCTTCTGTGAGAAGTCACCAGGAGCTGCTCCTCTGTCCAACAGAACCAATGCCAGCTGGCTCCAAGATGAACCCACCACTGGCCAAGGCTGGGCCCATCAGCGATGGTGGGAGTGACACTGGGATAATAGAATTGAGAAAGGGAAAAAAACACTGCACAACAGCGGCTGGGAGAGAGGAGTGAGAATGTGTGAGAGAAACAGCCCTGCAGACACCAACGGCAGTGCAGAAGGAGGGGGAGGAGGTGCTCCAGGCACTGGAGCAGAGATTTTCCTGCAGCCTGTGGTGCAGACCATGGTGAGGCAGCTGTGCCCCTGCAGCCCATGAGGGAGGACAGATCCACCTGCAGTCTCTGGAGGACTCCACGCTAGAGAAGGTGGATGTATCCTGCAGAAAGCTGCGACCCTGTTGGAATCTTGTGCTGGAGCAGGCTCCAGTCAGGACAGGTGGACCCTAGCAGAGAGGAGTGCATTCTGGAGCAGGTTTTCTGTCAGATTCTGGGATCCCATGGTGGGGCCCCATGCTGGAGAATTATTTTCCTGAGGGATTGCACCGCATGGGAGTCCCCACGCTGAAGCAGTTTGTGAAGAGCTGCAGCCTGTAGGAAGGAATTACACTGGAGAAATTCGTGGAGAACTGTCTCCTGTGGGAAGGATCCTACGCTGGAGCAGGGGAAGAGTGTGAGGTGGAAGGAGCAGCAGAGACAAAGTGTTATGGACTGGCTATGAGCCCCATCCCCTATCTCCTTGCATAGCTTATGGTAAGAGGTAGACCAGTCAGGCGTAAAGGAAGTTGAGCTTGGGAAGATGGGAGTGTGGAGGAAAGGTGTTGTGAAATTTGTTCTTTTTTTCTCAATATCTTACTCTAATTTACTGGCAATAAATTTAATTAGCTTTCCTAATTCAAGTCTGTTTTGTCTATGACTGTAATTGCTGAATGATCTCCCTATACTCAGGTTGTCCCCATGAACTTTTGATTGTATTTTCTCCCCCTGTCCTGTTGAGGAAAAAGGACTGATGGAGCAGCTTAGTGTGCACTCATCAGCCAGCCAAGGTCAACTCCTGTCTCTTCCATGTTATTCTGTATTGCAGCAGATATTTTGTATTGGGATTTCTGATAGGGAACATGATCATAAGACATATAGTAGTAAATTTTCTCCATCTATATTAATTTTAATGTTAATTTAAATTACAGTATTAGGAGTATGAGATTCTAAAAATAATTACTATTCTTGTCTCTGTAGTTATTTTTGTCTTTTATCACGCTTTTTCTCTGTGAAATGGTTCTTTTTCCCATGACCAGTTTCCCTTCTCTCTTTCTGCTAATCAACCATTCTATCATGTATGTTGGACCACTAGAGAGTTCCTTCATACCAGTCTGTGGGACACAACTAGAACTGTGTGCATATACTCGATCATAATCATGGTATCCACAAAGTAATAATTTCTTTAAGGGTTGCAGTTGTCCAAATGACCAAGTGACATTAAGGTCTTCAGACTAGATCTGGATAGAAAATACATGGAACACAATATTTTCTGAGAAAGAGAGCCACTAAATTCACATCATTGTTAAGCATGGAAAGGAACACCAGCAACTACTAAGTTGAGGGGAAAAAAACCGAATACCAGTTCTGTAGGATAGTTTCCTGGTTTCAGCAGTTTCTCTGAGTTGAAAATATACTTTATGCAAGACCACGTCTTGTGAAACAGCAAGGTTCCATGCCATGTGTGTTCCCCTTCAAACAGAAATAATTTATAACGGGGAAAAAAGTTATTACTATTATGAGCAACCTTGTTTAATACTAACCACTTTAAGACCCACAGGGAAGAGGGAAACATTAATTTTTCTTCTCGTGTATCCCAAGCATTAATGTATAGCTTCACAACAGTTAATCTCCTTTTTTGCTCCTGTCAGTGCTACAACCTTTTTTAGAGAAAGATGTATTGCAGCATCAGCCAGGAAAAATGAGTAAGTCATTTCTTTTCCATTCAAGAGGAATGAGCAATCTATCTGGATAGGTTCAAGAAACAAAGATGAATAATGAAATGAATAGTTAGTTCACTAAAAAGTGCAGTGTTGAGGTCATTGAAATGTCACCATTTCTTGAAATGAATTTTTAATAAAGATTGTTTTGAAAAGCTCACATTTTGATCTTGATCTTTTAAAACAGCATTTTTCAGCTTTTCATTTTAACATTTAATTTCAGGGTTTTGTCAGTTTTGGTTAAGAATGTGAGAACTGATTATAAAAAAAAATAACATCACATTAAATGAACTGATTTTTTTTCTAAATTATTTAAGAAATAAACAAAAAGGTTTAATAATGGCATAAAGTTCCACTGACTGTATCTCAAGCAAAAGTATGTGTAAATATTATCTCACTGAGAAATGCTGTATACAGTTAAATACTGACTGACGATGGGAGGCCTTCCCTTGTGGCCGAAGGCGAGAGAGCAGAGAGAGCCCCTGTTCTGCTACAGTTTCTTATTTGGTAGTTTCATAGTTCTCTGAAGGCAGAGTCCGAAGGGGTCAAGTGAGAGAATCAAGCAGCAACAGCGGCAGCAGCAGCTGGCTAACAGCAAGGTGTAACCATTGTAGATGTCGATTGATGTTGTCCTTTCAAACTTACAGAAGTGTTCATTATATTTACTAATTGACCAATAGAATTAACACACGATTCTAGTTTTTCTTTTCTTAACCTATCCTGGTCTAATTCTAACCTGGTAGTAAATTATACATAAGCCTTACATGGGTATTACACAGATTTGCATATTTTGCTTCTATCAGTATTTTTTGTTTATATGAAAGCTTTGTCTAAAAAATGTGAACAGTATAGTTCCATCTATGTTTTGTCTGAAGTAGAGAAATTCTGTGAAAGGTAACACTGCTGCAGTAAAAACCATGTTTAAAGTCTCTTTACTGCAGCTTTTTAAAACTTAAGGCACTTAGCATAATTTTCTACTAAAAGCTAAAAATCTATTTCTCTACTTCACTTTGGTGTGACTCCATGTATCTCAGTTTATCCAAAGATTATTCAATCCCTGTGCTTTGACTTTCCTCTGGGCCTGAGTCCAGAGGAGTTCTCACTCCAACAGTTAAATGTATAATACATTCAAAAGTTTTCATTTCTCTAAAATGCTGACAACAGAGGAAAATAATGAACAAAGTAGACAAATACATGTAAACAAATAACAATGTAAAGACAAATTATATTGGTTCCATCTTACTAATTTTCTCATCTAGTTTTTATAAAAAAAATGTGTTCATGTACAGAAAAGGGGAGCAGATCAAGACCATTAATTCAGCAGAAAATTAACATACAATACAATAATATCTACAGCAATAAAATCTTGGAGAAAAAATTCTTATTTGCATATATACCCATTTCAGAATCATTGGTAAAGGTTAGAAAGGCTGCTGTATGCGTGAAAATTTAGCTGATATTTCTGAAATGTAATGGGAAGGTTTCCTTGGAGTATTACAATCACTAGGTTTAAATCCATTCAGTAAGGGTGAAACGTATCAAAAGGTCAGTGCATTGTTGCCTGTTTTTCTGAATCCAGGACAAGGTGGAAGAAACTGACCTTTCTGGCCTTGAGAGTAGTCTTCTAACTAGTAAAAGGGAAGATGAGGTAGTCTGATGTCAGCCAAAGAAAGCCAAAGCAGAACAGAGAGGATGAGATAAATGGTCAAGTATGTCTAGAAACTATGACTTAAAATTAAAAATACATACAAGCTGCAAATGTAAATATATTGGAGTTGTTTTCTCTTTTAGTATTAACAACAAAATAATTTCTCAAAACTATTAATGACTGTTTTTTAAACTTTAAAATATAACATTGCAAGTGAGTAAATTCTAGAGTAGTC
This sequence comes from Gymnorhina tibicen, assembly GCA_013399875.1. Classification (NCBI taxonomy): domain Eukaryota; kingdom Metazoa; phylum Chordata; class Aves; order Passeriformes; family Artamidae; genus Gymnorhina; species Gymnorhina tibicen. Next base: position 119,704 of record VXAZ01001519.1, on the reverse strand, counting down.
CTCTTTTGGTTTTTTTTAAAGGTACTGAAGAACAGATTCAAGCCTAAAAATTAATGATGATTTTTGTGAGCCTTCATGATTTGATTATGCTTCTGTGGAAACCAATAACACACTCTCTGGTGCATACCAGGAGCTAGCTTCACAGGCATACAGATAATTATAGGCTTAGTCAACTGGTAAATAGAAACTAAAGAGAAAAATGTGAATAACTATTGGGAACTATTTAAGAACACTTACCAGTTCCTTAAAATACACAGCTGTCTGAAGTCTTCTGTATTATTTACAATTATTTGCAGAGGATGAACATCTGTACATATATTCCAATCAAAACACTCAATTGTTCACTCTCGTAATATCCTTGAACTTCAATCTAATTTTTTCCATCTTCAGCTTTCACACTTTCAGCTTCGCATTTTCTGCTAGCGTGTAAAGTCCACTGTTATGTGTCTCTTCCCTGTAGAATTTGTTCTAATTACCCATTTCTGTTCTTCTTGTTGGACTGAGCTCCTCAGGTTTTTCCTTCTAAGGCTTTGTTCAACCCCTCAGTAAACCTTGTTGCACTTCTCCGAGTCCTCCAGTCCACCAATTTATGAGGAATGTCATTCCCTTGGCCACCAGCAGAAGCAGAATTATATATGCAGGGATCACATTAACCATTTAGGCTGTGGCACCAGAGTGGACACAGATCATTCAGAACATCATCCACTAGTATTTTAAGTCTTTTCAAGTGTCACTGCTTTCCCATGGAAGTCTTCTGTCTGCTGCTATGAGAGATATTCCAATGTTTGGCCACACTGAAACTCATAAACCTATATATATGTATATGTGCACATTAAGTTGATCAGTTTTTTGATTTTCTGCATCTGTCTGACTTCCTCCTAGCCAAACACTCCTCTTTGATGCTATCTGTGGATGGCAAAACTCCCTTTTCTTAAACTGACAATGATTTTGTTTTTTCAACAATAGCTGACAAAAGCTTTAAATTATGTCTGATTACTTTTTTTTCTTCACAGACTCTCCACAAATCACTTCAGTGATGAGTTATTAAAAGCTAAAAAGAATTCTGGAATACAGATCTATTATTTTTTTTCTTAACATGCTGTTTAACTAGCATTTAACCTGTATGGTGTGCTGCACACTAATTTTGTATTGCTCAAGATTCTTAACCCTAAGGTGTGATGTAGAATGCATTACAGAATTCTATTGCATTATCACTTGTGCATCTGCCAGATAAAGTATATTCACATAAAAGTGAAGTGAAGCTGTTTTGGCAATACCTATTTCTCAAAACTATATAGGAAGTAACATTCATTACATTAACATCTTATTAAGAGCCAGATGCTCAGTTTCTAAAGCAGCACAACAATCTTTATTATTTTCAAATTCAACAACTAAACAGGGTTGGGAACTCATCTTTGGAAGTCTTGGCTGCTGGTAGACATGAGGTTAGATTAGATGGTTGCAGTTACTCTTCATTTGCTTAAAAGAATCAGGTTAAGAAAAGCTGCTTAGGTGAAACAGTCTATGAAAGAGTTTTAAAACATCTGAGTAGACAGCAAAAAGCCCCCACACCAGGATACACGGAGCATACAAACTATCATTGCTGGTTCGAATCAATAGTTAGTGATCACAGGAAAAAGACTCCTTCAGGTAACTGAGAAACTTCAAAAAAAAGAAGAAACCACTCACGGCTGATTTTCAATGGGTCTTGTATCATGATTTTACCATACATTAAATGTACTTTCGTATGTTAAATGTGTTACAGTAAAATTAAGTGATGCTTATTAAGAAATATAGGAAACAGCCCTTGAGAGGAGGTGAAAAGTGATGTGCCATGACTGACTCCTTCTCTGGATTATCCTATGGCACGATACACAGATTATAGGCCTAAAACAAAGTAGTAGGTAAGTAGTTTTTTACAGATCTCCTGGCTAAATTCAGCTCCATGGGTGTGATTGAAAACCTATTTTTTTAATTTCTGGTTGAGAGCAGCACCCTGGCAGGCAGCTGGACAGCTCTGGGCTCTGCCTGTTTTACACATCAGTGTCAATCAAGGCCAAGCACTGGACTTGCACAAGCTGCAAGGACTTGTGTGTACTGACCAGCTGTGCTTTGGCAGCTGAATCCCAACCACGCTTTCCAACAGCTTGGATTGGAACATTTGACCACAATGGTTTTGTAGTGTTAAAGACATAGAGGTTTTTTCCACATACTTTTGCATTTCACCAGCAGTCGGAGAGATTTCCATGCATTTGTCCATCTGATGCATTCCAGTGCAGTGATGTGCTACTCTTTAGTCCCAATACATTAGATAATTGCTCTATTACATCGGTGAATATTAAACCTATAATTTTAATGCAAATTTTAATTTTCCCAGGAACAAGCATCTTCTGTGTAACCTAAAAGCAACAGGCTTTCTGCTCAAACCATTTGAACCTTTGATTCTATCAATGATTTAAACATACTCTTTAATCCATTTTTAAAGTTAAATTGCGCTTTTTGAACACATTTCTGGCTTAAAGAGTTTTTTTCCTAACTGATTGCGTTGTCAGGCCAGGAAAATTCATTCCTTATGGGCAGTTTTGTCTTTGAATCCTCTGCCTATCTGCAAGCAAGAGAGTGCCTCCTGGATTTTCTTTAATTCCACTTTCTTAATGAAATTATACATTTTAACTAAAAACAGTCCTTTCAGTGGCAATTCAGATGTAATTTTTCCAGAGCTGGTGAAATCTTGATGTGAGGTGAATATATACCGGTATAAGAAATTAGTCACTTTCCTCAATATATTCTTCCTGATGAATTTATCTTTGATCCTATCAAGACTTTCAAAGCTTTAACATTAGTTAAGGATCTTCAGAAGAAAGCAATCTGAAATTACATATAAAGGAAAATTATTAGACTTCTTCCTAATTATGGTTGGAGGCTCATTTAACACGCATCAGGGGAATGAAGCATTTTAAAATAGGCTGAGAGGAATTACAGCGCTTAAAGGCTGTATTTCTGCCTGCTAGAGATTTAGTTGTGATTTCAGTGAACCCTTGTGGTAAGTTACAAGATGTTGCGTGTGTACCAAGGGAACAAAAACCCAAGGCAAAACACTTTGGAGGAAATGCTGTAGGAGGAATTGTGTATGTAGCATGGGAATGTGCCCTGACATTCAACGCAAGGTCAGTTTGAAAAAATCCTTTTCCGTATCTAACCTGAGATTCCTGCAGGAACAACCTCTTCAGAAGTGAGACACATCTCTGGAAGGACACTTATGGGATGTACGCTGCCAAAAGCTACGGTAGGGTATCTATAGGTATCTGAGAGGGTCATTATGGAAATAAAAAGTTTTACCACATGATTTTTTTCAAGTTTTTTTACTTAAAACACAATTATTCACAGAGAAAAATAATAAAAAAAAAATCTCTAATTTGTGGCTGACACTTTATGACTCTATACATTTTGCTTTTTTAGACTGATGTCTAGTATTAGTCCAGCTATTAAAAGTTAAAGATAATTTTGACATACAGGATGGCTTGCATCTTCTGATTCTGAAACTATATAGAGGTGTCTAGGTAAAATTATATTGGTTTTATATATTTTCTCAGATACAGTAGAATGCTCAAGGTGTTTAATAGTATGCTGTACTTTCAATATTATTTTCTTTCATTGTCCTATTTTCCCTGGCATCAGAATTCTGTTTGTTATTGAGGCTGGCTTTTCTTGCTGTATAGAATTTCATTTCCATCTTCTGTGTTTCTGTTTTTCCAGACCTCACCTATGTTTTCCTTTTGCACATACAGTTTGTAGTTTCCAGTCTCAGACTGTCTTTGCGAAGAAAGTTTCAAATGGAGATGGCTATTAGACAAAGAGTCATTGCAATATAGTATTGTTGCTTACCTTCTTTAAAACATTTGGAAATAACAGTGATGGTATTGGAACAGACCTGGGACAAGAAGAAATACAGAAGTCTCCACCCACCTTGAAAGAAACAGTGGATATTTCAGGACAAACAGAACATACATATGAAAAAAAAATTATCCAGCATAACTCATGGTAAATGTTTTTTCCTGTTTTAATCACATGTAATAAATTTTCAGTCATTTCCTTATCCTAAAAGTCCTGAAAATTAAGTTGTATTACAGAAAAGAAGAGGGAAAATTACTTACCTTAACTCCTTTCCATAGTACTCAGCTGCATTTTCTTTAATTTTCTAATATGCAAGGCTTATTCCAATCTCTGCAGCTGTTAGTCTAATTGGATGATTTCCTGTTTGAAATGCAGAATAATTTAAAGTGACTAGCAGTAGTTCAGGGAACCTCCCTTTCTAAGACATAACTTGATCTGACATATTCAACGCTCATCAGAGATTCAACATCTTTTCAGACTGATTACTGCTTCCTCCATCACACTCCAAGTTCCTTGACTTCCATTTAAGTGCTCCAATTTAGAGTTTGATTATTCAAATGAAACTAAGAGGAAAAATCAACCTTTTTTTTTAATGTGCTTCCTCAAAATGTATACTTCATGCAGTCCTCCATAGTATTTGCTAGATTCCTCATTTTCTGTGATGCAACAGCAAGCTCCGTGTTTAGGGTTTTTTCTTTGCTGAGATTAAGAACAGTGATGTGGGAGAAATTTATGTTACATATGGCTAATGTCCACCAGAATTTATCTGGTGAAACAAAGTTTAATTTTTTATAAAAAAGGGACAACAGTTTCTTTTGAGTAATGAATTTCATTAAGGTGTGAGTTTCACAAGAAGTGCAAATAATCAAGAAATGGTATTTCTTTGTAAAACCTTGAAACATAAAAGTTTGAGTCTCATTTGCCAGGCCCAAAACTTGCTGTGAGTCAGGTCACTGAAAATGTTGACTGTGAGAGAGAGTATTCCCCTTACTAAGACAATTACTCAGGCACGTGGCCCTCCAAGGAACCTAATTATATCAGCCTCCTGACAAAATGCTGCTTACCATATGACTTCTTTGCTTGTTTTGGTTTATTTTTGTTTGGTTTTGTGTTTGGCTGTTTTTATTCTCTTACTGTACATGCCTACAGAACTTTCCTCCTGGTAGGGTAAAGACACAATGTTTTCTCTAGATCCCCTTGAAAACATGAAAATTTTTCTCAAGTAGTTGTTCATTACTGTTGATGAAGTTACTTGGCATAAAAGCTATTCCTGCAGAGTAAGATTTGAATGGTAGGTAAAAGAAAAAATGTTTGCAAACAGACTATGTAATAGGTTCCAGAGGAGGAAATGAGGTTTCTTCCGTGTGGAAGAATCTGGGAAGGCATTTACTGAACCATAACGGGAACAGTTCACTCGAGGTTTCATCTGGAAACTTTGGTCCTTGTAAGAATGTCTGGGACATGAGCAGCTCACTTAAAAAAATGACTGGGAGACAGACGAGACAAATAAGATTTCTTAAGATGCACACTGAGTCTGTGGATATCACTTGAACTCAAACAAATACAACATATTAAAAATCAAAATATATAAATGCATTCTAATACAACTCTTGCACATGTGCTTATGGTGAAGGAGACCAAAACACCTCTCCAAGGACAATTTTCTAGCTGGTAATGTTTTCTGGCTGTCAACTTGGTAGACTTATGATGAAAAGTGGCAATCCTCTCTTGTTTCAAGCTGGCATTCCCTTTTTACCTTACATTGCAATGAGGCAAGTTTTCCCTCAGAGGTAGCAATTAAAAAGGAGCTCAAAAGTTGAAAACAAAAGCTGCCTGGGGTATAAAATATTGAGGGTGATTTTTTTCTTTTTTTCTGAGGGGTAGAACATGTTTCAGTTTTTGACCATCAGTGGTCAAGCGTATATACAGTTACATACATCTTTTCTGATTATTTTTTTTGCATTTATTTCTTACTATTATGGCTAAATTTTACCAGGTCAAACCTAAAAAACCCAAGAAAACCCGAACCACTTTTGTCAATGCTCAAGCACAGTCCTTACCTGACTAATGCACAGGCAGACATGTGCAGAAATCTCATCGGTTATGATCACCTTGGGTAGTCAAACTTCTTTATTTAAGCTTACGACTGTTTTTCATTTTCATTAATTTCTTTATGGATTCAATTGTAGCATCATGCATGGTAAAAGAAAATGTTTGTGCAATATTGAGGCACGGATTAAAATGCATCCGATGTAGATACGCAGCAATATACTAAGTACCTTCAGGCTCCTATGGGCTGAAGGGACTACTCGAAGAGGAGAGGCACTTGGCTGTGCCCATGTTAGCACACAGTGACAGACCAGTTGGAGTGCACCATCTGTAAGGAAAACAAAAGTGAAGTTCTGGAGTATTTTTTTGGTTTTGGCTTTTTGTTGTTTTTTCTTTCTTTACTTCAGGCTAATCCTACTTTGGCCTGATGGATTGAGTGACTACTGGTTGATGAAGTGCATCAGCCATTCTTCTGGAGCTCCTATTCCAGTTTAGTTTCATCCAGGGTGGTACAGTTCAAGATCTCCATGGAGCACTCCTTGAGAATCCAGAGAAGAGCATGAATCTCACTTTGGAAGCACACTGCTGATCCCGTTTATTTAGATCTAATCTGTTAGCCCAGTGTTCTACATGATACCAATAATGCATTGATACTGAGACCTCTATATAATATTTCAGGCCTGTTCTCATGAAATAAATCAATTTTCTTTGATACTCTGCTATACTCTTTTCACAACATTCAAAATTAAGAAAGTTTCAGGTGAACTTGATTGATACCCTCATTGATGACTGGGGCTGGTAATTTGCCTTTCTATTTCTGTAAAGGATACAAACAGCATTTTCTTAGGAGAAATTCTTATAAAAGAATTGGCTTTTTAAAATTTTCATCAGTTTCTTTTGAACCCTTTTGAACCATAATTTTTTATAAAGCATATTACAGATGTGGTAGTGCATGGAAAGATTAGTCAGAAGACATTTAGAGCTAGTTAATGAACACTGCTTTACAGAGTTTTTATTTAGTAAAATTAGAGGGCATTGCTTTAGTCTGTTTAAAGGACCTATTATCTTGCAGCTAGAGTTCAATAATTTGTCTTACATAAGCAGTTAAAGTGAGTAGGGATCTCAATATAGCAGTTTGACAGAAGAGTTAAATATAGGTATCATCTAAACTCACTGGAAATAGGGATTGTTTTTCCTAACAACACAGTCCAAAAGTGAACAAAAATGAAAGGGGAAAATTTCCAGCAGGCCTTTTTGGCTCAAATCATAACAACTATGTTAATCAGAGCATTGTTTTGCACTGCCTGCATTTGCCTTTCAACAGTCAGTACAAAAGTTAGCAAAGCATAAGCATTCATGTGACAAGAATAACTCCCTTGGGAGTAGGAGCTGAAGCTGACCTTCTGAGGAGAGGACATTGCACAACTGCAAATGTAAGTACTTGGGGACGGCTTGTAGCATGGTAATTTTTGTAAAAGGCTGCAGGTACATATGTCCAGTTCTCATGGAGAAGTACATCAATTGTTTCTGTGCACCATGCAGTCTGAAGTGAAGAAAGAAAGAAAATATCAGCTATCAGATGACAGTCACATATTTTTACTTGAACAACGCTATCTCAGATACCAAATTTATTTTTTCCCTCAAGGCTCTGCAGCTCCTTGGTATTACCAGAAATCCCCGACCTTAGAGATTGCTGACCTCACTATTGTGAGGTCACACAAATTGATCAGAGCACAGACATGAATGAGTATCCCACAAAAGACCAGGAGGCAGAGGCTTAGAATGGTGAGGAACATTTTGGTGGAGTTCCTTGCTTGTCTCTAAGCTTCTGAGTGGATTTCATAATAAGCCGAGAGAATATTATTTCTTATAATATCATAAATATATTAAAACACAGTTGCCCTGCCAAATCAAGATGAGAACAGCACTGATCCTGAATTGGCTGCTGTAAATAAACTTGTGCATACTTATAACAAGGCATGCTTCAGTACTGTGATGCATCTTAGTGCTTGCGATGAAAATTTAAAATCCATAGTAAATAAAGCAAAAAGAGTTTGCAAGGTAATATAAATACCATGTTCAGAGACGTTTGAATAAATACAACAAAAAGAAAGGGCAAGATAATAAAAATAACCTACGCAGGGACATTTTAATAAAATTAAAAAAGGCATAGATAGCAAGCTAGACAAAAATGAGGCATATTGTCTCTGATGAGGTAATTATGTTTTAACAGATGAGGTGGGAATCCCTATTCTCAATATGATGGAAGTATTCCAAGTTCCCATAATAAATTCCCTGCTCCTTTTGCATGTGTAGTTGTTTCAGGCAGGAACTTTTCTGGAATGAAAAGCTGGGTGTTCAATCTAAAGGAAGATAACAGATAAGTAAGAAAAATTACAATCAGAAAAGCAGGTTTTCCAAAGGAAAGGTGGTAGAAGTAGAAAAGCTGAACAAAGGAAGACAAAAGAAGACAGGTATTCTGAGTGGAACAGACAGTAACATTTTACCAATTAAAACACCTTTTAAAATAAAAGAACAATTCTGATGAAAACACCAAGAACCTTATTAATTAATACTCAAGGAAAGAACCTACCTTCACTTTACCAAAAACTCTGTGACATTTATAAGATATGCAATTTCTGCACTTCATACACAGAGTAATGTCAAAAATATGTAGTGTCCTGTTGATGGTCCTTTACTGCTTAAATAGTGTCTGGCTATTCTTAGGTGAAAAATAAAAACATGCTGAAAAGCAGTCCCTGAAGATCACCTCTGCAAGAAAGATGATCTCTTGTGTTTGAAACATATTGCAGACCAAACTGAAGAACAGGAAGACACTTATAGCAATACAAGCTCAAGAGCAATTCTGTCAATCAGCTTTCTCTGGGCCACTTTCCCAAATAACACAATAAATTTTTAAATCAGCAAAAACTAAAATAATTGGTATTTTTTTTCCTTTTTGTTATAATTGATGCAGGATTTTTTCTTTTTCTCACTAAGATATTGGGATGTGATATCAATTACATCTTTTTCAAAAAGCAAAATTAAAGATGTTAGAGCTTCTTAATCAAACTATATATTTATTAACTTAATTAAAGTCTGAAATCTCCTTACAAACATATTGTCTTTGACTACAATTGGGAATTTTTTCCCTAACAGACTCCTCTTGGTTTGTCATTTGCAGACTTCCATTAGAAATGTGCCCCTTAGGCTTTCTCTGAAGACACTACTGAATGTTCCCATGACAATTTGCAAAAGCAGGATCTTCTTTTGGTCTCTGTTTTTGATATTGAGCTTAAACTGCATTATTACCTAGTAAATGGAGCTATTGTTAGAAATTACTGGGATATGATGACTCCTGTGACAATTTCTGAGACTTTAAAATGCAGTTGCTCAACTTCAGACTGAGAACAAAAATCCTTTTTTTCTGGAAAAATGATTGGTGTAAAAATGTTTATTTTCGTTTCAAATTTTCATTATGACCTCTCCCTGTGTCTTCAGCAATGATCAGAGAGTCTTCCTGGAAAGGCATAAACCTTTCTTTGACTAACATCACCTAAATCTGTGTGTCTAAGGAAAGGTTGTCTCTGCAACCTTTCTTGTCCACAGTGCAGAGGAAAAAACATTCTTTAACAAAAATATTGCTGCAACTCTTCCACAGTTTACTATTCTTCTGCTGGGAAGCAAGTTGCTTTCAAAAATTTCTAGAAATTTCTCTTAAAAAAAAGGTGACTTGTCAATAGTCTTTTCATTGAGTAAAATCAAATAAAAAAATAATAAGACAAAGGTTTCTATTGCACATTCAGTTGGTCCCTAGGTACTTGTTGGGGCTAAAAGGAAGCAAAGTATACTGAAGGAAAAATATATTAAATGTTTAGCACGAGGAATGTCTCAGCACACCCAGAAGACAATCTTTCTAGGGTAATTTGCAAGAGTTCTTCCCTGAAAAAAATACAGAAAATTAATTCTTTTTGTTATTCTCAAGAGATTAGGGCTTACTTGGAACAGGGAGCATCCCTGAAAACTCTTTACTAATCAATGGATTTAGGCTCCAGTGTGATCATAGAATAAATCTGTCTTTAGGTCTTGTGGTATGAGATCAAAAGAAAATCCCATGAAGCAAAGTAAGAAGCCAATTTAAACTCATTCTGTATGGTCAGTTTTGCTCAAAAGATGTTGCTGTGCTGACTTTGAAGTCTCAGGCTTTCTCCTGGAATAAGTTTCAATGCATTATCTCTTTTCCTACATGCCTGAAAATAAAAGGGTTTAAACACTGTATTGTATGCTTCAGTGCTCATTTGAAGAAATTCCAGCAAGCCTTCTGTCCTGCCCTTCCCTGCCCTCAGCCTGGATAAAATTTGTGTTTTGAGTTATCTGGTAGCACACAGATGTAATATCAATGGTTATTGAAACACGGAAAAAAGGTATAAAAATTACTATTCTTGCTATACGCTCAGGCTTTTTGCAAACAGAACTAAGCAAATGACTGTTTATGAGGTTGGGGGACTACAGGTAATGACTCTGCACTGTCAATTTTTTCATATTGCATCTTGGGGTTTATTCATGAATCCTGTGACTTCTCTCGTTTGCTTGTTAGTGAAAGCCAGTATTAGAATTTTTCCAGCCTAGTGATGTATTTTTTTGTTAGTGCTGCAGTCTCTCGACTAAAATAGGGTGCTGTGTGTGCGTTCTCCATAGCGTAGAAAGAGACAGGTAATGAGAAATGGCCAGCAAATGAAGAAAGAGCGAATAAGCACTGCTGCCAAGCTGACTTCACAAAAAAAAAAAAAAAAAATTCTCTCTTTTAAAAAGCGAGTAAGGAGAAAAGTGGTACAAGTGCTACAGCTGGGGTTGTCAGAGAAAACCCACTTCAGAAAGTAAAACATACTGCAGAGATAAGGCTTTTTTTTTTCTAACTCATCAGAAAGGAGTTCCAAAAAGAAAATGCAGACCTCACCAAATAAGTAGTCAAAAAGAGAGAGAACCATCTGTTGTACCCCTTTTTCCCCCTCCAGGGGGAAGGGAAGACCTTCATAATCTGAGTCAGAAACCTACAAATAGGAGACCTATGGAAGGGGCTTCATTTCCCACTCCAGCTTGGAGAATTTAAAACAGGATGGGAAGAGAAGACCTAAAGGTAGAGGGAGAGCATGAAAAAGTAATAAAGCAAAAAGAATTTCAGAATTATTTTAGTTCCTCTTTGCAGATATTTGAGGATGCTATTTATAGAGAGCAGTATTTGCAAACTAGTGTTAAAAAACATATATTAGGAGATGCATCCATTAATGTAAATTTCACAGGAAAACCTATAATTTTGCTAAAAAATGGATGTAACCATGGGTCCATCAGTTTACAGTGAACTAATGTCATCAAATGGGTGGATTTCTGCTGAGAAAACACATTTCTTGAAAGATCAGAAGACCATTTGAAGATGTAGCTAATATTATGCCATTGTCTTGAATATTCTTTAAAGGTTAGGATAATATATATTTTCAGAAGTGGTAGTCACAAAAAAGGGTAATATTACTGAAGTGAGAAACAATCAAGCAGTGAGCACTGCCGTGTGACTGTAACCTCCATCTCACCTTGAAGCTTCTGTAGATGAAATTTCAGAGCATAATGAGATTAAATATTTTTCTTGAAGAGCTTTCAGCTTATGTCCCAGAACTACGACCAGGTCCTACAGGGCGACCTGATTTGAAGCTAATGGAACTCTGCAAGGATGCCAAGGTCACTCCTTGCCAAGCCTCTGGGAGAAACTCAGCCTGTGTCAGGTCTGACAACAGGACTGATGACAGTAGACAAAGCAACCCTGAGGCAAAGTCTGAATCAAAATCAGGTCACATGTAAAGGAATCATTGGGGTTGCACTTTTTGCATCAGCTGAGAATCTGGTCCTCAGGGAAAGAAGGTTAGTGGCAGATGGTGGAGGTTCTGTGGATAGACTTCAGAAGGGCAGCAAAGCCACACAGCAGTGATGAAGATCTTTGGAGTCAGAATGACAAAAAGTGAAATACTGGATCTTGATTTGGCATACTTTTCATTCTCCTCTTCATTCCCTTCTTGTACAAAAAATAAAATTCTTTTATTTATTTTATATAGTTTTTGCTGGTTTTCACTCCAAGATCTATTTAAACGTAAATACTTAGACTGATGTTAAAAAAAATGTGGTATCTTTCACATTGAGCTCAATTAATATGTAAAGTCTTTCAAATGGTACTGCTAAAACAGCAGAAGAAAAAATAGAGTCTGCTGCAATGGACTTCAAAAATGACAGCTCTGCAATATGGTCAAAATCTGCGATAATGATATTTGAAAATGAAGGAAAAATGATGGTGAAGAACATCTATTTTTTTTTCCAGAGTAGAGTAAATGACTATCATATCCCCATCCTTACAAAGTACTAAACTAATGGTATTCAATTAAATCAAATCCTCTTGAACCCTAGATGACTAATTGACAGGACTCGTGATCAAGCAGCTATCTCCCATTACAGATCTGCATAGCATGATCCAATATCTAACCTTGAATACTTTGTTAAGGGAAAAAAAAACAAAAAAAAGAGAAGAAAAAAAGTCCTGTATTTCAAATTATATCCAGTAGGAAGATAGCAAGGACACTGGCAAGGGCATGGAGCCTGGCAGAGCTGGGGAACCCGGTAGGTGGAAGACATCAGCAATGACACTGAGTTACTTCCTGACAGCAAGCCTGTACCGGCCAACTAAAGAGGTGAATGTAGCTGAAACCAAAATCCTTCTCTATCAGGTGTTTGCCCTGAAGAAGAAAAATAAAATATATTACAGGAAAACAACTGGAGTCTTGTATGGTGTCCTCTTCTTGTGAAGGGTTTTTAGATTCAGTCGGACAGCAGTACTAAATTCATCATAGTCTACAATAGCTATTTAATGATCAGGCTAATTTGCTGTCAGAGGCACCTGTAAAAGTGGTTTCGGTGTTCTTAAGACTACATCCAGATAGAACAATGACCACTTTCTCTTCTGGGATATGCTATACATGAGGTCTGAAGCACATGGAAAGAATAGAAACACAACTTTGCAGGCACCAGGAGATGCCTTTGTCAAGAGCATCCTATATGCTATCATACAATGTGAAATCAAGGCCTGAATGAAAAATGTAGGTCTGCCTCAGGAAAACTATGGTACCAAAAATCCCACTGTGAACACTGGAAGCCAGGAAAGAATTACAATTAACAACCAAAAGACTGTCAGGTAAGATCTTCCTTTTTTTACATTTTTTCCCCCCTCATATTAAGTCTTTATCTTTCCCTTGTGAGATTTAAACTTTAAAGACTCTTTCTTAGAGTCTGCTTCCCACACTAATTACAGACACTAAGCATCTGTCGGAATGTCCTCTGGTTATCACTGGAATTTAAACTACCACCATTCCCCACAGTATAGCAGTTAAATTTTAGTGTTTTAAGTCTATATTCCCTTGTAGTTAGTATGCAGTGAAACAGTAGATACATCTGAAACATGCAGCTGAGTTCTAACACACTGTGATAATGAAGGACATAAAGCAATCATTCACAGGTCTTTTCAAATGAAATACCTCCATCTCTCTATTCAGATACACAGCTTCTAATTACTGTTTGCCTGAGAATTATCCATAAATTGTCCATACAATTTTAAGTCCTCTCCAGCTTTTGATTTACAAAGGTAAAACTGAAAGAGAAACACCAGATCTCCCTTCAGCACTGCAGCTTCATTCTTCACATCTGTTTGAGAGTCTCTGAAAGTTGTTTGCTTTCCTTTTGGAACTGCATAGTGATTAAAGAAAGCCAATTTGCTCAGAAAACCCACAGGTTTGTCTTTCTGATATCTCTGCAAATTTTATTCCGCTTGTAGAACTGGAATTCTCAAAATATTCAATCTTGGCTTTTCTGTTTTATTCAGATAGGGAAACAATCAGAGCTCTATTAGTTTGCTCAATTCCAATTCTATTCCTTGGAGTTTATCTGCTTTACCTGGGCATGTAATCTTTCAAAATAAATGTTCCTAGCTACCAGCCTATCAGGCACTAGACACTACGTTTTGGATTTGTTGTTCAGTTCTCCAGCTTCCCTCGCTCCCAGCTTGATTCATTATCTCTGTACTAAGCTCATTCAGGTCCTGCCATCACACTAGCTCTTTCTAGTATGCTGCTATGAAATGTTGTGGTCTCTTCATTTTATTTTGTGTGGGAGCTTGGCTATTACAGTGATCATATTGGGTCTTGTTTCTTGCAAGACATGTATTTTGAATGAAATAATTTGGCCAAAGTATTTTTTTGGGGGATACAATAGTATTTTCAACAAACAAGTCCCCTCACTGTATCCCCAAATATCTATCTTATTGGAGCCTTTTCATCTCAGCTACACAGGCTCTCATGCAAAATGAAGCTTAGGTGTCCTAAGTCAGATTTCAACATTTTCATACCTGAACACAAAATCAAGATATCCCCAATCAGTCATTGAGTTGATACCTTATCCTGGGACCATCCAGCTTGTATTAACATTACACTTTTAAACTTTCCTGTCTTTCACAATATACTGGAATATTCTTATCCTAAAAACGGGTAAGACAGTCCTATCTCAGTTAAACCCTCTGCAAAAGCAACAACAACAACAAAGGCATTTCTCTTTGTATCTAGCTAGAGAAACTTGACTGTGACTGTTACTGTTCAAGGATGACCATCTGCCTTCCGTGTGGTCCTGTCCCAGGCAGAACTGGGGGCCCCCACCCATGCTCTGCCCACCAGCCCCGGGGAGCCCTGCCCGTGCTCCGTGCCCAGGTGTAGCCGTGTGCTCCTCACACCCGCTCAGCACAGCGAGGGGCAGCTTGTTTGTCAGAGGTGACTGCTTTTAGCAACACATTTGTTTACTTAAACCTTGGGTGGTGATCCCCAATTACATCTTGCTCTTCACAGCCCTTTCTGGAGCCATCAGAAAGAAGATGAATTAATTAAAGATTACTTTAAGTGCTTTTGGAAGTTACTTAATCTCCTCAACAAAGTAGTGGCCTGCATTTTGAAAGCTCCTGAACTTTGCACTTTTTAATTTTATAGCCACTCAAAAGCGGCTCTTATAAAGAGAAAAATAATGCATCACGACAACTTTCTGCAGCTAACTTTGGCAGTGTATAGCCTAGCTATATTCTGACTATATCATATGCTTGTAGGTGTAATTGTGCTTTGCTGTTCCTGTTTCCTGTTCTTTACAGCCAGAGCTGCTTTTTTCAGTGTTGGCCTTTGGATAATGAATGACAATAATATCTGTGAAAGAATCTTAGCCTACATAGTGAAGCCCGAGTTAGGTTTGTTTCCATTTATATACACTTAAAATGATTCCTATTATTTCAGCTGTAAGTGGGTGCAAAAAAAAAAAAGAAACTATGGGAAAAATATATGAAAAAAGCTTTTTCTTTAGTTTCTTTATTGTTGAATGAATTTTAAGCTTTGTTTATGAAGCCTCCTAAATGCATATCTGTTGTCATTTCTTGAAAGCAGGAAGATATTTAAGGTTTAATGACATAATAAAACATTTGATAGAATATTTCTGTCTGTTAAATGTATTATCTTTTGTTATAATAAAATTTAATGGAACAGAAGAAAATCTTTCTTTCAGACATCTTGCATTTACGGAAAGTGATTGTTATATTCTTAATATTAGTGATGTAGCCTGTGATTTAATGAGATCAGAGCTATCAGTGAGGTTTTATGGTGGTGTAAGGTTGTTGTAGATGACTGAACCACAGTCATCTTGTTAAAGGCATGTTCACAAAACTATGATTTCTATCAAGCTGTGTATATGTGGAAAATGGTAAGTCCGTAAAAGAAATCCATGAAAAGAGACAAAAGCAAAATATGCTGTATTCACCCCTCTAACATTCATGAACAGTTAAGTCTTGGCTGAATAAAAATTTTGCTATGAAATTCAGTGGGTTCATGGTCCTCCCTGTTCAGATGAAATCAAGGATCACAGAAATGCCATTTTGGCCGATCATTAATAAGAGGTTTTTACCACTGTGAATTCCAGCCCCACCAAGGTATCATTAGAACTCTTGAGAGAACAGAAAATGTTCTAAACACATAGGGGCTATGCAGAATTAAGGGACTTAGAAAACATGGGCAGAAGAAGCCTGAGCCAGAAGAGGACAGCAAAAGGTCAGATTGTGATGTGGAAGCTGTGACAGATGCTCTCTAGGATTTGGACTGGAGGAAAAGCAATTTCTGCACTTCAGAGAGAACAGGCATATAATGAATAGTGGATATGCTTTTTTTTTCTTCAGGGGACTGTTTTTTCTCTTCCTTGGGGAGTGGAAGCTGTTGAACACAAGAGGAAGAGCTGCAGCATAGGAAAAGGTGAAAGCAAGTGAATCCCTCCTTCAGGTGACTACCTGCATTGTGCCTAATTACCCGGGATTGTTCTGTTTCCTTGATCTTTGCCTCTGCCAGAAAATACTTTGAAAATTTCTGATATGCAAAGAACTTAGAAAAATTCTCATTGGAAGTTGCAATCTCTCTACACTTAGAGCAGAGTATGAATAATGTTTGAACTTGTATCTCTTACCACACAAGAGAGACCTAAACATTAAGATATCCTATCCTACCCATACCTTGAGGAATGAAGTGAGGGGAAGATTCTTAGTCCCTTTCGGGGAAACTGTTGTTCAACTTGGCAGTTTAGTGTCAGAAATGAGTGGTAAGAGAGAAAATGCAACCACAAATCTAATATGTGTTGGTTAGAGAACTCACCTACAAAGGGGAGGCAAGCCTAATTGTCTGCCATTGTCCACTGAACACTTACTATAAAATTAAAATAATAAAACAACTGCAATATTTCAGTTTTTCTTCCTCCTCATATGTGTTCCAAACACTTAATCACAGTTACTTTTATGCTTATTTTCTCTTGGGTCTGATGAATATTTAAATATTCAAAGTAGAGACATTTCCAACAGTGGCAACTGAATGTATTTATTTTCACCCTATCCTGACATACCAAACAGTCCACGTACAAAAAGATATGAAAAAAGATGAAAGGCATGGGTAAAAGAAGCTTTCAAGCAAAGCAGCCACCTGAATCTAAGATGTCCTTAACATCAGTAGTGCCCTAGATATAGTGCAATTGGCAGATGGGCATGTGTGCAGATACATTTTGGACAGAGCACAGTTCTCAGGCTTGCTCTGAGAGCACCAAACAGATGAGGGCCTGCAGGCAAGGATATGATGGCTCTGCAGAGAGACCTTTACCTTCTTCCAGGGTCAGATGACATTTTAAGAAAGCAAGAGAGGTTATCATAGAATCATAAAATCATAGAGTGGTTTGGGTTGGAAGGAACCTCAAATGTCATCTAGTTACAAGCCCCCTGCCATGGGCAGGCTAGGAGGATNGTTTGGGTTGGAAGGAACCTCAAATGTCATCTTTTTACAAGCCCCCTGCCATGGGCAGGCTAGGAGGATTAAGGTTATGTATGCAGACTGCTTGCATTCTGCATCATTTGGGACTTTGTTTGAAGAGTGGATCAATTTTCTTACAATCCTAAACTGTTATTTCAGGTACCTAAAATAATTGGATTCAATGGCTTCATTCTGAAGTCCATCACAGCGATTACATATAGCTGTTTGCCCTAGGTGATGGCACAGACATTGCATTCAGTTCACTTTCAGAAATCTTTCTCTGGGGGAAAAAATTAAAAAATAAATCCTGGGAAATTAAGCAGTGGACATCAGCTTTTCACTTTCCTGGCTGAACCACTAATTCCTAGGCCACTGAATCAGGCTCTGCTTTCTGCATGACAACCATATCCTCCAGTCTTCTATAAGATGCATTTTATCACCTTCCTGCTTTCGGAATTGACTCACTAGATACCATCCAGAAATTCCAGATAATGGCCATCATATGCAAAATACGTGGCTGGGCTGCCACTTGTTTGCTCTGTGTCCAATGCAGAACACATCTCATATGTGAGGTCTGGACATGCCAGAGTTATTGGTAGCAGTTCTGGACCCATCATTTGCATGTATTATGTTGCAGAGTGGATTGGCTTCAACAGGAGGGGTAGAGTATGCACCGTTCCCTAGAACACAATATAGACTGGTTTTTCATGCACTCTTCTGAAAAGCAAATATGAGCTGCAATCCACCCAGGAATGAAGACATCAATAATAGAATCATTGAAAGCTTTGGGCTGGAAGAAACCTTTAAAGATTGTCTAAAGATCCCAGAGGCAGGGATGCTTTCTACAAATCCAAGTTACTCAGAGCACCGTCCAATTTGGCCTTGAACTGTTCCAGGGATGGGACAACTTTGCTGGGAAACATGTTCCTGTGCCTCACCACCCTCACAGCAAATGATTTCTTCCCAATATCTAATCTAAATCTACCATATTGTAATTTAAAATTGTTATTCCTTGACCTATAGCTACATTCCCTGATAAAGAGTCTCTTACTGTCTTCCTGTAGGCCCCCTTTATGCTGAAAATGGTGTACAAATTATTGCCAGGAGGCACTGAGGAGCTGAAAACACTCTTGAGCTCTGGTTGAACAAGGGATTAGATAAATGCATGGAGAATGGGTCCATTTGTGCCTACTGAAGGTGGTGAGCCAGGGGCAGTCTCCAGCTCAGGTGTTGTCAGACATCTTACCAGGATCTGGAGCACACCAGTGGCCTTAAGAGCCCTGCCTCACCTCCCCCTGCCCCTGCCCACAGCCCAGGACCCCACAGCTGCTCCTGTGGGATGTCAGGTGTTCCCCACAAAGCTGCAAAGGGATGGTCTCCAGCTTCCACCCAGCCATGGGCCCTCACCTGAGCCATGGCCCATCCCTGTCCCGATCCCCAGGGTCAGTGTTGGGAGCTGGGGCTGCCTTGGTTGTTCCAGATGCCCTGCTCTCTGTCTGGGGCTGTGGGACCAACCCTGACCGCCAAGCCCTGCCCTGGGTCCTCAGGAGAGGAGCCCTGACAAGAGCTTCCACAGATTGCTTTAATTGCTCACAGATGCTTTAGTGTGACAAGACAAAAAGTAGGGAAGGGTGACTCTTGTGACTTCGCAGTAAGACCATGCTTTTTTCAAGCATAAAGCAATAAGGTAACGGACTTTCCATGAGTGATGGGTCAGTGGATTTACAGTAAGATTGATTGCCTCATAATTTCAACAAGGAACTATCAAGGTGTGATGGAAAATCTTTTCCTTAAAGAGGCTGACACAGAACTGATCATAATTTACAAAGAGACAGGACTCAAGTAAAATTCTCAGTAATAAGTTGCCTGTAAGTATCCTTAGAGTTCATTCTAACATTGACAAACTGAAAAATAATAGAAAAATAATAATGTTTCCAGCATTATATACATAAAATAATAGAAAAATAGAAAATGTGTCAGTCAGCTTCTGTTGAGATGGCACAAACCAGAAAGGCTACACTGGTTTTTATTTCTCTGAAGCTGCTGCAGGAAAATCTCCTGCAGAAATATTCCACAGAACAAGGCAGGCATCACAAGGATTATGTGAGCAGCAGAGGACTCCAAGGCCATAGCCATAGACAGAAGTGTAGCACAAAAATATTGCATTACAAGACACAAGGTCATAGCAATAATTAAAGTGTTGATAGAAAATTGGCTTAGACAACGATGCTGTAACATACTGGATTCTTCTTCAGCAAATCCATGTAGGAAGGCTA
Source organism: Gymnorhina tibicen (assembly GCA_013399875.1). NCBI lineage: Eukaryota > Metazoa > Chordata > Aves > Passeriformes > Artamidae > Gymnorhina > Gymnorhina tibicen. The sequence continues at coordinate 100,092 of VXAZ01001519.1, read as the reverse complement.
CCAGACTATCAAGTATCTTCTGAAAGTTCACTTCAGTAGAAAAAAAAGTTTTAGCTTGCCTAATACTGGGATATGGATTGCCAGGATTTGCAGATTATGATCCGAGCCAGAGGGGACACAGGAATATATCTAGGCAAAAAGCAAAATACATCATGGTAGTTACTGTTCAGTAACTGAAAAAAAACCCTTCAAAATCTGAAAAATAGTAAAGAAACACCTCTTAAAACACTATGAACTTGCCAAAATTATTTGGGAGCCTGGAAAATGACCTGAGACTAGAGTACAGTCTCTGATGATTTCTAATAATTAGTATTTCTCTAAGTGTTGGAACTAATGAAACTTGGAATCTGGTATCTCTCTCTTTCCTGTAATCTTGGACATAAAGGCTTAGTATCTGAAGGATCTTTCCTCTATCCAACACCCCTTTGTGTCTTAAGATCTTTGAGACCTCTACCCTTTTCAAATTTTGGCCAAATCAGAAGAAAAAAAAGAAATAGAAAGAATCAAGAAAGAATCATACTCGAGGGAACATAAAGAAGAAAAGATAGTGGTAGAACGGCAGCCAGTCTTTCTGCTTCTCCTTATAAGCTCATGCTTAATAAACAAAGACATTGTGAAGCTTTCTGCTTTTAGCAGGGGAGATTGCCATTTGTTAAATATACCTTCTGTATGATGACAGAAAGATTTTACAGCATGAATATAATGATGACCAGATAAGGAGAATTCAAATCCCTTATACACTTGGTCTGATAGATGGGTGAGAATTACTGACCTGGCCTCTCAGTGTCAAGGGCCAGTAACAGAAAGGAGCACAGTAATGTTCTGAACTGGAGAGCACTCAGCATACACAAAGGCCACAGGACAGGAAGGAAAGAGTTACAGAGCTTTTCATGTTTCACCTTCAGTATTTAGCCTTATAGAACAAAGAAACCAAATCTTCAACCAAATCTCTGATGATGAGTAGCAAATAAGATTTTATAAATAAAGGTTTGCTACTTTAGGGTGCCTTATATGGCAGAACCATCAATGAATAAAAGAAAACTGTTTTCTGTGTGGTAAAGGAGAAGGGAATTTAGTTTGAGAAATTTGCTACTCTACTAACTACAAATTCCTTTTATACTTTTAAGAAGGGAACTTTCTCCTATTGCTATCCAATACTGCTGGCATTATATAGCATTATATACAGAATATAAAAGCTTAGTATGTGTGTGGCCCAACTGAGTTTGATTAAGATTATAAATGTGTTAAGGTGTTGTTTTGTTTAACAAAAGATGTTTAAAATTTCCTATTTGTGATCTTGCATTGATTTATAGCATTTTAAGGAAACAAAGCAGTTCTTGAGAAAAAGTCAGACTGCTTGAAATAAAACAAAAAAGCTTAAATATCCATAAATTCTTCAGCATACAGAATTGAGGGAAGTAAGCTTTGTTGCTAGGAGACTGTGACTAGAAGGAGCAATTGCTTTATTTTACAGATTAGAATCTGTAACCAAAATACTTAGCAGGTAATAAAATAGCTATATATATGAGTTCAATGCAGACTAGGTGAAGTATGAGGCAAGTTCTAGAAAGCTTATGAAAAGTGCAAATCTTCGAATACTCTTCAGCTATCATGACATAATGGCCTGATAAAAGAAGCTCATTATTTGCTTGCTTATAATTAGGACAAAATTTCAGTTGGGATATGAATTAAAGAATAAATATTGATGAATCCGTCAAGAAGGGACTGTGATTTGATTTACCTTTGCTATTTACATGGGACTAATTTGTAGGTCTCTGAAAGTTTTTAAATTAATAGCAATAAAACATGTTGCATGTATGGAAAAAGCAAGCTTGTTGCAGAGAAGAGAGGGAATTATTCTTAAAGTTATCTCAAATTTGTCAAGGACCTTCAGATAAAGAAAAGAAGTTTGAAAAATTTTAAGCTTCTTCTACTTACAACCCAACATAAATAGCTTTATAATATTTATATAAAGTTTTGACTTTGCAGAAATAAAAACTAAAAATAATAACTGTAATTTAAAATGTTAAAACCTTATTGAGAGGTAATAATGTATTAATTTTGTCTTGAAAAAATAAGCTCAAGGTTTTTGATGCTTTTTTGGGGTGGAAAAAGGTTTTATTTTAGTTAAAATGTCTCAGTTCTTCTACTTCAGTGTGATTCAATCAATGGAGAAGCAGAGTTTTCATGGGATATTAACTATAGAGTTAATTAAAAAAACCCAATATCCTTAGTTTGGTAACTGTGTCACATCTCTTGCTGGTGTCCATATCACTTCATGGCAGGAAATTTTAGATATCCAGGCCCACAGAACATGTGTGGGAACCCTGGATATAAACATATGTAATTAATTATTTCTAAAGTTGAAATATTTTGAATTATTAAAAAATAATCATAAATATTTGATATAAAGTTGTGTTTACATCATGTATTGTTCCTGAAATGTTGGAACAAGTGTTTTGCTTAACTGAATTTAAGTGGCATTTTTTCACTCCTACTTCACTTTCATTTTCCTTCTGACATTTCAGATCTTTCACTGGACGATATTATAGAGGTGTTTGTTCTGAAGATACTGTCAGAAAACTTGTTCCTCTATGAAAACACTCCTGAAAGAGCAAAATAAAAACCTCAGCGTGGCATATGACTTCCCTCGTGCAGTCAGTCATCCTAAAGCATCAGGGTGGTTACTCATGTTTTGTGGTGGGTGGACACCCTTCTGCAATTTCTTCTTCCGTGCCAAGCCAGCCTGCTCAACACATCAGCCAGTCAGCTACACTTAGGCCCCCTCATGCAAGAGTCACTTAGAGATTACAACTTTGCAGTGTCAAGCCCTTGTTCACAGCAAGCCAGATGATTTTCTAGCACCACATGGTAGTCTGGTAGCTCATTTTCAGTTGTGTTGTTGTACAGGGTGAAATCTTAGCTTCTTTTTTCATTTGTTGTACTTACATACCCATCCACCTTTTGGAAAACACTCAGAGGTTCTCATTAGGTTGAATAACAGATAATTCAAGCATAGTGGGATTTACATTTAGTGTTCTTTAATATTTTCCTGTCCTTTAACATTATTTTTCAAATGTTAGTGATAGAGAAATATCAGAATTTAAGAAACCAAAACAAAATTTTAAATTCTCTGCATTACTGAAAATCAGATTTGCGTGTCCAAATTTACTTCTCTGGCTGTTGATGAGCTGAAGTACTCTATGATGTCCTCAGACTTCTTTCTGAAAGTATTCGTCAATACACACATTCTCAGCAAATTATGCAAACTCTAAAATCACTCAGATGCTTTTTCTTAGCGCTAATTTGCACTACCTGCTTTAGGGTGGCAACAGCAAAGGGCAGCACCTGCATTCTAGACGAGGATGAAACAATTAAAAAATATTATTTTTTGCTTTAAGGTGTGGTTCTAGTTGATGCAACTGGCAAAATGGCATGAGTGTTAAGGTTATGAAGTGTATCTTGACACTAAGATACTCTGGCAACTTGCATTTATATGTGCCATTAAAGAGAAACTGTTATTATCAGCTAAAAAAAAGAAACTCCAGTTTGGATCAGGCAAATAATTTATTAGAAATAATTCAGTGGTTTATTTCCTAAAAATTTGAATGTGTTCATACCAGTGTTGTGGTTGAACTGTTCCACATTGAAACCTCATTTGTATAGAAAATGAGAGAAGACCTTACTTTGGGAACATGTGGTTTATACAGGCTTAGAAAAAGGAAACAACTGTGAAAGTAACATAGTTATCCTCAATTTGTATGCAGAAAATAAGGCACAAATACACAAGTGGCAGGGATAATTTGAACAGTTGTAGCTGTCCACGGTGTAGGTATTCACACGTAAGGCAATGACTTTAGGGTCCCTTTTAAATCAGGATTGAAAAACAGGCACTTCCAAGTTATAATTCTCCTCAGCATCAACCAAGTATCAAAGGATCATGTAAGTCACACACTAAAACTATCTTTTTCTCTCCACTGACTATAAAGGCAGCTCAGTGTCTTTATCTCTGTTAACAATTATTCTTCCTCACAGCTAGGTTTGGTCCAGTTAATTGCTTCTGTATGACTAAAGTTGTCTAGTAAAGCTATGACAGATTTGAAGATTGAGTCAACCTTGCTGGAAATCCTTACCAGCTCCCTGTCAAACCTATCTTTTTCTTTGCAATTTGTTCTTGATCATTTGAATGGCAAATTTGGATGCAATGTGTGAATTCCTGTGAATTTTGTCTTTCACAAACCCATTTAAAGATTCTTTACAATTTTTACTAATTTCCTAGGAACTTATGGAAACTACATTTAATTTTGTTCTTCATCAGCAAGTAGCTACCAAAGCAAAGATCACTCTTCCTAAGAAAAACAAACAAAAAAGCTTTTTCAGATTCATTGTGTTTAGTAGAAATATTTCATGCTCTCTGCTCAAAGATGTTGGGCAGTTAAAATGAGTGCATACCACATATCCACACTCCAATGTGTTCTTCAGAAATTGCAACCAGACATATAGCTGCAATACAATTTGTCTTTAAAGGCGTTTACCTGAGATAACACATCGAATTCAACTGTTAACATACACTGCAAAATTTCCTGTAATTTTCGTTTTTCATTGACTTTTGTGAGGACTGTAGCACTTTGGCAAAGAATTAGGCCGATTGACCTGTGTAGACCTATACCAAGAGTGCGTTTTGGGTCTCAGTAAAGTACAGCATTCATAAGAAATCCTTCTGTCTTAACCCTGAAAGCATTATGCTGTGATCAGAGGATAAAACCAGCCTGTGATAGACAAGTCAGTCTCAGACTGTTAGTGTTACTGTCATATATGCATTTTGTATCTGTGTAAGGACAAGTGCAGCAGCAAGAATATCAAACTAGCTTGTATAATTTTGGGGTTCTTTTGCTTTCCAAACAATCCTATATAGAGCCCAGAAAACAATTGGATATCTTCATTAGATAGCAGGAACTTAAAGAGTCCACTAATTCTCTTCAGTCACTTTCAGGGAGAAGTTGTGCCAAAGCAATTGGGAGTCTGTAGGAGTGAATTTTCTTCATTACCTGCAATGAACCATTATGTCAAGAGGGTTCTGTCAGGTAGTCTGAAGTAATTGCATTATGAAGAACAAAGGTTTTAAGATGAATGAATTAAGGTGAGTATTAAGTCATCAAAATATGTTGTCTGCAATTTCCTAACTGAAAAGTTGTATTTTCTGCATCTAAGGAACTGACCTGATACCGAAAACAATTGCAGGTTTATGACAGTAAGTATTTGTTGCAATGATTACGTTTGAAATCTAATAAGCCTACCCATGTTGTGTGGTATTCAGAAATTCATAAAATATAGGTTTTAATCTAACTTGTGTCTCAAAAGTTTGCTAGTTGATGTATCACCTTATTTTATAATTACTTTATTAAAAAATTCTCTAACAAAGAATTTCTTTCAGCAAGTTCCCTGCAGCAAAATGCTTCTTTGAGTTGCATAGATGTAAGGTTAGAGTAAATCAACAGACTTCAGCTCAGTAGCTGCTTCAGATTTTGTGATTTATTGTAGACAAATGTTTTTCAAACCATGTTAGGGTTTTTTTTAACTTCTAGAGGACTCAGCTCCAGCTATGGATTATATAATAAAAAAAAATGTACCAGTACTATTGCCGTAACTGATTGATATTGATAGTCAGCAGTTATCAGAGCACAGTGGCCACACTGCTGCTTTTGTAAAATGTGCTTTCAACGGCCCCAGGACAAGTATGTATGTGGTACTATGCTGAGCTAATAAAACATTAGTTGTATGAACTGAGAGCAGCATGGAGGATGCTGAAAAAAAGGTTGCAATGGGCTCTCAAAACACAAGATTATAAGGCCTTGAAAGTATAAGCACAAGATGATAGAAAAGATCTAAATGCAGGTCATGAATGATTGATCGCTTGCTCATTATTAAGGTAATGCAACCTGGAAACTGGGTAAAACTGGATGTAGGGATAATAGATAGAAAAAGAAGAAGTTAAGGTGATTTTTGCAAAAATATGAAAAATTACCTAAAGCAGACTCAGTATCTAAGATGAAGACAACATCAGTATCACAGTTCTTTAAAAAGTGCGGTAAGAACTTGGGTTAGAGATGACTCATTCCCCCCCCCAGTTCTTGACAAAAACCTTTTATCTAGCTTAGGATCTACTGCAGACATGAAAGGCTGAGAATAGTGACAGAGGAAGAGGGGACAGCAGGAAGTCTATTTGTATCAATTTAGGCTAAATTATTTTGGAGAAAGGGAGGTAAAAATTAGACAGTTTGAAAGGTAAGTTTTACCTTTCAAAGGTCATTATAACCAGACCAATAATTATTTTATAAGATTGCTTTGATATGAACTAAACTAAGAACAAATTCTTGCCTTCTATCTAGAGTTTATTACTGTAGCCCATATAAATTGTACATAGCGTTTGGTATGGTATCCTATCCTTGAGGCCTGACTGTTAAATCTGAATGCAGAAATTCATGGAGAATATAAGCAATCCAGACTTTAATTTGCATGTAACAGCTGGTGGAGGATATGGGCATCTTCAGCTGATAAAGTTTGGATGACAATCAGGAAGAATCTCTCTTTGGCCCAGTGCTAATCAAGTACTTTACTGGAAGCAAACATAAAACTGTAATGAAATTTGCAGATGAATGAAACTGGTTAAGAGAAAAGGAATAATCATGTGTAAAAATTGGTTCCTAAGAGCCCCTTGATGTGCTTTTCTCATTTTAAGCCAAATATAAGTCCATATGCCTAGTAACCAGGAATATAGGTCATACTGGCCTGGTATGCACTTTCCCCACTTGTGGCTGAGGTAATTGCTGGCATAGAAGGAGAATGTTATGTACAGAGTTACTAGGCCAATTTCTGTGCCACATAAACTGATTAAATCAACGCTTCAATGGCCCCTATTAAAGGAGGTCAGAACAAATGTAGAAAAAAATCCCACTTTTTTGTAAATCTTTGTAGGACGAGACATCTCTCTCTCCATTTAATTTAATTTATCAAAGAAGAGATTTAGTAGCCATGAAATGATGACAGTACTACTGTGCAAAGAGCTATCTGACAAAGCAAAGGCAAACTGACATCCAAAGGCTGACAGAGAGCACTAGGTAAGTTCAGGCCAGAAATCAACATCTATGAGACAATCAGTGTGATTAATTACTAGAACTGCTACAAGGAGTTCAGACAGAGGATCTGCCACTAAAGTTTAAACGAAAGGTATTTGTCTATTTAGAAGAAGAGCAGTAGCTCATCCAGAGATCAAAAAATTATGGGGTGAAAAGTTATAGTCTGTGCAATGTAGGAGATCAGAATAGATTGTATAATAGGCCCCTTTGTCCTTATATATATCAGAATTTTCATTATCTGCTATCAGTGTGTTAATAGACTTGAATTCTACGTGCCTTGATTTTAAGGTATTTGGTTCCTATTATAAATTTTCATGAGAGTTTTGAATGACTGCAAATCCCATTAGGCATATACTTTTGAATGAAAGGTTTGGCACGCACTTTGACCTATAAAAGTCAAGAAAGTGAATTCAAGGTAATGCATGCCAAAAAAGACATAAAAGCCCCCAAAGATTTTAGCAGTAGTCAGAATTAAAGACTATGAATTTCACAGAGGACCCCAAACGCATCACATCACATTTAAAACAGACTTCTTTCAACTACCAGTAGTAGTTAACCATTAGCTGCCCATGTCCATCTGCCTTTGGGTTTACTTGTTGCCCAGGAATTCTGGCCAAGTTCCCATTTCCAGTGGCCTAACATTGCAAGCCACCCATCATTCATGTAATGCACACAAGAATTTTGCTACTGAACTGTGGAAAACTTTTCTGAACGCTTGAAGTTACATGTAAAAAATTTCCTAGAAAGGTTTAAAAGTAAACTGTAGTGATAATAGATGGGCAGCAGGCAGGAAGAGAGATTCACAGGGAAAAGAAATGCATTAAAGTCCATGTAGAGAGTAGAGATACCCCCACAATGTTTCTTGTTGCTCAGATGAAAGCTAATGAAGTTTAAATATACCTCCACTGAGTATGACATATCATATTACATTGATGTTTCTATTAAGTTGAAAAGAAGACATGACATCATGTGAAGGTTTTTTGTGGAAATCCATACTCTTTACTTTCAAAGGTACTGAAGGGAGATGTAGCGATCTTACAATGAATTTCCTTCCTCTTCATACTCAGTGTATTTTTCTGTATCTGTTTGAGGGCTTTAAAGGAACAACCAAAACACTTGTGGCAAATATAAAGAAGTTCAATAAAAATAAAGTCTGGAAAAAGGGACTCTCTCTAGTCAAACATAAAGATTTAACCAGCTTTCATTGAGCAGAATTTACAGGGAAAAAAAAAAAACTCAGACAATAAACTGTATGTCTACTGTCATTTGTAAGTGTATTTATTAGTTTCAATTAAGTTGGCAGTCTGCCACATTTAAACTTAGCTCTGTCATTCAGTTTCCCTCGTGCAAATGAATAGGCTGTGTTTGTACAGCTGAATCCATTTAGGCATTTTTAGTCAGATCTTTTCCTTCTCTCTTCTAGAGAGAGTGAATGTAAAAGATGCTGATACACATTCCACACTTCACATGTGGTGCTAAAAATCCATTAGTTGAGGAACAGTGAAGACACAGGTTGATCAGAGAGAGCAGTTGAAGGTCAAGTTTAAATAGATGTATAACATCAGCCAGGCTTGATTGGCCATGGCTTTAGCACGTATCTCTGAATGACTATTCAAATATTGATGTTGAGCAAACACAGAATACTGAATACACTACTTGAAATTAAAATCAAATACGAAATAGCAAAATATCAGCTTTGGACAATATTTTGAATCTATTTATTAGAAAACTGCGGGGTAAAATTTGACACATTTTGTAACAGAAAGAGAATCCTTCAATACAGAGCATGGACTCTTGTTCTGATGTGGTTTTGCTGGTAAGACCCTTTTTCTGTGCTCCTAGATGTTAGCAGGCAGACTACTTTTGGTACTGGATCAAAGACCCTAAGGGAAATAAGGAAAAGCTGACTCAGAACATATCTTCATTGCACTTTGCACTGCTTCTTAAACCTGAGTGGTAGGGGGGTCATGAAGGAATCCCTTGTGTCCCCTCACAGTGTCTTGTATCATAGTTGGCTTTTTAAAAACTAATTTGCTGATTAGTATTAAGTAAAATCAACATGCTGGGGAAGGACTACAGGCGCAGTTGAACTGTGAATAGTAATAAAATAATCGTAAAACTTAAAAGGATTATTTAGCTCCCCTTGAATAGATAAACCTTTTATAATATCTTTGGTGAAGAAAATTATTTTTCTCTTTTGTTTGTCTACTTTTCTGCGCAATCCTGTTCATGGGCTAGACCCTGGTTTCTTCAAGTTATTTCATTATTTTTATGATGGTCTTCAGGTTTTTACTGTCATGTTGATGGACTGGGCTTCTTTCCCTATTGTCTCTTATATTTTCTTAGCTCTCATTCATCTTCTACTTCTGAATGGTGTTCATGTTACCGCTTGACATAAAGGTCATCTTGATATTACTCTTAAAGCTTATACTGAATATGCTGGTCTTCATTTTTCCCTCATGGTTGAAAAATGACCTTGGTTTCTTACCTTAGAAATTACAGTATGATGAGATTCTGAATAATTTTCATAAACTCCTTCAATCAAAGCATTTGAATTAGTCAATAGTTTTTCCTGAAAAGAACCGAAAATCTTTATGACATCTTTATTTCATAAAGATGACAGTTTTGAAAAATCATTTTTGGGACAATGCTAATCATGTTATTTTTCCAAATCTTTTCAAGGTTATAAAAACAAGTAGAAGCATTTAGTCATCATTGCTGAATTTCTACCACAGTTTCATTTTCATTGCAAGGCTCCAATCTTGATAGGAAAACAGACTTATTTCTTTTAATATTTCTTTTCTGAAGTTATGCTCCTTTTGGGACATTAATAACCATATTTTTTGTCTTCCTTTCATTGATGAAACCAACAAACTGTTTTGTTTTGATTTGCTTGCTCTTTGATGAGTCTTTTGTTTGCCATCAATACACAGAGCTGAGAGAGGTAATGTCATCAGAAAAATCAGCACTGTTATTTCCTCAGAAATCCTTATGTTAGCTTCTTTATCATCTAGCACTCAAACTGAGTGAACAATAGTGAGACACAGAAAAACCCTAAACTGCATTGGTTGTCACTAAAAACCATTAAAGGTTGTTTTCCACCATCTCTATTCACATTGTTGTTCTATTTGTTACAGCAGAATATCTTTCCATGTAGTCTACAGCATACTATAATTTTCCAAAGATCATCTCATGTGTTCCACAAAACTGCTTGAGAAATGCAGACATTTTGTCAAAAAAACTGCTTGTTGATCTATATCCATTTCAATCTAAAACATTGAAGAATTTGCTCTGCATACTTAATATCTTAAATACCTCCCTCCTCTGCTTTTAGCTGAAGATCTAATTACTTCTTTATGTTCTGTGATACTGAACATTTTTGAAACACACTGAGACTTGTTACAGTAGGTACAGTCATCTATCTTTCAAAATAAACTATAAAGGTGTTTTTTTTTTCATTTCACATTTGGTTTAAAAGCATACGAAAGTCTGGAGGATAGTTTTTGTCACTTGCTTTAATCTTTTCTGTGGTTAAATGTATCAAATCTTCGGTATGAAAAATTCAACTTGATCAATTCAGAAGATCTGATCTGAGTAACGTTGCTACACATTTTAGCTTCATTTTAATTTTTGATTTAAGGAAACTATAACCAGCTGTTCAAAAATCGTATGCATTATATGTATAAAGTACCTTTTATCCTGGCTGGTATGGCAGCATCACCACAGTATAAATATAGGATACATTATTCTGGATCCGGCAGACTATACTGAGCTTCACTATATATCTGACATCAGTTTCAGAGACGAGAGAGAAAGGTAAGAAGGAAGCAAAGTGTGCAGCAGCCCATGGCTTCTGATACTGCTCAGATTTCTTTCTCTGATCCGTCAGAAAATCAAGGAAACGTGAGAATGGACCGTGGGGAGACTCCCAAATTCTGCAGAGCCCTTTGAACATTGTTTTCTTATTCTGCTCTCCAAGGCTGTATTGCTTCTTGCCAGGACTTCCATTAGAGAAGTCAGTTAAGGCCAAAGAGAACATGATGATATGTATGTGTCAAGCTGGGTTACAAGATCTGACAAGAGTCAGGTAGACATCCAGGAGTCAGAGGAAAGTGGAGACAACATGGATGTTTTTATGTGTGCAGTATGAGAAATCTGAAAAAGATAGTCAAGGTTTATAGTCATTGAAAATATCTCCTGAGATGCTCTTCTAAGTTCATAAATGAACATACTACATTTTCTTAAAATCTAATACTGGTGTGGAGGAGAGTCATATATTGACAGGAAGATGGTAGAAATGAACCTTATTTTCTCTGTTCAGACACTGCAGGCATGTGTTTGGACATACACCCCCCTACCCTCCAAAATATATTAACACAGAATAATTTTAACCTTTACTGAAAAGTACAGAAATGAAGCTGAAATTAACCTAGTTTAAGTTAAAACTGAGGTGTCTATTCAGCTGAATCTCCTTTTGCAAATAACAGAAAATCAGGTCCCTCTGGTGGGCTATGTAAATAATTTTTCTCACTTTTGCCCTTCTGATTATCTCCTCATCCTGCTGGGGTTAAGCTGCCAAACCTGGTTAACCCTCAGCAGTCCTTTTTAACCTGTGGGGGAACACGCCATCCTATTTCAGATTTCAAGAACTAGAAAAGTATTATTTGAAAAGCCAATAGCCCTATGATTATATTAATGGATTGCAGGAACCATGTACAAGCAGAACTGTCATGGGAAGCTGGTTTGCTTACAAAAATGCTAAATCCAGCAATTTATCGGCCGATTTTCCTTTTTCTCCCACATATGACCTATTTTAAACCTGAGCTGATTTTGTTTGCAAAATCCCTCTGTGGATTTCATCCAATCAAATACAGTCATCTACAGTGTAGACTTTAACTTTCTCCTCAAACTCACTCCACTCCATCCATTATAGTCAATGTATGAGTATAACAGAACCATATTTAGGCTGAGCAATTGTCCACCCACCTCAGGGAAGAGCAAGCTTATACATGGTCCTTTTCCTGACTGCTTTTCTGGTCTCTGGCTATTTCAACTCAAAGAGTTTTCATCCTGTGCATGTAATTTTCAGATTTTAGCTATTTGCAAATTATTTATTTTACATCTACTTGTACAATCTTTTTTTAACATCAATACACTCTTTAAGCAGCCACACAGTCCTTTGGCATGGAGTTCTGCAGATCTTTTTTTCATTCCACTTCCTTTTGTTCCTTTTCAATGCTGTTGATTTAATGAAGCTACAGTCATCTTTGTTTAATGTCTTCTTTTTTTTGATTTTTAAAAAATTTTTTATAAACACTAAACAGCTGATCTCATTTCACCTTTTTGCAGGCCATTCATGATTTTGTAGCCCTTTAGCATTTCACATCCTTTCCCCCTGTTGTCAGTTTTCCAGACTGAAGAGTACTAAATAAAAAATTATTCTCATCCTCAAATATACATCTACAGCAGATAAGACAATTCACACTTCAAAAGTGCTAATTTCTCTGATTTCTGAGGGAGCCTAGGATGACTAAACCAAAAACCAGACATTTGTGCTGGGTACTTTTAAATTTAGATGAAATCAGTCTCATCCTCTCTTTCTGGGAGTTATCTCATTGTAAATGAGAGATAAATATGTGGAAATTAGTGAAGAGTTTCCAGCATGCAAGAAATGAATAGAGCTGGTCAAAAAAACAAAAGTAACTATTCAGCAATAAAATTGACTAATTCATTGTGTGCAGAGATATGGAAATGAAAAATCCAGGCTCAGACACTTTATCAGCTATAGCTATATCTTCCTCCTCTATGGTTTTTACTGCAGATTATTAATAAGATTTTCAGGTAAAAATTCAAAATAAATACCAGTGTTAGAATATTAATGTATTTGTTAAGTATTGTTCATAACTACTAGATATTTATTTAGAAGTGTGCTGCTATAAGTGTGTTCACTTTCACTCTTCCGATGTTCACTCTCCCCATCCCACCCAAGGGAGTGAGTAAATGGCTGCATGGTGCTTAGTTGCTGGCTGGGATTAAACCATGACAATAAGTTAAAAAAAAAAAGAATGTTGCAATTCTCAATTAATTAATCCTTTTATTTAATTTGGGAAGAGATAAAATTCAAGCAAGATGAATTTTCTTCTATATGTTTCTTTAAAAGAATCAGTTTCCTAGTGACTTAAAGCTTTCCTTGTCTTCTCTAGTCACTAGCTGGAGCTGCACGTGATGCACACAACTACCTGAAATCCCAGATGTCAGGCTGTGAAATGTGTCCTCTCAGTGCCGGTCAATAAGTTCTTGGCAGAGCCCTTGGCAGAGCCCTACATTATCAGCAGCTGGTCATGCTAGCAACTCTCAAAATTGCCTCTGGGTCAGTCATGTGCTCTTGGCTTTTATTAAATCTGTGAGGGGATTTGAGTTCTCCTGGTGCTATGTTCCATTTAGATTCATAGACGTTAAGGCCAGAAGGGACTATTGTGATCATCTAGTCTGACCCCCTGCTTAACACAAGCCACAGGATGCTCCTGATTTAATTCCTGTTTGAAGTGCATATATTTTAAGGGAGAAAGCATTCAGTCTTGTTTAATAATTCCAGAAGAATATGCCATGACCCAAGGCGGGTTATTTGAAACATTATTTATCTCCAGTGTTAAAAGTGTACACCTTATTTCTGGCATGAATTAGCATGGTTTCAACATTCAGCCCTGGGCTTTTGTTGTGCTCTGCTGGATCGAAGAAGACATCCATATTTTGTCCTCATGTTATCAGGTCACGCCATAACTTTTCCTTTGTTACACTACGCAGATAGCTCTGCCAATGTTTAGCTATGAAGCTGTTTTGTGTTAAACTGACATGATTATTTATAGATATTATGGATAGGTGCCACCAAAGTCCCTAATGAAAATCAGTGAATAAGATGCTAAAACGGTTGCTGATGGAAGGGCTCTCTAGTATTTAAGCAAAGTGGCTATTTTTTACATGCAAAATACAAGAATGTTTTATTGCAATACAACACCCAATGCCTTGAAACAAAACTTCAAGAAAGTATCAAGGAGAAGGAGCCAGGCAGTCTAGAGCAGTACATGGCACCAGGACAGGGGACAAAGAGTGTCATTTCAAAACTCAGCTCCGGCTGGAGGGAGAACCCTGTTCCCAAGAGGACACTCAGACACTGGCACAGGCTGCCCACATGGTGCAGTCTCTGAACTTGAGGGCTTTTAAGCCCCAGCTGGACCAGCCTGTTCTGACCCAATAGCTGGCCCTGCTGTGAGCGGGAGGGTGGACCAGTGACCACCTGAGGTCCCTTCCTGTATGAATGACTTTATGATTCTACAATTTCAGAAGATGCTTCAAGACACAGTGACAGAAATGTTTTTTCATCTTTTTATATGCTTTTAAAAGCATAAAAATAGTATAAATACCATCAAGAAATGGTTTTTAGAATTATATTTGCATTAACTGTTTAAATGGTTTTGCTAGCATTGATATTTTAGTTTATGAATAAATAACACGATCTTTTCTTACTTAAGTTTCTGATTATAAAGCAAAAAAAAGTTTATTTTTAATAGATGGACAAAGTTAGCAAAAAGATGTGTGTGTTTTCTTTTGTACAGTGTAATGTCTGTATATTGCTATTGATATAATTAATGTAATAATCAAGACAACAGGAAGAAACTGTTTCCTAAGAGAATATAGGGACTGGTCGATTATAATAGAATAGAATAGTTCCATTTGGAAAGAACTTACAGTGATCATCTAGTCCACTTGTCTGACCACTTCAGGTCTACCAAGGGTTAATTCACGTTATTACTAAAGGCTAAATGTCTCTTAAACACTGACAGGACCTCTCTAGGAAGACTGTTTCAGTGTTTGACCACCATCTTGGTAAAGAAATGTTCCATAATATTAAGTCTGAATCTTGCCTGATGCAGTTTTGAACCATTCCCATAGGACCTGTCACTGAACACCTACGTTATATACTACATATACAACTACATATATATATATATATATAATGAAACACTCCATGCAGAGAGAAGAGAAATCCCAGAATGAAGCTTGATTATCAAAAATACAATGTGCTGAAATGTTATTAAGTTTGCATTCATTCAAATGAGGATATCATTGCACATTTAAAAATATTTGGATTTCTGTAGCTTGAGGTATGAAAATGTCTGCTGAGGTGTGCATTACAGCTTTCTTCCACTTGTCCTGATTACAATAAACCAGGAGTGGCTTCACTTTACTAAATATAGTGGTAAAATGAAATATCTTCTTTTCTTGATATATTGCTGGTTAGTTGGCAAGGACAAAAAATCAGATCAGAGGGTTACCATCAGCTGGACATGTGATATATCAGGCAAATCCCCTAGAAAATCCTGTGCAGGTCAAAATATTTTTCAGAACAGACAATGATGGCTTCATGTCTAACTACATTAAATTATATCCCGACAAACAAATAATCCAGATCTTTCTACAATGATGACTCTCCTTTTCTTTCTACCCCTCCCCTAAATTTGTTAATCTGTAAATTTGATCAATAGTTGCTTTTTCTTTTCTTTTATTCTCTGCTTTGGACTTTGATTGGAACTGAGTCTCCATACCCTCTGTGAGCAACCACTGAGTTAGGATTCTTTGGAGAAATAACTGCAGTAGCTGACCATACACCACTGTCCATACCAAGACTGGTACATATGTGTGTAAACACAGATCTGGAAAACATTGTAATTTATGTTTCTATGTCTTCTACTACATTTCTCATTAAATTTGACTAGCCATAAATAGCTGATTTAACTCAAGAGGATGAAAAGTGGTACCAGGAGAGTAGAGTGAGGTAGAGAGCAAAAAGCACTTAGTTATTTATTAAAAGTAATTTAATTTCTCTCAGAATAATGTCAAAGTACATTTCAATGATTTTTCGAAGGAAAATAAAGGATTTTCCTTGGAGTAGAGAAAAGGACAGCTAAATAATACAATTTTTCAACATGGGAAAACTGAATTTTAATGGTATAGAATATTTCAATTTGAATTAAATCCTTAGAAGTTCTGGTGTTTGGACTTAAAATCTCAAGGACATTATTGTGAAAAACTAAAATCACCACAGTTGACTATTCATAAACTTAATTTATGCATTTGAACCTGATCTGGATTAATGATAAATAGCAGTGTTGCTCTGTCAGATGTGAGAGTCTTAAAACTCAGTCTATTTAGGAATACCCTGCTCTTTTATCACATCTTATCCAAGCAGTCTTTAAATTTCCTAAAATAGTTTCTATTTGATAGCTTATTTGATACTGGTGATATGGGAAGTTGGAAAGTATGTGGTATGAAGGATATTGAAGGAATCTGTGCTCATAAAATATAATAAGGTTGTTTGAGGTATTTACCTTCTAAGATAAGCATGTGTCTTTAGCTCCTAAAAGATAATTTAAGCATTTTTTTTTTTCTGCCTTTAACTAATAAATCAAGAGAAAAAATACCTTTTACCATAATGGTACCTGATTCCAGTAATGCATCTGAACTGAATGATTTGGAAATTGAGAGACTATTCCTTCCAAAGACATCCCAAAGTCAGTTTAGGAGACATTTCTGTATTTTTCATTTTAGTTACATTTATAATAACACTGCTAGTGCACCAACACAAACCGCTTGTGACTTCCAACAGGCTTGCAAACCGGGACATTTTCTGAATAGGGGAGCAAAGATATAAAGACAATTTTATCATCTGTGTGTGAATAATTTTTAAAACTCTATAAACTGGACTGATAAAATTTCATACACATGATTTGAGAATGATGTGAATGATTTTTAATCCTTAGAATTCGTTTTCAATAAAAATGATAAAAGACATTTTCAGAAGTAAACAGTCACGCTATTGATTTCAAGTTCTAAAGTATATCTGTTATTCAGATCACTTAATTTCAAAACTCCATGGTAAAGGTTCATTTTGTGTAAGTTTAAGACCTTGTACGTGCATACTGGGGGTGGAGGGTGTGTGTGGAGGAGGTGGAGGTAGAGAGAGAAAAACCTTAGATTTAATTGGAAAAAAAGGTACTCTCTACAGCTGACCCATTCCTTGCCCAAATACTTATAATTCAAGACATATCAAAACTCCAGTGCCTGAAAGCTGGATGTAGAATTCCCTGCCTGCAGCCTTTAGCCAAGCTAGAGGCACTTCTGTAACCTGCAATACAGCAATTATTTTTTCTTTATTTTTGAAAAAAATGAAATTGATATGCCGTAAAAAACCCACAGTTTTCCTGTCTTGGGCCCTGCTTCTTATCCTACTCATCTCCAGCATAGCAGCAGCACAAGGAGGACTCTAAACCCAAATAAGAGAAGTCAGATCTGCCCCTACAGGTGTAACCAGGTGGAATTGGCAGCCTCTTCTCCATTTTCTTGTGTGTTCTTGACAAGTTAGTTGACCTTGATCTACTCATCAGCCTGACTTGGTAGAAGAGATCATAAATTGTGGGAATACTCTACTTCTGAACCTTTGCTTTGCATAGGCTAAATAGGCCAAAATTCATGAGTGTGTCAATACAAGGATGTTTTCCAGAATTCAAATAAATGTGATTTATTTGGCATTCTTTTGAACTTTTTCCAATTAAAAAAAAATGTTTTGAAACTCAGAAATAATGATATTCCAACAATATCACTGACACTAGCAATCCTAATATCACCATATAATATCAAGTCTCCTTGCTATTCTATTTTTGTTACAGATACATTTTAAACCTGCGTGGATGCTAAAATTAATTCCATGAAGTTACCATTTAATTTGATAATTTGTTAGACTGCGGTCCGATTTACGTCAGGTTTTGGTGCAAACTGAAAATCAAAGGTTTGCTTATTTTCTCCTGACCATTTCTGTAAAGCTTCCTAAATTTCAAAAGGGGACACTGATTTTAAACACCATCATTTTTAGTTACTTACACTGATATGCCTGGGGGGATGGGAGACAGTAATTCTAACCAATTTATAACATATTTCTGAGTCTAAACTAATCCCTTCCTTCCCCTACAGACAGTGAAGACAAATAGGCACCTCTAGAGCCTGGAGATTTCATCTTACTATAAGACCTAGAATATTCCTGGAAATGCCTACATATAAGAGCTTGCATAATTATATCACATATGCAGAGTGTGATTTTCTTTTAATTAAGGTAGATGAAATTAAGAAATGCTGAATATCAACATAACATGTTAGTGGGATCAGGATATGTTCAATGGTTATGAAAATTATGCCGCATTTTGGTCTCTCTGAATAAGCACATTAATAATTATCCCATTTAACTATCAAAACTCTGATGTAATTAGTCACAGCGTTGCCTTATTTTTTAGTTAAAAACAAGTTTACATGTTCTACTTTTTACCTTTTACAGAAACAATGTGATAATACTATATTATTAAGACCTTGGAAAATACATATTATGATTACAGTATGAAAAATGGAAACTCAGCATCTGAGATCAATATTATCCAGGATGTAGAGCTGTACTGTATCTATCTGTTCTGGCAACAAATCCTTCGATTGATTTTTTAAATACCTTTGGGGCTGTGAGGTGGGCAGGATACAAAATCCTCTCTTTAACTTCAGCTCAAAATTGCTGGGTCTGTGTCTCTAAGACCTTTTGCTGTCCTATAAATCAGTGGAATGAATGCTTCAATGACTGTGTGTAAATAAGCCTCACACTGCTTATTTGCTGTGCAGCTGTCTAAAATAATCCCCTAAAGGAACAACTTGGCCCATATTGTCTGCTTTGGAGAGCTATTTGTTTACGATCTTAAAATGAAGGGGGTTCACAAAACAGAGGTACAGTATTCATCATCAAGAACTAGGACATTTTTCGTAATAGATATCTGTAATGAAACAAAAAAAGATTGACATTGGAACATTTCATCATAGAAAATCTTTAGAAGCAATGTTGTATGTTTGAGGAACATTTACATAGTCAATAATACAAATCAGAAAAGATCACCTGTTCTAAAGATGCACAGTAAAGATATTATTCATTTAAATTTCTCTATCAAATAGATATTGCAAAGAAGTCAATCATTACAGTAATAATGGTTTTGCTTAAACAGATGTAAAACCTCATCCACATTAAAAATAACTACATATACTTAATTTCTTCAGAAAGAAAAACACCTGCAGATGATCAGGCCTTCTGAATATCAAAAAAACCCTAAAGCATCCTTTAAAATAACATTATTAAGGCGCAACAGACTGTGGGTCATATGAAAGTGAATCAAATTGTGGCTAATCCTGGAAATCAAGTTGGATGCTATTTCCCATGAAAAATAACTGTGAAAGAAGTGACTGGCAAGGTACCATGAAAATTCTTCATATTTTAGAAGCAATTATGAAACAGAATTTTGCAATACATGGAGGGCATGATTCCTGAAATAAAGACAAAGTTGCCATGAGGAGAAATTATTCCCTAGATGGTGTATTCCTTTTATTTACAAGCTCTATGCGCTAGTCCTAAGAACCATTTTTACTGCTGTAAAAATTTTACTCAGTCAATATTTGTTTAGTATTTCCAATACAAACACATGCTGAAAAAAAAGAGGTGATGTTCTAATGAAGACTCGGCAAACCCAGGTCTTAGTTAATAACTTTGCTTAAAATTAGAATGCTGTAATTTTTTAAAATTGTTATTATTCCTAGAGACCTATTAGTACCTAACTTTAATTTGTAATTTTCTCCTCAATATTTATAGTTTAGATTACATAACATTGACTTATTCTTTACTTTAGATCAAAGGGCTAAAGTTGAAGCATTCAGCTCTTTCATAGACTGCCAGTAGAAGTGATTACAGATGTACTAATCATCCTTGCTTATGTAAACAGTTGTGACATTGAATATAATTTAACAAGGGCAAGCTTCAGAGCTGAGATTCTTGTAAATTCATTGCTAAAATCCAAATGCTCCTAGACTTTCAAAGAAAGATAATGATTTTCCCCAAAATTTCCCCATCATATTTATTAATTTTTTACATGTAAGAAAAATGACAAAATATGGTCTCTCATATTCACACCCATTCTTTCCCTGATCCCTAACAAAACACAATGTCAAACTTGCACCAAAACAGGACTCCTCTGTACAATGGACACTCCCTTTTGGCCATATTTATATACTATCCAGTTTTTTGAAAAAAACACTTAATGAGGTATGTAGATGAATTGCAGTGAATTTAGTAGAAAAAGTGGTAATATTCTGAGACAACATGAACCATTGGGAAAAGACTGAAATATTTGAGCTTGCTTATCTTAGAGAGGACATAAGGGTTTCACCTAATTTATATTTTTTATTTAAAAGCAAGACAGTGATCAGTTGTTTACTGGGTCTGTGAGGGACAGCACAACTAGAAAACATCCTAAGCTGTGGCAAGAGATCTGGGTTAAATATTAGGGAAAATGTTCTCACTAGAGGGACACACTACAATAGATGGTGCCAAGGTACAACAGAACCTCTTAAGTAGGTCGTTTTAAAGAAAAGTTAAGAGAAAAGGATTTCCAGATGGCCTATTTAAAGTCCGGTCAAGGGATGGACATTGTCAGAAGTGGACAGGCTTTTAGGGGGTCTTTGCCAGTCTGCATTTTTATTTGCCACATTATAGGCCAGTTGAGCTGACAGAAATTCAGAGGACGCCAGGAGTCCTTATCACACAGAGGTGAATAGATACTGGCCATCTTTTTGAAGGCATTGTTTTTCTGCATAAGTTTCATACCTTATTCTGAGTCAGCAGCTCAGACAGGAGCCAGGAAGTGGAAAGTATCACCTCTGCTGCATTTTTCTCTTGCTGACTCTTGGAGCTTACCCTGATCCTGGGTGCATATTGTGTGAAGCCTTCTCTAGTTGCTGTGTTGTGAAGCCAGGATGGGAGGAAATGACACTTGGAGTGAAAGATCTCATCAGGTCTCTTGTCTTTCTCCACTCCTATAATTCAGTGAATATACTGAACAGCAAAAGGAACAAGTGCTCTGCGGATGTACAGACTGTTCAGTGAATGCTGCTTCACTTATTTTTCCCCAGCCATTGCCCTCCTAAGCCTTATCCAAGGTTAGAATCTTATTTTTAAAGCTGTCAGTTTATGAGACTGAATGCTCAAGGTCCATCCCACCCCTGATTCATAGCTATGTTCTAGAGAACCCACCATCACCATTGCGGAGACACAACTGTGTCATGAGGCAAAAAAATCTCCAGGAGCACTCTGGCACAAAATAATAAGAACTTCTGATTGTCCATGGTAAAATTATGTTCAAATCTTCTTTTCTACACAATAGTTAATAATCCATGATCGTCTGTGAAAGAGGGGAAGCAGGGAATATAGACATAATATAGAATATAAATTCTTCAGATTTACTCTAAAGAGTTCTTAAGTGTTTATTGCTGAGTAAAGCAGGCAGATCTAAAGAAACTTGCTTTTTGGAGGTTCTCAACTAAGAGACCTCTCAAAGAGATCAACTCACCTGGGTAAAGAGTCCATCTTACAATCTGAAAGTCTGACCAAACCCATTTATTATTTTCTAGGATTTTCACTTAGATTTAGTATTCGCTGTATCAAAAATTTTGAAATCATTAAAAGAATTTTAACAAAACAGCATTTTGTCATGCAGTGGCATTTTGATAAAAATTCACACCACATTGCAACAGCAGAAGCAAAATGCTCTTGTCTCTGAAATGCTTAAAGGAGCTAACTGCACCTATATAGATACACTTGCATCAGCATTGCTTCTGAAAGGAGGATGCACAAATTTTTACAACCTCTAGAATTTTATTCTTTAGATACCAGATTGTATCCTGTTATGTTATAGAGGATCCATTTAACCACCGCTGTTACAACTCTTGAAATGTTTTCTAGTGTTTTAATGTTTGGCTGAATTTTGTGTAGATGAAGGCTATGCTGTCTTTTCTACAAATTATGCCACTTTAGTCCATCCCATAATAGTATTTGTTCTATTGAACTCTGTTAATTCTGTCATACTTTTTGATTTATTTTCTCTTTGCTTCTGACCATTGTTCACTGTTTAAAGGCAGGAAGCTCTTCTCACCATGTTTCAGCTGTTTAGTTCTCTTAATGTGTATACAAGTTCACAAAAATTATTTGCCAAATTACCATAGATAATTTCTAGTTGAGAAGAACTGTGATTCCTGTGCAGCTTGAGAATTCTCAGTAGGGCTAAAAGTGAGATTCAAAGAGGGTTTTTTTTCCTCTTTTATGCTACTTTTATGAACAAAGGCATAGTAGAAATTCCTCAGCAAGATATCATGCAATTTACACAGAACTAGAACTACATAGCAGGGAACCTAAAGACAATCTTGGGAAAAGATTTGTGTTCTGGTCACTCTTCTTCTGTCTTAAGGTATAGGTAAGGTAATAGGTAAGATAGGTATATCTCGGTATATATTACCTATTACCTAGGTAATAGGTAAGATAATCTTTGATAATCTTTGATAATCCTTCCTGAACATTTTGTCTCAATGACAGAACAACTAGATTTAAACATGACTGTTTCTGTAGTTAACTTTTCTATCAGTATTACTCTGATTTAATGGCACAGAAACTTCCATGACAGAGGGACAGCTGCTGGTGGACTCTTCTCACTGTATCTTGGATCCTACCCTGGGAAAGCCAAAAGAGAGAATGACACGACTCAGCTGCACGACTCAGTTGTGAAGGCAACTCGGCGGTCTGGTCCTTGCTAAGGTCACTGATGACACACACTTATGTAGACATAAAGGTTTCCTGTAACAATGGCAGTCAGAAATCACCTCTTAGCTTCATCTTCAGTGCAGCCAAGGACATTAACTATAAGATCTGTCACACAAATGTTTGGAGTCATTTACCCATTCCCATAGTTTTCTTGGCAACCCCATCTTTTCTTACTGTTATTTGACTACATTTCAACTGGCTTTAAAGAAGTGATTCCCCACTGTTCTCTGCTCTGTTTGGGAGGAGCAATCAGTTACCTTATCTCTTATCAGTCTTAACATTGGAATGGTCAAGATTGAAGATCTACTTCAGAATCAACACCTTCCTTCTCAAATTGCCCCAAGAAATGAGTACTGCGATTGTTATTCATTTGCATTTCACTTATATTTTGGACTCTCAGCCCTTTACTGGAACCCTGTTTGGACAGGGTCTGTACAAAATATAGAATAAAAGGCAATACTAGCCCCAGAGGTTACCAACCAGCACTGAGTCCTGTGGGACAAGATTTGTGTTCCACTCCACAAGTCTCAGACAGCATCGCAATCAGATCCCAAGCTCACAAGGAATCTAGACCCAGGAACCACTCCATTTCCCTTCCTCACCTCCAGTTCCCCAGAAAGTAATATAGATCCAGGGGCTAGGATATCCCCTCAGCACGTTCACTCAGAGTTCAGACCTGTTCAGACTTTTCACCTGTCAGGGCACTGGGGTGAAAGTCCTGTGGCTGGGCCTATCTCTTGGTCTGGATACAACCACTCACAACCCCTCCATTACAATGTTCACCAGAGATACTCAAAACTCAGCTGTAGCACTGCTTCACTTTCAGCCTCACTTTCTGCCTCCCTGATCTATCTCAAATCACGGTATAAGTATCCCAGTATGGGCAACTGGGTAACTTTCTGGTGTATTAAAGAAAAAAATATATGTAAAAGAAGGAGGATGTGCACTGTATAAGGTATAGCTAGCCATGGGCACCATCACTGCCGCAGATAAAGCTACAACATAAAATCCTTTCCTGTCACTTCTGGGTTTCCAGGCAGGGATTAACTTGAGTCCTGTGTCAGATAATAAAGATTTTTTCGATAGGGAAAATATTAAGCATGTTGCCAGGGCCACAGCAAGATAGTTTCATGTAGCAACTTCCACATAGCATGCATTCCTTTCCTCCTTCCTGTTTTCCAGCCCCAGTTCACATCACTAAGAGAGCAGAAAAATGGAGCAAGTGGGAATTTGGGGCTTTGGGTCTTTGGTCCTACCACTACAAAGCGACAGTGGAGAGTTTATAGGATGATGGTGAGGGAAATGGTGCAACTCAGGTGTGGGCTCGGCCCTCTCTTCCCTCCAGCACACCTCGCAGAGAGCTGCTGCTTCAAGCACGAGGTATCCCCACTATTTCAGGCAAAGTTTATTCTACTGGCATGCAAATTTCTGTAGGATTACTTCGCCTAAGCAGTAACAAATATTTTTGATTTGCTGGGTACACGGACTAATTAGTCAGCTGTAAGAAACAGCTGGCTCACAATGTTCCAATATTAGTTCTTTCCATGATTTTGATTTAATTTCAAGGGCAGACTATGGAGACCAAAGTTGTAAAAAGAGGATTTTTGTTATTGCTGTTGTTGGCTCACTTGTTTGTTTCACTTCTTTTGCAAACCTTTATTTGATGCCTATTCATAAATTATATTGCTATATTATGGTATCTCATTATCCTTTATTAGCAGAACACTACTAAATTGAAGTTGGAATTATATATCATGCCCTGCATATGGAACAGAGCAGCATATGGAGACTATGCCTACTGCAGTTTTCAAGCATAAAAAAGCAGGAAATTATACAGGAAATTATACATATTTCAAAGACTGTCTGCCAAGTGCTTCTGTTCTGTATCCTGTAATTCAGAGTCATGTTCATCTTTACTGTGTCATTTAAAATTCATATAGTAGAAATACAGTCAGGTCATAATCCATACAGTAAGGAAGGAAAGCAAATTATTTTCCTGAACTTACTTAAAAAAGAACAAGTCCCAGTAGAACTGGTTATTATGTCCCCAGCATCACATCAATCAAAATGGTTTCAGAGGGTATGTTCCAAATAGTAGGGACAGATTATTTGTTTAACATCAAAGCGTTCTGAGCAATTCAGTCTGACTGATAAAATATAAAGATGGGAGTAATGCATCCTCTGTACTATCATGAACCTGATCAGGAATCTCTCCTTTAAAATGAGTGTTGTCTCAGTAAAAACATATGCAATTCTCAAAAAGAAAACATTTAGAAGTGTTACATGCTAATGATGTTGATTAAAGCATAAAGTG
The DNA here is from genome assembly GCA_013399875.1 of Gymnorhina tibicen. Taxonomy (NCBI): domain Eukaryota; kingdom Metazoa; phylum Chordata; class Aves; order Passeriformes; family Artamidae; genus Gymnorhina; species Gymnorhina tibicen. The sequence goes on along the minus strand of VXAZ01001519.1, from coordinate 74,921 downwards.
AACCATATCCTAAGGATTCTGGAAAGGATTGGGGTTCTTTTCTCTGCAAAAAAAGAATTTTTGTCAAAAAACAAAATTCAAATTTAAGCAAAATATTTCAGTTGTGTAGACATTTCAATTAAGACAATTTTCTCTCATAATATGATTTTGTTGGAAATGTTAACACCTTAGAATTTTATTTCATTGTGTATAACAAAACATATAATGACAGCATACAACTTCCTGTGAAAAATAATTTTCTTTGTATGTCTCCTTTTTTTGCACAAAGAGAGAATAAGTTTTTTTACTAACTCTCAAGAGAAAATACTTATCTTCAAGCCAAACATCACCATAATAAACAAGGTAACATAGATACTAGTTTCACTTTGTCCCATTTCATCTAAATTCAGTAGCACAGAGAGAAGGGTGAAATAAATACAGGAAAAAGACCTCTCTGTAGGTTAAAATCAGAAGCATCTTAATCCATAGTGACAAGATCTGGTTAGTGAATACTGTCAGGTCAAATTTTACTGTGCAATGGACTGTCCATCTATTTTTGGATTGATGGACTCACAGTGAAATCATGCAACACTATCACCTTTTTTCTGAGGTGAGTATTCAGTGGACTTTAGAATAATTGGTAGGGGGAAAAGAATATATATGCAAGCAAAAGAAGTAGAAGAATATGACACCTGGAGGTCTCCTCTGATACTGTGCTGAAAAGAAACCCCAGAAAAGTGAGCACTGCCTTCCTGTACTGACGAATTCTGTAAGATTTTCTATTTTGGGACCCATCCTTCCCCTTTTCCCATGAGTCTTACAGATGTTTCTTCTTGCAGAGCCTCCTAAGGGCACCTCAGAGAGAAAGGGTCATCCTACTGACTACAGTTCATCTCCAGATGATTAGACCTGGATTGGCACTCACCATTCCCAGAGGGCCAGTCCAAATGGCACATTCTTTTTTTTTTCTCAAAAGCCACACTCCCAGCTCAGAAGCCTTCCATGCATGAGCTTCATGTTTAGTTTAACTACTTGCCAAGTACATTAATTTAAAAGTTAAGTGCATTATAGGCATACCAGGATGGGAGTATTTCTATTTATGTCTGTATGGAGTGAAGAAAAACATCCCTTCCTGACTTACTCCAGATGATCCTGCAATGATCTGCTCTGAAAAAGGGTGGAGAGCCTGTGCCACTTTGACGAGTTATCAGATTATTAATCTTTTTATCCTTAGGGAGGAAAGTCACCAAAGTCTGCAGAAGAAAATAGTGGTTGAACAATGATGCAGCTCATGGAACTGCACTAGGACTATACTATGGAGCCACTTGGCATTTATTTGAACAGATCATGCAAACAATATCACATGATAATGTGAGGATTTTATATGCAAGAACTCTAAAATACATGTTGCCTCCTCTTACTGCACTCTTTTTCTGAAGGTCCTGCACAATGAGGATGGCCTCCACTCCACTGCTTTCCCTCATAGAAATTAACCAATTAATCAGCATTTTCCTCCATTTCAGGTTTGGACGGTTTTCTTATGACAGTGGAACAAGTAATTTCTTCTCATAACAGTAATTGTTTATTTAGGATTCTGGAAACTAGGGATCACAGAATTGCCACTGGCCATTGTTTCCTCAGCTAATAACTTTATTATTTTTTTAACTGGGGAAAGGGCCAAGAGTTTCACAATGATGAAAGAATTAACAACTTTTTGGCAAGTGTCAGCGCTGTGTTCAGGAAAACACCCTGCCTTGGATAGTTTCATCCGTTATGATAACAGAAGCAGAGAGGGGTGTTCCCTTTTCTCTCAGGAGCCAAAGGTATTTTGGAAGAAAAGAAAGAGAGAAAGCTGAGATCAGTTTTAAAATATAAAAGAAGGAACCCCAAAATGCCCAGCAATTTAGCCTATTCCACACTCTGCTCCTGTGAACAGTGTTTGAGGGATCTGATGTCCTCCTCTCCCTTCATGAAATCCACCAAGACCAGACCTCATAAAGGAGAGAGCCTGGAAATACCAACCTCACAAGTATAGAAAAAGGTCTTGCTGAAAAAGCCTCTCATACCACTTAACAGTTAAGATTAATAGTTAGAGTGTGTTGATGGGGTGTTCCGAAATTTGGATTGTGATTTTAGGAAGTGGCATGATTGCTGGGCACTAAAATGGGCTGCTATGGGGCTGAGGGACCCAGAAGACATTGGCATTTGGAGGCAGAAGGAGAAGCTGGAAGATGTGCACCTTGAGGCACCTATGTACTGTATCATAGGACAGGATGTCCTTTTTCATTTGCGCTGAACAGTGACAGCTAAACACTGCATGCACATCAAGTACAAGATGGAGAGGAAAAAAGAAAGTCAAGGAAATGAAAAAAAAATCAAGAGAATGAAATTATAACACAACCTTTTCATGAAAAATAGTCTTGATTTTCATCTTCTATACATATGTTCTCCTTTACTGAAGAGAAAAATTGGAAGGTTTTTATATTGATTTTGAGAATGATGAGATTGAGCAATCATATTCTAGACAAATATAAAAGTGTATCTGCAGTGTCCATGGCAAGATGATCACTAAACAAATGAGGTGCTTTTAGAGCTAGATGAGGAGGATGCATTGTGTGAGATTCATCAACCTTTGCCTTTTTATAAGCACAATTCTTATGATGCATGGCTTGCATCTGCATGTGCCATTTGAACCTTTGGCCTTCAAATGTCACTGTTTGTGCATTAGCCAGAAACAAGGAGAAAGAATACTGTAGTATGGGAAAAGTTACAAAACAACATCTGCTTGTCAGAGGAGCCAAAGACAGTAATTTCAAGGTCAACATTTTCCTTGCTTTTATTCCATATAATTTTTTATTAATGAGTTCTGGGCAAGCAATTGCTGAGCTTTTGGTTTTGGATTTATTTTTCGGGTGAGGGCTGAGGTTAGCTTGCAGTTCATTCTCTCCTTAATTAATGGCATCAGATATATTTAGATTTAATTGGAATATCTATCCATTCCCACTGCATTCATTAAGACTGAAGAAGCCACAGGCAGTGGTTTGCCAGGATACCGGACATCTTCCAGCAACCGCTCAATATGGAAAGGCTGTCCTCTATAGTGTTGACTTGGCTATATGTAGACAGCATTTGGCTATATGTAGGTCAGCAAAGAGGAACCAACACACTTTACCACCCTGCTTCCTTACTATGAAGCTTAGTATTTTGAGAAAAGTGCAAAATCAAGTTAGGGAGGATAAGCAGTTTAGAGAGAGGCTAGGAAAGAAAATCACAGGGTTGGAATAGACCTTCAAGATCATCCAGTTCAATCATTGGTGTAGCATCACCATAAATCACCCCTAAGCCATATCCCCAAGTTCCATATCCAGATGCCTCTTGAATACTTCCAGAGACAGTGACTTCCCTACCTTCCTGGGTGACTTATTTCAAGGCCTAACCATTCTTTCAGTGAAAAAAAATTCTAATATCTAATTTGAACCTCCTCTGGTGCCACGTGAGGCCATCTCTTCTCATCCTTCCACTTGAGACATGGCAGAAAAGACCAACCCCCATCTCACTGCAACCTTCTTTCAGGTAGTGTAGAGATCTAACCTGAGTCTCCTCAGTCTGCTCCAGACTAAAAAACCCTGCTCCCTCAGATACTTTTCATAAGACATGTTTTCTAGACCCTTCACCAGTTTTGTTACCCTTCTCTGAACATGTTTAAGCACCTCAGTGTCCTTTTTATAGTGAGGGGACTAGAACTAGACACACTGCTTGAGGTGCAGCCTCACCAGTGAGGCACTGGCCTCCAGTGGCACTGGCCACCAGTGCCAAATACAGCAAGGGAATCACTTCCCTAGTCCGGCTGGTCACATTATTCTTTATCCAGGCCAAGATGCCATTGGCCTTCTTGGCCACCTGGGAACACACTGGTTCATGTTCAGTCAACCAGCACCCCCAGGTCCCTTTATGCTGACAACTCTTAAGCCACTATTCTCCAAGCCTGTAGCACTTCATGGGGTTGTTGTGACCCAAGGGTGGGACCCAGCACTTGTCCTTGTTGATCCTCACACTGTTGTCCTCAGACCATCAATCCAACCCGTCCAGATCCTTCTGCAGACCCTTTCTGCCCTCCAGCAGATCAACACTCCCACCCCACTTGATGCTGTTTGCAAACTGACTGAGGGGGCGCTCAATGCCTTTATCCAAGACATCAACATAGGTATTGAATAGGACTGGGTCCTGTTGTTGTTGGACCAGACACTGGCAGGACTGAGTTTCCAAAATTTGATTTCTTTGTATTATAATTGAGTTTTCATTTGGAAATGTAGAAGAGTCCCTGTATCATCTTTTCTTCATGATCTCTCTGTAATACACCGTCATCACCACCGTGGTACAAGAGACACTTTACAGTATTGCAGCAGTGGCAGCCTCTATGCCATAAAACAGTTTCTGCCAATGAGGAATCAGCCAACTCAATATCTTCATCTGGTTTTCATTCCCTTGGAGAAATAAAAAAACTCTTTGTGCACATGACAATGCATGTCTGGCTAATCTTGCTTTCTATCTGAATTGGTAATAATTGTTAGAAACATTTTTTGAGAATTAGATATTTTTATCAGCAGATAGGCTTTGCAATATCTTTAAGAAGCATATGTTTTTCAGGGTTCAGAAGGTGAAAACATGAACTCACTCTAAAGGAGGCAACTCTCAGAGCAGTCTCATTCTGTAGGAGGTGGAGGATCTTTACCTTAGTATAGTTGTTATTTTCTATTTCATTTGCTAAATCTTATTTCAGGCTACCAGGTCATCAGATTTTATCTATCATTTTAATATTCTATTTCTTATTCTTGTTTGCTTCCTCTGAGCTGTTGTGCTTTCAGAAATCTCAGTATTATTTCATTACATGAATCTGTAGTGTTGCTTCATGTTTTGCATCAATAACAAAATATATGTCCTGCTCCTTTTTTGGCAGTTATCACAAATACAGATGAGTTAACCATTGAACACACTTTGGTTCCTGTCTCCTTTTGATAGAGTGTGTAACCTCACAACGATTACATTTTGTTTGCATTTAGGATTCCTTTTTGTCAGCAGATGGCCTTAGGAAATTTTTTAAGAGATATATGCCAAAACCATGTCCAAAATCTAGCAGCAATCACTGTCAGCATTTTGTCTTTTAGAATGTTTGGAATATTTGTGGACATGTGAAACTATTGTATTAATGTTTTAAAGACTCAAAAACCACTAATGGAACCACAAAACCACGTATTTATTTCTAATTCCCTACATAGTTTTAGCCTGTGACAAGTGACAGGGTCTCAGCCAAAAGCCCAGAACAGCTAGCACAGTGCCAAGATTGCTCCCCATAGGTAACACAGATGAATTCACTCTCTGGAGCAGAGCTTGGGCCCTGACTCTCCAGTTTACCACAAATGAACTGCTGGAGAAGAAGACTCAGCGGTAAGATGTCACACTGGTGAAATAGCAGAAGGGATTTTGAAGGAAGCACTCTTGTCCAAACTTTATTTCTGTATCTCCAGCCTTCAGACCAGTAAAGATCTGTTTAGTGTGACTGTAGAGGATAATGCAGCAATCAAGGCACTTTGTTGAACTTACTTCTGAGATGTGTTTATGTTTTCTTTTCTGAATAGACTGATAGAAGTTGGATGAGCCACTTCCTGCGGTCTGAGTGTCGAGCCTGTGAATGGGATTGCGGTGGGGCCCACTGCTGAGGGGGTCCCACCTTGTGACTCCTTGTGAGCTTCGCACCGATTGTGTAGGGTTAGTCCTAGGGCTCACCTCCCCTCTCCACCGAGATGAGGAGCTCTCTGGAGATGGACTCTAGATAAGTGACGTTACTGTGAGGAGAATGGCACATATAATGAAATTTTTTTCTGATTATTCGGGCACAAAAGGGAGTTTCAAGGGAGGAAGCTCTCTTCTCTCATAAACCCACCGTTTGTCAGTTGCTATAACAGCCTGCCTGCCTCAGTCCACCACACACGTAAGCTGTGCAAACACAAAAGCCTGTTACTGGATAACTACTAGACTGATGTCATTCAGCTTCATCCTCTTTGTCATCACAGCACAATGCATACTTTGGTGCCTAAGTCTCACATTACTGCCATTCTGCAATTTTTTTGAAATTATTATTTAAAATTGAATGCCTTACAGTCTATTTTTGAGGGGAAAACAAAGGGTTTTGTAAAGCAACCTCTACAAAGAGACTCTTCTCCTTTTGTCTATTCTTCTATCCTTTTTAACTTCTCTGTCTTTTCAACCTATAAGAAAAATGGCTGGTACTTCTGATAATTCTAGCTATTTTAAAAGAAAATGCAACTGGCTGGGAAGTAAGTTTTTAGAAAGACTTTTTAATAGGTATTAAAAAGATTTCTACTTAAAGATATTTCCCTTTTTAAAAAAAATTCTGATTTTCTCAAATAATTTCAAAGAAGAGTTCTCTTTTATCATTTGAGCAATTTTTTAGTGTTTTTAATTTTTCATTAATACATATTAATGAAAATAATTCAATAAAAGATTCAGGGATGTTAATCATATATAGATATATACACAGGTACCTAAATTTTTCCATTATCTCTGTGGCTACTGGCAACATCTTTAGTTAAGATTGTCCAGTCTTTGTTGAATTTTAATTCCTTGTATTTAATTTTCTAGTCTG